>OY757189.1:49729178-50329178 GCA_963583895.1 Melanophora roralis | reverse complement strand
TTACTTTCTTTAATTAAAAAAAAATCGGAATTTTAAAATTTTTAAAACTTTTTAAATTTAAAAAAAAAACAGATCTTCGTTTTAAAGTAGTAAAAGCAACTGTGACCACAATTAGAAATTTTAAAAACATGACAAGTTTCTAACGAAATTATATCTTCGGAAGCTATTGGTTATACCTAAGCTTTTGAAATGCTAAAAAATATGTAAAATTTATTATTTGTTTACTCAGGAGAAGCATTTTTTTAAATAAAAAATTAAAACATCTTTCCTTTTAAGATTTTGAATATTTATTGGTTTGTGAAGCATAAGTTTATTAAAAAGAAATAAAAAAATATATGAATATATTTTCTTTTGTGAACACAAATTATTATCTTTTCTTTGTGCGTTTTTATTTTTTAGGAGCTTAAATATAAATTTTAAATAAAACCAATATTTGCATATTTACTTAAGAAATACAGACTTTAAGTAAATGAGAAGGTTCGTTTTCTTTATTTGATAAGCAAAAGACATTTTCTGTCATTCAAGTAAGTTGCTGGTTACAAAATAAAATATTTGCAAGAGTTTTTTGTAAATAAGGCAACTGTTTGTTAAGAATTTATACTTAAAAATATTTGGAAGGCAAACAAGCTTAATTTTAATATGTTCGCCTTTTGAAATATTTTTTTTTTTATTTAAACCGCCAAGAATATGCTTTTGCTCAACTAATCTTAAAGCATTTCTTCCCTTTTGTTTAAAGGATTCTTTTTTTTGTTTTAAAATGAAGGTTTTATTTTTTGAATAATTTTAGGTAAATTTAAGGTCTAAAGAAAAAGAAAGTATTCGTTTTAAAATTGTTAAAATACATTAAAAAAACATTTAAAACAAGAGAAGTGTTTTTTGTTTTTGAAAAATAAATTTTACTAGTTTATACTTAATTTTAAATAGAAAATTATTAAAGAAATAGCATTCTACTAGAAATATATTTATTTTTTTTTAATTTAACCTCCTCTTTTAAAGCCTCTTTATTTACTTATTATTTCAACCTCATATAATCTTTATCATTAAATAAACGTTAAAAGATTATGGATAACATTGACTCGTTAATGCTTACAGCATATTTCATTAGGGATTCAGCTTTATTTCAATTTCCTAAATGCCAACATTAAATTGTCAACCTTCGCTCTATATGCCCTTATGTATCAGATATACTATGACAAGAGCCTTTTAAACATTAGAAAATTATTTGTATTTTTTTTTTTACTAATTCTCTCTTTTCTTTTTAATTTTAAGTTTCACGATTGATTTGAAATCGATAAAAACCCATTAATTTTTTAACAACGTTGTTTAACATTTTCAGCATGTAAAAAATGTAAATAAATAAAAATAATTTGATTTTTTCTGCCATTTTTCTGTCTATTTACAGGCCATTACCCCCTTTCTGTTGTTTATACGACCTCTTTAAACACAATTTATTGCTGGAGAATATTAAAAGCAAACAGGTAAAGCAAAATAAAAAGGGGGGTTAGCAATGCTAAAAACAACAAATTGACAATTTTTCGTTTTTTTTTTATTTTTTACATTAAAAGGATTAGAAGAATTTGTTTATTGGTTTTTCCCTAAACATGTAGATGTGTTTGTTTTTAGGGTCTACATTTTGGCATGGCGGTTGAGCTTGGGGTTTCCATCAAATTGACAATTTGTAAACAATTCCTTGAAGGTAAAATACTGTTATTTACATAAAACCATACGGTTAAGCAACGGGAACATTTATCTGATATTTAAATTATTTTCTTTTGTTTTTGCTTTTACATGGTTTGTGTTGTAGGGAGGCACAACAAAGGGGAGGAAATAATATAAAATCCGCCATCCCTAAATTTTTAATCTTAAGATTTAATTGGTTTTTTTAAAAAATTTTTCGATATCTTTTATTAAAAATTATCTCCCATCGCCCTTTAATCTGTATACGCGCCTGATTTTATTTTATTTATTTTGGGCCCTTAAGTATTAACGACATTTTTGCTAACAATAAATAAAATACATACGTAGTTTATGTTCAATTTAGGCAATACTAATTCTACTTAACATGCTCCTAGTGCTTATGCAATAATAAAACGTACAAATATTTCTACAAATCAAATAAAAAAGTAGTGAGTTTTTCCATTAAATGGCGGTGGCTTCAGTTAAAATTCCTAAAAGCCGAGAAAGTAATTTTTTGTAACATAAAATTCTTCGTGAAAAACTTTAAAAAATTTGTAAAAAAAAAAAAAGTTTTATTTTTTTTTAACAAAGATAAAAAAATTATTTTAAAATTACAATACAAATAAAAATATTTTCCCTTTTAACAAAGGATTTTTGGAGTATTTTTACAGAGAAAACAATTTACAAAAAGTGTTTTGTCTACTCCTAGACTTAACTATCGGCAATTAACTTTTACTACAACTGATTCACAGTATCTCATTTTTAAAATTAAAATTTTTGCAAAAAGTAAGATGAAAGGAATAGGCATATTGTCTAGGAAGCTCTTACTAATAAAGAATCTAAAAATTTTCAAATCAGCTAAGAATTGCATGTGGTAAATACACTAAAGATATTTAAAAGTTTAAAAAACAGAATAACAAATTGTGAGCAAACTTTACAACCGATCAATATTCTTTTTATACTTTTTTTAAGGCAGGATAATTGACAAAAAATTTTAAAGGTAAACTTGACTGTGTACTGGAAATTTTCTTGTTAAAAGCCTTAAACAATTAATCTAAATTTGGCTGCTTGTTTTTACCCGTAAAAAGAAAAATTAATTAACAACCTCCCAGCGAAATTGGCAGTTTCTTACACTTTAGGTATAATTAACTCTGTTGAAAAAATTATAAATTTTGAAATTTAGCAAATAAACGTATTCATTACAAAAAAGTTGTAAAATGAAAAATTGCAAAGCTTCAAAATGTATGCCAATACCTTGTGCCACTCCCAAAGGGATCATAATATTTGTATGCTAATATTATATTTTAAAGAACATTTTAGAACAAACATCTAGACTCAAATATATTTCAAAGGAAGAGCCAGGTTATTTAATTTTTTTTTTGTTATTTTTAATAAATAATGACAAAAAAACTAAACATCTTAAAGGTATAAACATCTTATAAGTATAAAATGAAAATGACACTATAATATGTGGCCTCTTAGTAGTTTTTTTAAGAGGCGTGGCCTCCACGTTTTTCTTATTTAAAAATTTTTTTAGAAAAAGTAAGCCTAATTTAGTAAAATGGTTTCTTAAAAATAAGTTCAGTAGAGGTAGTATATAGGGGATTTCCACTTTGTGTGGGGGTATGGCCCTGCCTATAAATGTGCACACAAAATTTTGTTATTAACAATTCTTAACTCATGTGCAAAGTAGTCATGGAATTTAATTTTTTATAAAGCTTAATTTGGGTACAAAATTTTTCAAAAATCCGTTTACCAGAAGTGCTTTAAAAACGATATTCACTTTAAATGGGCGTGTCCCCGTCCAATTTCAAAATCACAGAATTGTGTTTTTTTTTGCAAATTCATGTGCAAAGTTTTAAACAAAACGGTTTAGTAAAAATATTATAAAATGGCAAATTTATTTTCAGAAAATTGTATTGCTACCAAAATGAAAGATAAGTACCAAACTTGACACTTACCGGTCAACAAAACAGGCGTGAAATTCCCGTCATTGATAGAATCAAAAAACAACACGCACGTTAAACTAAATAAAACTACTTAATTAATTAAAAAATAAACACTAAACTAATAACTGTAATTAAAAAAAATTATTATCTTTGTCTTAAATTAATAAAAAAAATTATTTGGGATGAATATATAAAATAAAATGTAGGTTGAATGCACCTGCTGAAATATGGAATAATATGCGAATAAAATTTACTCCAAAATGTTTACTACAGAAGAGCATTTGTTGAGGGGCTAGTTAAAAAATGAACGGAAAGTACTTGTTTTCAAAATACTAATGGGTGGCATAAAATTAGAAATATATACAAAATTTTGTAAAGGAAAAGTTACAATCGAGCCACTTTTACCTCAAAATTCTTATTGCTAAGTCATTTGTATAGGAGCTGTGTCAAAAAATGGACCGACCATGACCATAGAAAAATCTCCGTGCTTGGCCAAATTTCATCAAAATATTTTTAAAGCTAGGACCTGGGGGCAAATCACCAAATTCTTCTTGAATCAAAATGTAACTCGATCGATCGAGTGGTTAATGTTTTTATTATAGAAATTATAATAAGAATTTTTAATTTCGATTCGAATTAAATGCCGTTATTTGCCTCCTGTATTTTGATCAAAATAAGACCCAGCCAGACGGACGGACGGACACGCTTAATTCGCTTCAAAAGGTGTTTTTGGATCCATCGGTATGCTTGAAAGTGGGTGTTAGACCACTATTCTTGGGCATAACAAACATCTGCACTGGCAATTACTACCCCTACCACGTACATACATATATATGTATGTGTAGGTATACAAAACAAAAAGTGTTCTTTCGATTGTTTTCCATATATATAACATATATCTATATTATTTTAAAAGCTATGATTTTTGCAGCGAAAAAAGACCCCTGATTACTAAGGAAGACAAAAACATTTTTGTTTTTGGGAAAAAGCAAAAAAAAAATATAAATACTCAATCACAGATTCGTTAATTTTTTACAAAAAGGGGCAGTATTTGACCCAAAAGTAATTAAAAGTTAAAAAAAAAAAACTCAAATAAAAATCAAAAAATTATAATTCCACAACATGGCCCAAAATAGGAAAAAAGAAAATAATTTCCCGTCTTTTTAAAAAATCTATGAATTTTTTTCTAAAAGAGAGTGAAAATGTTTAAAATATGAATAAACTGGTTCATATCTTTAATATTTGTTTATCAAGAGTTTGAAATGATTACATGCTGAATAATCAGTTTTTAATTTTTTCATTTTTAATTAAACTTTTTGTGGAAATAAAATGTCAAATACGATTACAAACACTTTAATTCATGGATTACACATAAAAAAATTAAATATAAAAAGAAAAAAAATTAAAGAATAAATTCTCATAGCTTTTTAACACAACACGATCTTAAAGTCCTTGGTAATCATATCATTTTTTAAAATTAAAATTTAAAATTTTTAAAGCTAAAAACAAAAAATTTTTGCTAAATTGTTCCACTTGTCACAGTGGGATTGCTCAGTAGCAAAAAAAAAATTAAAAAAAAAAATTGGAGAAAAGCAAAATTAACATTTTGTCTTCCCTGTTAATTGCACAAAGATAACACTTGGGCTGGGACTGGCAAATATTTAAAATTTTTCTTTGCTTTGTTGAATGATGACTATGCTAAGGTATGACTAAATTGTAAATTTATATAAGTTAAGAACTAACATCTCTGCAAGAAGTTTAATGCCTGTTTTCATTTAACGCAAATGTGAATGTTTTTGTATCGATATGCAATTTTTTTCAATTAATTCTTTTTACATCAACGTGTCAATACTTTCTAAGACAATTTTTTCCATGTTAACCGTTTATAAAAGCAGGGATCAAATATTGTTTTTTTTTTAATTATTTTTTCAAGTATAATACTTCCATTTTTACTCACTAGGGACTAATCACATTCGATGTTCTATTTTTACAGCCAATTTACAAGAATAAAATTTGATTACTTTTGCAGCTATTTAGAAGCTTTTTATAGTTGATAAGGTGCTCGTTAATATTAAGTAAATACAGCAGCATCATTTGCATAACTATTAGTCTTTTGTTAGCACATCTGCAGAGTAAATTTTAAGACCATCTTCTTATCTTATATGGGTGTCAATATTTGTAGCCTCTAAAAGTTACAAGTAAAAAGTAAAGTCAAAAAATCATATTAATATAAACCGTTAAAATCTGTTTTCATTCGTGTATTTTTAATTAAGAGAAATTCGTCAGAAACGTAATATTTTACTTAAGTATTTTTACGAAAATTTAAGAATTTAAAATGCTTTTTGAAAAGATTAAAAAACACATCTAGACAACAGTGCGTTGTGACCACTTATCTACGTACATAGTATCGCAAATTAAACTTGTGGAAATTGAAGTAAAACATGATGATATTATCATGTCATTTCCATTTACTTAATTTCCCATCTGTAAATTTTTCCTCTAACATGCACATTTAAAATAGATATTTGTACTCATGCGTTTAATAATAAAAATATAAAATAATTATGCTCAGTGACATTTTTCCTTTTATCTATTATTACAGTTTTATTCTGGTTGCCGGACAGGTTTTGTCGAGAGCTGATATTAACTTTTTTTTTTTTTGCAAAATATGTGTTCAAAAAGGATACAGGAGTATTTATTTTTATTTAGGAGGTGAGCCTTTTTTGTAATGACAGCACAAGAATAAACACAAGATTAGTATGACAGCAACATGTTTTTATACCAACTCAATCACACGCGCTTGAATATTATACGTAATTCCTGGTGTGTGTAGCGCCTAAAAATATTAGTCTGAAACGATGGCCAGGCTTGACTGGCTTACTTTCTTAGTTTTTAGAAAAATTTTGCAAGTGGCAATAAAAACTTCGAAAAATCATAAAACGACGCGTCCCAACTCATCTCAGTGTAGAAGATTTTCATTTAATGATTGAAAACCTCGCCAGAACCCTATTAGCTAGTTTTCGAAGTGGAGAAGGGCATAAAAGATTTGCAACAACCAAATTTTTTCTAAATATTTTTCTTGCAAATTGCTTGTTTCAAATAAAAATTTTTTTAAAAATCTAGTAAAATTTGTTATCCGATCTTACAATTTTCTTTAAATGTACATATTTTGTTCCAAAATCATTAAAACATTTAACTGAATTAATATTTTTTTTTCTAAAATTGGTCCTATAAACAAAATTGTAAAGTCACATAAAACATGTAAAATCACACAAAACATTTTTGAAAAAATTTATTTGGAAAAAATACCTTCTATTTTCAATGAAAAAACTAATACTATTGGACAATTATTTTTTTTATTTTTCGCTGATTTCATTTGACATAAAAATCAGATAACAATTTAATTGGGATCAAAAAAAGTGTCTAAAAAAACTAAAACTTTGAAAAAACTGGTTGTTTGAATAAAAATTTGTGAAGATTTTTCTGTGTACAAAGTTGACTTTAAACTTTCACTTGGCTACAAAAATGAAACAAAGTACCTAATTAAATGTGAAAAATTTATTTCTATCCAGTTAGTTGACTTTTGACCTCTATTTGGGGTAGAAGTTGTTAATTTCTAGAGCAACAATTACAAAACTGGCAGAAAAGTACCAAAAAGTGAAGAAAAACTTTTTATTTACTTACTCGATCTGCAGCCTCTATATGGACCAATAGTCCTCAATATTATAGTTCTAGACTTAACACTTCAAAAATTGCAAAAAAGTACCCAGAATATGAAAAGGGACTACTTGTTTACTGACTTTAATTCCTACCTTTCTATGGGTAAGTAAGAAGTCTTTATATAAATATTTTTACATACAAAAAATTACATTAAAACTTTTTGAGCGATTAGTTAGATGGTTGGTTTTCGATATCTATCGTCAGCAGTGCGCAGAAAGAATCCTAAGATGCTGCTCTTTATAGTCTGCAACGGAATTGCGACTAGCTAGCTCATCTGCCCGTTTATTACCATGGTAGCCCCCCTATGCGCAGGAACCCAAACCGGTGTAATGTCAGACAGCTGCCTTAGCTTAGTCAATTCTATTCTACATTGACTGACCAATAGTGACGTGGTAGTGTATGGAATGGGAATACCAATATCCCCGCGGATATTTCTGTCCTGTAGTAGTTTACAAGCCTCCCGAATGGAAAATATCTCGGCCTGAAATACGCTACATTTAATCAATTAGTTGACTCACGACGTAATTATGGGACAATAGTCTTCAATTTTCTACTTCAAGGCACATAATCCCAAAAATGAAAAAAGAAGTACCAAAAATGTGAAAAATGGATTTTCGTCGAGTAAATTGATATACGACTTCCTAGTCAGTCAAAAGCCCTTTTTCTATATTTAAAGACCTATAATTTTAAAAAAACCAACAGGGTTCCAAATCTTAAAAAAATTACTTTTTGCTCAACTACTTTATACCCGACTCCGATTTGAGTCAATAGTCTTCAATAACACATTTTTACATAAATCCTTTTCAAAAAGCCAAAAAGTACTTAAAAAGGTATTTTTCGTTTACTTATTTGGCTTTCGATGAATAAGTACTAAAAATTAAAAAAAAAAGACTCCCAACGAGATAATGGGACAGTAGTCATCAGTTTTTTTATTTGTGGGCACATGACCTCAGAAACGAAAACAAGGACCGAATATTTGAGAAAAGGGTTTCCGTCCAGTAAATTGAACTACGACCTCCTTATAAGTCAAAAGTCCCACTTTCTATATTTTTAAACTCATAATTTTTAAAAAGTCAACAGGGTTTCAAAATTTCAAAAATTACTTTTTGTTCAATTATTTTACTCCGGACTTTCATATGCGTAAATAGTCTTCAATATCATATTTTAAGACTAATCATCTTCAAAAATGCAAAAGGTGCCATATATGTGAAAAGATACTTTTCGTTCACCTCTTTGGCTTTCGACCTTTTCCTTTTCATACTTCCAGACTTACATATTCGAAAAATACAAAATATTACGAAAAATTTGGAAAAAGTACTTTTTCCACTTAACTGAATTCCTACCTTTTTATGGGTCAAAAACGTTAAATTTCGCATTTCTAGACTCATTATATTTAAAAAGGAAAAAAAAGTACCAAAAATGTGAAAAATATTTTTTGTTTACGTATTTGACTTCCACCTCTCTATGGGTAAAAGGTCCTTAATTTAATACTTCTAGACTAATAATCTCAAAAAATGCGGAAAAATGTGAAAAAAGATTCCTTTGATTGACTCGCAAACTCTATATTAGCCCTACGAAAGAACAGAAATAAAAATAAGTATTTTTTGTTTTGCTATTCGACTTCCAATCCCTATATGGGAAAAGTTTTAAATTTTAATAGAATTTCAATTAAAAAATTGCAAAAAAGTTTTAAAAAATGTAAAAAAAAAAAATATTTTTTACCCACTAAATTAAGCTTCGACTTCCATTTTGGTTTAAAATCCTTAATGTCATATACATATATTCATAACTCCATTTAAGTTAAGCTTAATATATCAAAAACTTGCAAAAAGTGCCAAAAACAATTTCATTATCAATTTCAGGAAAAAAAATTAAAGTTACAACAACGAAAACTATTTTGCCCTGGATTTTTTTACAATAAAATTTAAGTATGATTTAAGAAAACACAGAAATAATTTCTTGATTTTAGATCGTTCTTTTTTTTTCTGTGAACATATGCATGTTTTAGTTTCTTTTTGCAATAAATGTTCAAATTAATTCCTTTAATGAATTATAAAATAAACAAGAAAATTTCTTCGTGTTATGGTTTTTTGTTTAAGAATTTATAAAAACGTAAGGAAATCTGCTTAAAAAACTTCAGATTATTTATTTTTGTTTTTAAGTTATGACATTATCAAAGTAAATGGGTGGTATGTGTTTTAATACTCTAATTTATTTGTGTTTGTTACGTTTTTTAATTTTTTTTAATTAAAAAGTAAAACATTTTGATTATTTAATAATGTCAGTGCCTTCAGTCATATTTTCTAAAGCCCTCAGCTAAATAAGCATGTGTTTGCCGTTTAATAGAAAAGTCTGCCACAAAGGGAGTTTAACACTTTTTTAATAACAAAAAAAATTTGTTTCGCTAATGGAAATCAAATTAAAATTACTTTTGGTTGAAGTAAAAATAAGTTAAAACAATGGGTAAGTGGACTTAAAAAAATACATTTTGCTTAAAACAAAATCTAAAATTAATTTTAAAAAATATTAAATCAAGAAATAGAAAAATTTTGAAATCGTAAAACGTTTAGAAAATGTTTTACCTTAAATTAATTAAATCTTTTATAAATTAATTTTTTTATGAACTATTGTGGCACAATTTGAATAAAAGTTTTTTTTCAAAAGACTTAAGAAATTAAGGCCAATTTTTTACTTTTCCTTTTTATATTAAATGTTTTGTAAGTATTTAAAATTAAAGAAAAAACTTACCTTTTATTTTGATCGTCTTTGTCTCTATGGTTTTGTTCTGTTAGTTCTGTCTCATTTAACCAAATATTTGGCAGTGACATTCTAGGACGTCTGTAGTATCGTTGAACTTTTGCACCGTTCACCTTAACTTTCAACCTTGTAGGAAAGTTGTTTATGGCACTTTTTTTCGTGTTTATTGTATTTGTTTTTTCACTATTACTACTGGACTGCTGGCTGCTAGCAAAACTGCTAATAATGCTACTCTCATTACTACTTCCGCTACCACGACCAGAATCATTAGTATCATTTTCTATGATTTTTCTCATAGTCATCATCTTGTAATTTGTATCCTTTAACTTATTTGTTTTTAATTTGCTTGTTTGTTTTTTATTTGTAGTTGTACTATTTGTGCAATGTCTGCGATATTTGCATTGAATGAAAAGGAAAGATAAGAAAAAAAAATTATTATGTGAAAAATAATTTATATTAATTTAGTTTAAATTATCTCTACATCCCTATATACAGGGTGGCTGATGAAAGCTGCCACCAAAAAAAAAAAACTTATCCGGCAGTGCCGAATCTTATATACCCTTAACAACGTGAAGTGGTTTTCGTCCTAATTTTTTCAAATTTTTTATGGCAACCCTGTTAGAGGGTGGAGATAGGGGGTCGGTATGTTTCAACAAAATGCTTGCGAGAAAAAACTAATTGTGGTCGGTCTTACGTTTGCCCTTTGCAAAAGCACCCTGGAAACTGTGGGAACGATTTAAAAAAATTAAACTTTGTATTGCAGCCCCGTTAGAGGACGAAGAGAGAGAGTAGAAGTATGTTTCCCAAAATTGTTTAAAAAAAAAAACTAATCGGAGTCAGTCTTATATTGCATCCGTGTACGGGCAACGCCTGGACAATTGAAGAGGTCTTTATGTGAAAATTTTAGAGAAGTAAACAAAGGCTTATATCTCAGTGAGTCATCGGGCAAATCTGCCGGATTTTAGAGATTTGCTCGCAGATATTTTTATAGACCTACGGGTCTATGTGACCTTGGGGGCTTCAAAAAGCAGATTTTAAGCACAATACGGACAGACGGATATTGCTAAATCGACTTGCCTATCTATAAAGACCAAGAAAATATATACTTTACGGGGTCGCAGATGGATATTAAAGAAATTACAAGCAGTATACCAAACTTATGCATATTCTTTTCACCCCTTATTACTTATGTGAAGGGTATAAAAACAAGCAAGAGCGCTATATTCGGCTGCAATGAATCTCATATATCCCTCATATTGGTATTTTTGTTTACCCAGTCACCTAATTTAGGCAAGTTGTTTTCGAACCGTAGATATTAAAATAAATAAAAGTAATTTTATTAAAGTAACAGTTACCTTCTATACAGATTTTATTTTATTTTAAGTAAACTTCTACTACTCCCATCAAGTCAACCATCAAAGTGCAAGTGACTATTTTGACATGCTTTTACATGAAATGTATTTGACACGACCTGTCACTTCTGCGGCTCTAATGCCTTTAACATGTCTTCAAAAATTGTCACTTAACATGTAATTTAAATTGTTTACATTTAAACGCAATTGCGTACATACGTTTAACATATTAAGTGCTCGTTTCTTTATATCAACTGATGTTAAAAGCCACGATATACAAATGCTCTGATTGATCAAGTAACAGTTTGATTGAAATGCATTTTACGTTTAAGCATTTATATGTGTATTTTACACAAATAATGTTTTAAAAGTGTTTCTTGACACATGTATGTAAATTTTACTTTGTATTAAAATTATTATACATGACAAGTAAAATTACTGAAGTATATAAATTTTTTTTTAAATTTAAATCTTCGTTTACAACAATTTTTTAACACAAGTCAAGGTAAAAATCAAATCGTATTTTTTTGAAAAAAGCTGATGCTTATTGATCGTTCGACCCGGCAGAGCAGAGTAAAGGGATTTTATTTGTTTTTGTTTTTTCCTTTTTTTTTTTTTTGTTGTTTTAAGTATAAAAGTATATTTGTACTTATTTCTTTTTTTATTTTTTTTCAGGTAAAAAATTTTTCTCATGAGTTCTAAGTAGAAGTTAAGAGTATGTCTTTCTATTCTAAAGGAAACATCACTCAAACACACACATAAATATGTATTTGTGTAATGATTAATGACTGTGTGTGTTTCATTGCTCATGCTTTACATATGGATTTTAATTTCCTTTGAATAAAAATGATAAATGTAAATACCTGTAAACGAATAAATACTTAAGAACCTCCATTCATATTTAAATTATAATTTTTTATGACTCAATATCTCAAAGCTCTAAAGAATACATTTTGTTGGAACAAGCTGCTATTAAAATTAAATTATTAAAATTGGAATTTCAATTTATGTAATTGTAGTTGATTCGCTTTAAATTAGTCAAATTAAAGATGTCCTTGAAGAATAATAAATCTAACAGTTTTTGTATATGTTCATGTTATATAAAATCTTTAAACACTTATATTTTCAATTTTAATTAATGAAATAGGGATCTTTTTTATTAATATTTTTCCATGGGTTAACTCCTTCTGTAGAACCTTTTTTTTAGGAATTGTAATGTATGCCCCAAACTAATTTTATCATTAAAATTCATTAAAAATTTAAATGTTTTTGAATGTTTAAAATATTTTTTTTTAAATAATTTTTATTTTAAATATTTTTCTTCCTAATTAATTCAATAAAATCTTAATAAAAGTAATAACAAATAAGACCCATTTATGTCAAAGAAACAAAATTACACCTTCGTTGAGGTTCTCGAATGTTTATTAATCGTTAAGAAAATATCAACGGTTTTCAACCTTTCTTAATGGTTACATAACATCTTAAAAAATCTTATGTTTAAGTAATAAAACAAAATACCAAAAAAACCTCTACAACATAATCCCGAATCCTATTTTTTAAACTTTTAGCACTCCGATAGGGGTATATATCAGTTTGTCTTTCCTTTTGTAACTTCTCCAATTTGCTACCCTATTAAGTAAATATTCTCACTTAAAATCCAGTGAGAACCGCGCGTTCGCTGTGGAGACATTTTTTAAGAGTAATGATTCGTACATAATTGCTCGCCGATAATTTTGTTCAAAGTTCGGTGTTCGGCGAATGCGTGATGGACCGACTGAAAATTTGATTCGTTCGTGGGTACAGAGATTCCGCGCAACTGCTTGGGCTATGAATGTTCCCACGGCCAGGGCCAAGTCGGTCTTAAAGGACTCCTGAAAACATTGAATTGGTTGACAGCAGTTTACGTGAAAGTTCACCACTTTCAATGCCACAAAGAGCATCCTAAATGGGACTTCCAAGAGCGATTATTCGTGAAATTTTCAAAAAGGACCTAAATTTCCATCCCTTTAAAATTTTAATCGTTCAAGAACTGAATGAAAGTGACTTAAATTTATCCAAAAATTTTTTCGAAACAATGTGGGAGCGTTTTCGCACTGTAAATTCCATTTTTTTTGGAGCGACGAGGCAAATTTTACTTAAAAGGCAACGTCAACAAGAAAAACTGCAGTTACTGGTTTTCAAGAACCCGCAGCCTTCAATTGAAATATCGAAAACCATTGCTTTGCCCCAGGGTAACTGTTTGGTGTGCCTTATTCACGCATGAGGTAATTGGACCCTCTTTTTTCGAAAATTCACGAGATAAAAATTACCGACGAAGCTGCGAACTCATCCATCGTTTTTTTCTCATACGTGGGCGACTGCACATACAGCCAGAGCTTTAATGAGTAATTCCCGGAAAAGTTTCCCTAAAAACTGATAAGTCGCTTTAGGGACATCTCATGGCCACTTAGGTCGTCCGAGCTAACTCCCATGGCTTTTTTTATGGAGCTGTTTAAAAAAAACGGGTTATAATGACAACCTCTTGTAGCTTTAAAGAAAAATATTCTTCGAAGCGTGTGGCGCAGAACACAAGGCTCCATTTTGAACAGTGTGTTCAACTCAATGGAAGACATCTGGATGATATACTCTTTAAAAAGTAAAATCTGCATTTTCGTTCTATCGCTTAATGCTCTTATTAAAACTTGGTGTCAATTACTGTATTTTTTATTAAAGTTTGAAAATATAAATATGCCACCCTGTATGTAGCCCGAAAAAAACTTTTTGTCCAGCTTTCTGACTTTCTACCTCAAACTGCGTCAAAAGCTTCTAGCTTTATATTTTTATATTCATAAATTAAAAATTATAAAAAAATACCTTTTGTCCACTTTTTTGCCTTTCAACCTTAATAGTTATCTGCAGCCCTTTCTTTCATAGTTCAATACTTACAAGATTTAAAAAAAATATATAAACTTTTTGAATCTTAAGTGGACCAAGATATCGAAAAACACAAAACTATAAATTATTCCCTTGGGGGTCAAAATTACGAAAAGGTACCAAAATTGTACTCATAACTTTTCGTGACTTGCAGAAAGCTACTTAAAAATTTTTTTCTCTTTATTGGTTGAAAACTTACAAAAACTAGGAACATAAAATTTGTACCTTTTTGTCTTCCCCTTAGGGGGAAAAATTAAAAAAAAATCTTTTTTTTTGAGATCTGTCGAAAGCCGTTTTGAATAAACCAAATGGACCCAAGCAGTATCAAAATATAGTTGGACTTCTTAGGAGTAAAAATTTCAGAAAGTGACAGACACGGGCCTGCTTGTTTTCTTAGTCAGAATACAACACTTTTTAAATTTCTTTTTCTGTCGTGCTTAGCTTAGCAGATATGAACTTTATGGTTTTCCCTATTTGGACCATTTCTATCCCCTTCGAGCGGAAATTTTCTGACTATCCTCATTTAAATTTAAAGTCAGCAAGTCAACCAGCTAGTCAGTCAGTCATAAGCGGTATGGTTTTTATGTGTCTAAAGGTAAACGTCCATATTCATAACAATTAAAATAGGTTTATTAAGAGCTTATTTGTCTATGAAATAATTGTCAAATTATTATGAATATGATCGATAGATTTTATAAAAATAAACATTAACTTATCCTACCTTTTAAGACTGTCATTTATTTTTGCTTCATTTGTGGAAAAACAGTTTTCAATATTATTTGTTGTCAAAGATGTTAGTGACATTGGTGTCGTTGCTGATAACGATAACAACGATGGCGATGATGATGATGTATATTTATCTGCTTTGGTTGGCTTATAAACGTCACTTAAATCATTACGATTCTGGGTAATAGGCATTTCAAAATCACCTAGAAATACCAAGGATGTCGCGGCCAGGGGTATGACACGTGGTTGTTCAAAGAGCGAAACAACCGTAGTCTTAGGTGGTGCTATCGCCGCTTCTGATGTAAATACAGATGTAGTTGACAATGATGTGGGTATTTTCTGTATTGGATTTTCCACTGCCGTTATTGCTGTTGTTTCCGTTAATTTTTTTGTCACCAACGGCGATGATTTGACATTGACAACGGTATTGGTAGACGTTGCATTATTATTATTTAGTTCTACACTAGCTGTTGTAACTGTTGCCAAAGCGTTTTTACACAACAAAGTCCATTGAGTTGTTGATTTAGGAGGGCGTGCCATAGTTATTGATTTAGAAAGATTATTTGGTTGTTGCTCCATCAATAACATTGGGCCTTTTAGCTGTTCGTGTTCTTTTTGCACAATTTTTTGTGTAGGATTTGTTTTAATATTTACCTTTACGCTGGATACATGACCACTTTGTTGTGTCGTAGATATTCCGTTCATGGCTTCATATGTTTTAATGCCGTTTAGAAGAGATATATCTTTTGCTTTTGTATCGCCTAAGAAAAGTTGTTGCGAGTTTTGCAGGCTTTTGCGTTTTATAGGCAAAGATTTCAAATATTCATAGTTTGGTTCTTGTAAATTTTTACAGGCACCACATTGTGGCCAGTAAGAGCAGGGCTGGTTCTTACAATCTTTAAGAAACTGTTCTTGTTGGTGTTTTTGTAATGTAGTTGTTGTTTTAGTTGTATTAAGTGGAAAACTTGTTGTATTGGATTTTAGCAAATCACTAAGGAACCAAATATTAAAACAAAACCAAAATCAAAATCAAAAATCAAACTAAAAAATATAAAAAGGTTCTGAGTATTTTTAAAAAGTAGTGATGAGATTCATAAATGTGTTGAATAAAGTGGTTAGTTTATAGCTTGTCAGGTTAACTTTATATAATTTAATCAACACCTTTTTGTTTTGTTGTTGTTTTTAGTTTAATTATGTTAAACACTACTTGTTTTTTTCTTTAATTTTAAACTTAATTAATTATTGTTAGTTTTTTATAATTTTCAATAAGTTATTATATTTTAGTTTTAAATTAGTTTGTTATATATTACTACTATATAGTTGATCCTTAAAAGTTCAGGTGTGTTGAAATTTATCCTAAATAACTTTGTTTTCATCTTTATGTGCCATGCAGTCTTCTTTTTTATTTCAAAAATAATTTTGAAAAGTATTTTTAATTTTTATTTGTTTTTTTCGTTTTTTTTTTTATTTTAAAAGTCAAGAAGAGATAAAGTAGTTGGCCTCATTAGTTAGTTTTTATTCTAAATAAAGTATATGTAGGGCTTAAGCTTATGTTAATCTGAGATTATATATATATTTATTTATTAATAAACTGGAAATCACTACGGTTTTAACTTAATTTTTTTTGTAGTTTTAGTTAGTTTAAACATTCTATGATATATAAAAGGGTTTGGGTTAAAATTCATATTTTTTGGAGATTTATTTGAAAGAGAGTGACTAATTATAGTTTAGTTTTCAGTACATTATACTCATACTCTCTTTTTGAGTTACAGCCAGATTTCAAGCAGATTAATCTGATCCAAAATTTTAGCATATTTTTAGTTTAATTGTTACCAAAACATGCAAACAAGCTTGGGTTTTCAGTGTAAGCATTCAATACCTTCCACGATTATTACTTCTGGTTCGCCGATACAATTCGTTATAGTCGCCGCGGTACTCATTTGATTCATTTGTTGACATATTGTCTCTAGAGTTGGCATTATGGCTATGTTCAAGGGAAAAGTGGGCCTCATTGGGACTGTGAGTTCTGCGCAGAGATCTTTGCTGTTTCGCACTCATATGGTCATATTGTCTATTATCACTGTTCATGAAATTCAATTCAGAGTTTCCTCCCGAGTTAATCGTTTCGCGATTTCTGTGCATACCCAAAGATATATCATAATCACTACTACCCGCACTATCGCCTCGTCGAAATTCCATTATGGGTGAACGATCTAACGATTTACGCATTAGATCATAAGTCATCTCATGATCACACAAACGAGTGCCATAATTCTGCGGACTCGTGCTGCAACGTGGCACATTAAGGTTATTACATGAAGAACCCGATGATTGGGGACTTCGGGTACTGCGGCCATTTCCCTCTACCGGCGAAGAACGTCTTAAACGTGACCCATGATTTCTCTCGCTATTCTCATTAGCCTTTAAATATCTCATGGCATTTGCGTTTAAGTTATTATTGCTAACCACTGCTTCCCGATAGTCCTCATCAAATGAACGGCTCTTATCCAATTCTAATCTAAGAGCTGCCTCCCGGCTTAAAAGATTTTGACTACTCAATAAAGAGCTATTGCTATGCTGACTTTTGATACTATTACTGGCATTGTTGTAGTTGCAATAGTCAAAATCAAAAGAACGACTTTTATCAATATCACTTTGGCGATGACTGCGTGGGCTAACACCAGTCACGCCTCCATTGGTGTTGTTTATTAAAATCGATTGGGATTTACCGCTAGTTCGTATTGTGGGCGGAAAATTAGTTACTTGCATGTTGCTGAGATTGTTTCTCATATTGGACTGTTGAAACAAGGGAGGCTGATTAGCCATGGCGCTTTGACCCACACATACAACCATTTTGTGGCCGCGATTTGGTGAACGTTCGGTTAATTGTAGCGATCTGTCAAAAAAAAAAAGGAGAGGTGGTGTGTTATAAAATTTTAGCTTTTTTGTAAAGCTTTCATAAGAAAATTTGTTGGTAAAATTTTTATAAAAAATTCTTTATTAGTTTTTTTTCGGAAGTTTTTTAATGAAATATTTATTAATAAACTGGAAAATTAAAAAAAATGTAAAAAAAACTGTTATAAAAAAATATTTACTAAAAAATTTTTAAAGATAATAATAATATTTTGTTTTATTTTATTTTATTTTGTCAAACTTTTTTTTAAACAAATTTCACATAATTTCTTCTGCAAATTTTTTATTTAAACCTTTTCGTAAAATTTATATATATTTTTTGAAATTTTTTTTCTTTTTAAACCTTTCTTTATTAATTTTAAAATGAATTCGCGCAGCAATTTATTTTAATTGTTTATTGTTTTTGTATGAAAAACTTTATCTACTTTTTACCTTGATCTTCGTATGCGATGATCATCGGCCTGTTTTGCACTGCGGCCCAAAGAACGGCGATGTTGATTGTTCGCAACAACACTCATTCGTACACCATTGCTGTCCACAACACCAACTCCTCCACCACCTACATGACCATGACTATCATGTTCTCCACCACTGTAACTGGAACTTGAGGAGCTGCGTGAAATATTCACCTTTTCACGTTTACGCTCTAAAGTATTGCTGCGTGAACTGGAATTTTGCCGTGAACCACTCAACGAGATCTGTGAGCCTCTTTTGCGGCGATCTTCGGGTGTCAACGATCTAGAATCGGGTGTTATGGAACGTTGTTTGCGCAGACTACTTGAAGAGCTGTGCGACTCATTACGGTCAGGTGTTAAAGAGCGTTGACGCTGGGCTTTAAATGGGGATGTGGCAGGATGATAACTGTTTGTGTTTAAAAACTCTGAACTGCCAGCATCATCCTCTTCAATGTCAAATTCATCATTTGATAAGTCTGTAAAAAAGAGAGAAATAAATGTTTTATTTTCAATAGTTATAAGCATTTTTATTCCAAAAGAAAATTAATTAACTTGAAAAGATTTATTAGAAGTTTAGCCAGTTTAGCTTATAAATAGCATTTGTGAATAATTTATAGTTTGCTTTAGATAAAAATTATTACATGGCAAAAAGTCTTATCTCTTCGATGGCATCCATTTATATTTTTTTATTATCTTTTTTGGCAACACATTTTCACCCGCAAAAAAGTTAAGCTGTAGCTGTAGAAATCTAATGAAAGAATTAAGTTATAAGTTTTTTTTGTTATTTATTTGCAGCAAAACCGGAACGAACAAAAAATTAAAATTATAAAATTAAAATTGAATGATTAAATTTTTACAGCACAGCAAAGGAGGAAAAAATAGCAGAAAAATTCACATTAAGTATTCTGTTTAGTGAAAGTCTATTCGTTTAAGCGAAAAATAATCAAATACTATTTAATCCTTTTCCCAATTTAAGCAGCAGAATAAGATGGTATTTTTTGTAAATATCCTTCAAAATAATGTAGACTTATGTAGTATTGTCTAACCTGGTAAGCATTTTTAATGCTTGCGTAACCTTCGTAATCATTTACAAGTGGCAAAATGCTTTGATGTTTTTTGTTCCTTTACCCGGGAAGGTGAATTATGCGGACCCTACCGCTTCTTTCTTTTTCCTACTCAAAACTACAAGGCGGAAAAAAATTACCCAAAACTGCAAACTGCACCTTGACCATAAGTGAACAGGAGCAAGTCCAGACAAAACTGAAGTTTGTCTTTCTACCAAGAAAAAATCATGTAGTATGACGAGCCTCGTTGTTGGTATGGGACAACTATTATATACGAAAGGGTTAGGAACACGAAAGTTATTTTGGGTCGGAAAATAAATTGGAAGCACCACTGGAAACAAACATGAATTAAGGGATGCCGATATTGCGCGTAATGTCAAAAAATTTTGTAGGCTCAAAATGGAGACTTAGTTCAAAGATATTATACTGGCTACATAGAAGTGTAATTAAACCATTACTAACCTACGTTTCAGTGGTATGGTGGTCATTGATGGACAGCAAGTGCAACATTAAAGTTCTAAAAATGGTTTGACGTACATATTGCTTTGGACAACGAGGTCATTGGAAACGAATTTAAATATCCAGCCTATTAAAACCTGCCTACGCTACCATGTGACACTTTTGGATAAACGCCCACAATACATGAAGGGGTGAACCAATAGGTGTTATAAATCTAACTTTTAGCGTATTTTTGAAATTCTGGAGGGTTGAAGAAGAATAGTAGGATTGTCCGATTGTATGCCATAAAAGCAGCGTTGTACCAGATTGACAGTCTTAGTTGGGCGGGAGTCTACGGCAGATGTTCTGAGAAGTGTGTTCTTATGGCACTAGGGCAGGAGAAGGAATGGCTAGTCCCCATTCTTGTTAGAAATCGGGAGACCGAGATAGACATCTGCCTCCTAGACCTTAACAATGTCTTATATGTGTTATAACAGCTCTGCACACAGTTTGTCTTATAATTCATTCTTCTTCTTCTATAAAATTTCTGGTTTTCTCTCTTTCTCTTCTGACCACTACTTAGAATTCATATTCTTGCTAGTAATATCTTAAAGTATAGGGCAATGGGTAAATGAAATAATAGCAAAACTTTAAAATTTTATCGTACTTTTTGCTGACAGATTGTTACAAACTTGAGTGCTAATTCGGTTTTGTGCATTATCTTCTTGTTCTTCTTCTTGTAATGTGTGCACTGGCAATAAAATCTCCTTAAATTTAATTTTTTTATGATATTTTTCTCGTTGCCCTTTCGCTTGTTGAATATTATTTATTTGACTTTTTCCAATTACTACAATTGCTCTTGCCAATGTTGTTGTTGTTTTTCATATAATCAAATGATGCAGATTTATTGTTATGCTGATATCGAAGCAGAAAATTTGACAATGAGAATGAGGAGGAAACAAGGTAAGAAACCAATTAATTTTCAAGAAACTGACAAATCACTCTGGGAATTAAGCTTTATTAGAAAATTTAATTCTTTGACGGTCAAATGAAGTAGAAATTATTTTAAAATAAATTATTATTAAAGAATAGTATTAGAATGGAAATTAAAGAAATATTTAAGTATTTTTTTTATAATCTTATATATAAAAGAACAATTTTTTTTTTGTTAGTGACACCGCTTATAACTCGAGAACGGCTGGACCGATTTTAATGAAACTTGAAAAAAAGACATACCCGATATCTGGGAATGCGTTTTAGGCTTATTATTTTTTTGAAATTCCGACTGGGCGTGGCACCTCCCATACAAATTGAACAGTTTTTTTCACATACCTCAATACCTATAATAGCTGAAGTCTCCAAATTTGGTATAGGTAAGTTATTTACTGATGTGCATAATTGAGTTGTTTATGGGCGGAAACAAATAAATGGGCGTGGCCCCTCCCATACAACAAAAATAGTTTTTTGTATATATCTCAATAACTGAAGTCTCCAAACTTCGTAAAGATGTTAATTGTGCTAATATGCCTAATTGAGCTTTGTATGGGCGGGAAAAAATAAATAGGCGTGGCACCTCCCATACAACGAAAATAGTTTTTTGTATATATCTCAATAACTGTAACAGCTGAAATCTCTTAACTTTGTACAGATGATAATAGTGCTAATATGCATAATTGAGCTTTGTATGGGCGGGAAAAAATAAATAGGCGTGGCACCTCCCATACAACGAAAATAGTTTTTTGTATATATCTCAAAAACTGTAATAGCTGAAGTCTCCAAACTTCGTACAGATGTTTATAGTACTAACGTGCATAATTGAGCTTTTTATGGGCGGGAAAAAATAAATAGGCGTGGCACCTCCCATACAACGAAAATAGTTTTTTGTATATATCTCAATAACTGTAATAGCTGAAGTCTCCAAACTTCGTACGGATGTTTATAGTGCTAATATGCATAATTGAACTTTGTATGGGCGGGAAAAAATAAATAGGCGTGGCACCTCCCATACAACGAAAATAGTTTTTTGTATATATCTCAATAACTGTAAAAGCTGAAGTCTCCAAACTTCGTACAGATGTTTATAGTACTAACGTGCATAATTGAGCTTTGTATGGGCGGGAAAAAATAAATAGGCGTGGCACCTCCCATACAACGAAAATAGTTTTTTGTATATATCTCAATAACTGTAACAGCTGAAATCTCCAAACTTCGTACGGATGTTTATAGTGCTAATATGCATAGCTGAGCTTTGTATAGGCGGAAAGAAATAAATGGGCGTGGCACCCCCCATACAACGAAAATGGTTTTTTGTATATATATATATCAATAACTGTAATAGCTGAAGTCTCTAAACTTCGTACGGATGTTTACAGTGGTAATATGCATATTTGAGCTTTGTGTAGGCGGAAAGAAATAAATGGGCGTAGCACCTCCCATACAACAAAAATAGTTTTTTGAATATATCTCAACAACTGTAATAGCTGAAGTCTCCAAACTTCGTACATATGTTTATAGAGCTACTATGCATATATGCTCTGTATGGGCGGGAAAAAAGAAATGGGCGTGGCACATCCCATACAACAAAAGAAGTTTTTTGTATATATCTCAATAACTGTAATAGCTGAAGTCCCCTAACTTCGTACGGATGTTTAAAGTGCTAATATGCACAATTGAGCTTTGTATAGGCGAAAAAAAATAAATGTGCGTCGCATCTCCCATACAACGAAAATAGTTTTTTTTATATATCTCAATAACTGTAACAGTTGAACTCTCAAAACTTTGTAAAGATGTTTATAATGGTAATATGCATAATTCAGCTGTGTATGGGTTAAAGTCTCCAAATTTTGTGTAGGTGTTTGCAATGTTAATGTTTGCAATTAAGCTGAGTTTGGGCGTGAAGAAAATAATAGCCGTGGCACCTCCTTTACAAGAAAAAAATCTTTTACATATATATGTCAAAAAATGTAACAGCTGAAATCTCCAAATTTAGTATGGATATTTATTATGCTAATATGCATAACTAAGATGAGTATAGGCAGGAAGTGAACTATGGGTGTGGAACCTATAATAGCATGGAAATATTTATATGTGTATATCATTAACTGTGACAGCTAAGGTCTCAAAACTTTTTAGTGTGGCACCTCCCATACCATTGTTTTTTTTTTACATGTACTTCAATAATTCTTATAGCTAGAGTTTCAAAATTGTCTATGGATGTTTATGTTTGCTAATATACTTAGGAGAAAAGAGAATAATGGGCATGGCACCTCCCAATAACTGTAAAAAAACTTCAAAAAACGTGTTCATATTTTTCTTAAACCAGTTGAACACAATTTAAATTATCAGTTTAAAAGTAACAAAAATAACTTAAAAATTACCAATAAAATGTTTATCCCTTTTTACCCCTTAGGATCAAAATTATCAAAATGTAATATACATATTTTTTCGAGAACTGTCGAACGCAATAACAATATATAATTTGAGCCCCTTTTTATCTTTTTCGGTTCCGAAGGTACAAAATGGATATAAGGAGTTTCAGAATAAGGTTTTTTACCCTGTCTCGCCTCTAATGGTCTAATATTTCAAAATAAGTACGAAAAATTCATTCATAACTTTGAAACCTGTCGAGCGTAAATTAAATTATAATTCTTTCTTTTTTTAGCTCAGAAGCTACAAAATTAACCAATACATATTTCAAGTCTTGCCCTAAGCATTTAGGCTATGCAATGATGAATCTGTCTGTCAGTTAGCAAGTCATTAACGCAATTTTTTCTATACATTGTTTTGTAATCACAACAAACATTTAAAAAAATAAAAATAATATTTACAAGGGCCACAAAATAAAGAAGCCATTATAAACTGAACTGTTTGTGAAGTTTTTCTTGGTAATAGCTTCCCATCATGAAAGATGCGATAGGCTACAGCTTTTCTATTCATGATTAATCAGTAATTTTCAGTAATTATCAAAGAAACAAAAAAAAACATGTTTATAACGTTATTGACATGCTATTAAGGATAATGTTTCGTGAATTGTGTGTGTTTAGGTAAAAATTCGTTTGCTAATTATATATATTGTTAGGCAATACGTGTTCGGATATACTCGATGCTGGATGTATTCAATAAAATGGCAAAAAAAACGAGGCTTGCCGCATGCACACATTCTTATTTGTTTAGTTGAAAAAGTTCGACCAGATCAGATAGATGATATTATAAATGCCGAGATCCCTGATCCCGAAACAGGTCAAGAACTACATGATGTTGTTATTACAAATATGATTCATGGATCGTGTGGCAACATCAACCGCCAACCTCCGTGCATGGTCGACGACACTTGCCAAACATTATCGACGAAAATTGACGGCGGAAACTATCACTGGCCATGACGGTTATCCACTGTATCGGCGTTGATGGCCCAATGACAACGGTCAAACTATTACAAAGAAAGTAAAAGGAAACGATTTTGTGATTGACAACAGTTGGACTGTGCCATATTTGCCACTTTTTTCCAAATCATTTAAGACACATTGTAATGTTGAATATTCTAATTCAGTGAAGTCGATCAAGTACATCTGCAAATATGTCACGAAAGGCAGCGATGTGGCTGTTTTTAGCATCCAAACCTCCAATGGCAACGACAAAATTACGGGTTATCAAGTTGGGCGATATGTGAACTGAAATAAGGCGGCGTGGCGTATTTCTCATTTTCTATTCATCCCACTGTTGTACATTTAGCGGTGCATCTGGAGAATGGCCAACGAATGTATTTCACTGCGGCAAATATTGCTCAACGTGCTGAAATACCTCCAGCGCCAACATTGACAAGTTTCTTTGCTGTTTGTCAAAGCGATCCGTTTGCACAAACTTTACTTTACTCGGAGATGCCACGGTATTACACTTGGAACGCTTCTTCAAAAAAATTTTAACATCAAAAGAAAGGCACTATGGCTCCTGGGCATCCGGATGTGCGTTTAAGTGATGCTCTTGGTTGCATTTATACAGTTCATCCGAAGAATGTTTTTATTGCGGTTGTTGCTGGTGAATGTTCGTGGTCCAACATCATTTGCAGCATTTCGTTATGGTATAGTCTGCCCAACATTTCGTGCTGCGTGTCAAGAACTCAATTTGTTTGAAAACGATACTCATTGGGATACGACAAGCGCTGAGGCAATTATATCTGCATATCCAAGCCAGATAGGAACATTACTTGATATTATCATTTTGACGTGCTTCCCGTCAAATCCAAGTGACCTGTGGAACATATACAAGGACAATATGTCAAAAGACATTTTACATCAATATAGTGTCTGCTCGAGAAATCCAAATCTTGCAGTCAATGCGAAGATGCATAACCGGGACTTGCTCTTAATTGAAGACATGTGTTACCTTATTTGCGGCAGCACCAGAACATTAAATGGAAATTAAATAAATCGACAATTGAAGCGTGAACGTGAATACGATCGACATGAGTTGAATCAATTAGTTCAAATTAATGTTTCCCTCTTAAACCTCCAATAGAAAGAAGTCTATGATATAATATTGAAGGCAATTGATGATGGAAACGGTGTTTTCTATTCTTGGATACCCCCGGTGGAACTGGAAAGACATTCGTCATGTCATTGATTTTAGCCACTGTTCGTGCGAGATCCAACATTGCTGCAGCGGAAGCTTCATCTGGAATAGCGGCCACATTGTAAGAAGGATGCCGCACAGCTCATTTAGCGTTTAAATTGCCATTAAACCTTCAAAATATAGAGCAACCAATATGTAACATTGCGAAAAACTTCGTCATGTCCAAAGTTTTAGTAGCGTGTAAAATCATTATGTGCGCAGTGACCCAAGATGTTTTGGAGGTGCAATGATTTTACTGTCTGCCAGCCATTCCAAGAACGACAGCGGCTGATCAAAAAAATGCTTGCGTTAAATCCTCAAGTCTGTGGCGTTTTCCAAAGATACTGCAGATGACAGAAAAGATGAAAGTTACATTGCTCAACGATATATCACCTCAAGATTTCTCCAACCAATTGTTGACTATCGGTAATGGCCGTATTCCTTTCGACGAATCAAACGGATTGATTTCGTTTCCTCAAAATTTTTGTAATTTTGTATCGTCAAAAGAAGAGTTGGAAAGTAATTTTCAACATAATTGCTAATAATAATTGTAAATAGTTCAGAATTAAATCGTTGGTACTCTGCATTCTTTTAAATCTTTTGATTGTGTAACAAACGAAGATGAAGCCACAAACTATCCAACTGAAGTTCTTAACTCCTTGGATGTGCCTGGCTTACCCCCGCACAACTTACAACTGAAGGTTGGCTCGGTAGTTATCGTGCTTTGAAATTTAAACCAACCAAAACTTTGCAATGGAACGCATTTGGTTATCCGAAACTGATGGTCCGTGTTATACACGTAATTATACTAAGAGGAAAACTCAAAGGAGAAGAAGTTCTCATACCGATAATTCCGATTATACCAACCGATATGCCTTTTGAGTTCAAGCGAATTAAATTTCCTATTCGTCTTGCATTCGCAATGACGACTAACAAATCACAAGGACAATCCTTGAGTATTTGTGGTCTTAATTTAGAAAATACATGTTTTTCTCATAGCCAAATATACGTTGCATGTTCACGTGTGGGCAAACCATCTGCCTTATTTGTACTTGCGCCTAATAACAAAACGAAAAGTTTCGTATATCACAAGGAACTGCACTGAAGGGAATTAACCTAAACATAACCCATGCACGAAAATACATAGCTTTCTTAACAGCTTTTACCTGAAACGCCTTACTTTTGTAATCTTTTTGAATTTTTGTTTTTTATGTAAATATATTCCAATAAACTATTTGACAAAATAAGCTTTGTACTCTTTTTAAAAAATCCATATATTCAATAATTGGTAGGTGGTACGAAGTTCACCGGGTCAGCTAGTCTTATATATAAAAGAACAATTTTTTTTTTGTTAGTGACACCGCTTATAACTCAAGAACGGCTGGACCGATTTTAATGAAACTTGAAAAAAAGACATACCCGATATCTGGGAATGCATTTTAGGCTTATTTATTTTTTTAAATTCCGACTGGGCGTGGCACCTCCCATACAAATTGAACAGTTTTTTTCACATACCTCAATACCTATTATAGCTGAAGTCTCCAAATTTGGTATAGGTAAGTATTTACTGATGTGCATAATTGAGTTGTTTATGGGCGGAAACAAATAAATGGGCGTGGTACCTCCCATACAACGAAAATAGTTTTTTGTATATATCTCAATACCTGTAATAGCTTAAGTCTCCAAACTTCGTACGGATGTTTATAGTGCTAATATGCATACTTAAGCTTTGTATGGGCGGGAAGAAATAAATGGGCGTGGCACCTCCCATACAACGAAAATAGTTTTTTGTATATATCTCAATAACTGTATTAGCTGAAGTCTCCAAACTTCGTACGGATGTTTATAGTGCTAACATGCATAATTAAGCTTTGTATGGGCGGGAAAAAATAAATAGGCGTGGCACCTCCCATACAATGAAAATAGTTTTTTGTATATATCTCAATAACTGTAACAGCTGAAATCTCTAAACTTTGTACAGATGATAATAGTGCTAATATGCATAATTGAGCTTTGTATGGGCGGGAAAAAATAAATAGGCGTGGCACCTCCCGTACAACGAAAATGATTTTTTGTATATATATCAATAAATGTAATAGCTGAAGTCTCTAAACTTCGTACGAATGTTTATAGTGCTAACATGCATAATTTAGCTTTATATGGGCGGGAAGAAATAAATAGGCGTGGCACCTCCCATACAACGAAAATAGTTTTTTGTATATATCTCAATAACTGTAATAGCTGAAAACTCTAAACTTCGTACGGATGTTTATAGTGCTAACATGCATAATTGAGCTTGGTTTGGGCGGGAAGAAATAAGTAGGCGTGGCACCTCCCATATAACGAAAATAGTTTTTTGTATATATCTCAATAACTGTAATAGCTGAAGTCTCCAAACTTCGTACGGATGTTTATGGTGCTAATATGCACACTTAAACTTTGTATGGGCGGAAAAAAATAAATAGGCGTGGCACCTCCCATACAATGAAAATAGTTTTTTGAATATAACTCAACAACTGTAATAGCTGAAGTCTCCAAACTTCGTACGGAGGTTTATAGTGCTAATATGCATAATTAAGCTTTGTATGGGCGGGAAAAAATAAATAGGCGTGGCACCTCCCATACAATGAAAATAGTTTTTTATATATATCTTAATAACTGTAATAGCTGAAGTCTTCAAACTTCGTACGGATGTTTATAGTGCCAATATACATAATTGTGCTCTGTTTGGGTCGGAAGAAATAAATTGGCGTGGCACCTCCCATACAACGAATATAGTTTTCTTAGTATATATCTCAATAGTTGTAATAGCTGAAATCTCCAAACTTCGTACGGATGTTTATGATGCTTATATGCATAACTGAGCTTTGTATGGGCGGGAAGAAATAAATGGGCGTGACACCTCCCATACAACGAAAATAGTTTTTTGTGTATGTCTCAATAACTGTAACAGCTGCAGTCTTAAACTTCGTACGGATGTTCATAGTGCTAATATACATAATTGAGCTTTGTATGGGCGGGAAGAAATAAATGGGCGTGCCACCTCCCATACAACGAAAATAGTTTTTTGTATATATATTTCAATCACTGTAATAGCTGAAGTCTCCAAACTTTGTAAGAATGTTTATAGTGCTAATATGCTAATTATGCTCATACATAATTGAGGTGAGTATACTTAGGAGAAAAGGGAATAATGGGCATGACATTTCCTATACAACAAAAATTCTTTCTTATATAAGTCTCAGTTACTGTAAAAACGTCAGAAAACCTGTTCGTATTTTTCTACAAGCAGTGAAACGCAATTTAAATTATTAGTTTCAAAGTAACAGAAATAGCCTAAAAATTGCCAATTAAATGTTAATCCCTTTTTACCCCTTAGGACCAAGTTATCAAAATTTTATATTCATATTTTTCGAGACCTGTCGAACGCAATTTCAAAATGTAACCTGAGCCCTCTTTATCTTTTTCGGTTCCGAATGTACAAAATGGATATAAGCAGCTATAAAATATTTTTTACCCTGTCTCGCCTCTAATGGTGTAATATTTCAAAAAAGTACGAAAAATGCATTCATAACTTTGAAACCTGTCGAGCGTAAATTAAGTTATAATTCTATCTTATTTTAGTTCAGAATCTACAAAATTAACCAATACATATTTTAAATTTTTTCCTAAGCATTTAGGATATGCAACGATGAATCTGTCTGTCAGTTAGCGAGTCATTAACGCAATTTTTTACAATATATTGTTTTGGTAAGCAAAATAAACATTTAAAAAAATAAAAAAAAAATATTTACAAGTGGCGGATAGGGCTACAAAATAATGAAGCCATTATAAACTGAACAGTTTGTGAAGGTTTTCTTAGTAATAGCCTCCCATCATGAAAGATGCGATAGGCTCAGCTATTCTGTTCACGCTTTATCAGCAATTTTTAGTAATTGTCAAAGAAACAAACAAAACATGTTTATAACGTTATTGACATGCTATTAAGGATAATATTTTGTGAATTGTGTGTGTTTAGGCAAATAAATTTGTTTGCTAATTATATATATTGTTAGGCAATACGTGTTCGGAGATACTCAATGCTGAATAAATTCAATAGAGCGGCAAAAACGAGGCTTGCCGCATGCACACATTCTTATTTCGACCAGACCAAATAGATGATACTAAGAGTGCCGAGATCCCTGATCCCAAAACAGTTCAAGAACTACATGATGCTGTAATTGCAAATATGATTCATGGTCGACGGCAAGTATTCCAAGCATTATCCATGAAAAATTGACAGCGAAAACTATCACTGGCAATGACGGTTATCCACTGTATCGGCGTTGATCGCCCAATGACAACGATCAAACTATTACAAGGAAAGTAAAAGGAAACAATTTTGTGATTGACAACAATTGGACTGTGCCATATTCGCCACTTCTTTCTAAATTATTTAAGACACATTGCAATGTTGAATATTCTAATTCAGTGAAGTCGATCAAGTACATCTGCAAATATGTCACGAAAGGCAGCGATATGGCTGTTTTTAGCATCCAAACCTCCAATGGCAACGATGATATTACGCGTTATTAAGTTGGGCGATATGTGAATTGCAATCAGGCGGTTTGGCGTATATTCTCATTCCCTATTTACGAATGTCATCCCACTGTTGCACATTTAGAAGTGCATCTGGAGAATGGCCAACGAGTATATTTCACTGCGGCAAATATTGTTCAACGTGCTGAAATACCTCCAGCGACAACATTGATAAGTTTCTTTGCTGTTTGTCAAAGCGATCCGTTTGTACAAACTTTACTTTACTCGGAGATGCCACGGTATTACACTTGGAAACCTTCTTCAAAAAAATTCTAACGTCGATAGAAAGGCACTATGGTTCCTGGGCATCCGGATGTGCGTTCAAGTGATGCTATTGGTCGCATTTATACAGTTCATCCGAAGAATGATGAATGCTTTTATTTGCGGTTGTTGCTGGTGAATGTTCGTGGTGTAACATCATTGGCAGCATTTCGTACTGTTAATAGTATAGTCGGTCCAACATTTCGTGCTGCATGTCAAGAGCTCAATTTGCTTGAAAACGATACTCATTGGGATTCGATAATCGCTGAAGCAATTATTTTTGCATATCCAAGCCAGATACAAACATTACTTGCTACTATCATTTCGACATGCTTCCCGTCAAATCCAAGTGACCTGTGGAACAAATATAGGGACAATATGTCAGAAGACATTTTACATCAATATCGTGTCAGCTCGAGAAATCCAAATCTTGAAGTCAATGCGAAGATTAATAACCGGGCCTTGCTCTTAATTGAAGACATGTGTTACCTTATTTGCGGCAGTTTGTTAGTAAGGTTAGGACTGCCAGCACCAGAACACGAAATGAATGGGCTACTAAATCGACAAGTGGAGCGTGGACGTGAATTCGATCGACATGAGTTAAACCAATTAGTTCAAATTAATGTTTCCCTCTTAAACCTCCAACAGAAGGAAGTCTATGATATATTATTGAAGGCAATAGAGGCCCCCGGTGGAACTGGGAAGATATTCGTCATGCCATTGATTTTAGCCACTGTTCTTGCGAGATTCAACTTTGCTGTAGAGGTAGCTTCATCTGGAATAGCGGCTACATTGTAAAAAGGATGCCGCACAGCTCACTCAGCGTTACAATTGCCATTAAACCTTCAAAATATAGAGCAACCAATATGTAACATTGCGAAAAACTTTGTCATGTCCAAAGTTTTAGTAGCGTGTAAAATTATTATCTGGGACGAATGCACAATGGCACACAAACGGGCAATAGAAGCTCTTAAAAGAACATTAAAATATCTGCGCAGTGACTCAAGATGTTTTGGAGGTGCAATGATTTTACTGTCTGCCAGTCATTCCAAGATCGACGGCGGCTGATCAAAAAAAATGCTTGCGTTAAATCCTCAAGTCTGTGGCGTTTTCCAAAGAAACTGCAGATGACAGAAAACATGAAAGTTACATTGCTCAACGATTTATCACCTCAAGATTTCTTTCTCCAACCAATTGTTGACTATCGGTAATGGCCGTATTCCTGTCGACGAATTAAACGGATTGATTTCGTTTCCTCAAAATTTTTGTAATTTTGTATCATCAAAATAACAGCTCATCCAGAAAGTATTCCCCAACATATTTGCTAACGGGAACAATTATGACTGGTTGAGTGAACGGGCAATTTTAGCAGCTAAAAATATAGATGTTGATGATTTAAACTATATAGTTTAGAATCAAATCGTTGGTACTCTGCATTCTTTGAAATCTATTGATTGTGAAATTTAAACCAACCAAAACTTAGCAATGGAACGCATTTGGTAATTCGAAACTGATGGTCCGTGTTATACACGCAATTATGCTAAGAGGAAAATTCAAAGGGGAAGAAGTTTTCATACCGATCATTTCGATGATACCAACCGATATGCCTTTTGAGTTTAAGCAAATTCAATTTCCTATTCGTCTTGCATTCGCAATGACTATTAACAAATCACAAGGACAATCCTTGAGTATTTGTAGTCTTTATTTAGAAAATACATGTTTTTCTCATGGCCAAATATACGTTGCATGTTCACGTCTGGGCAAACCATCTGCTTTATTTGTACTTGCGCCTGATAACAAAACGGAAAGTTTCGTATATCACAAGGTACTGCACTGAAGGGAATTAACCTAAACATAACCCATGCACGAAAATACATAGCTTTCTTAACAGCTTTTACCTGAAACGCCTTATTTTTGTAATCTTTTTAATAATTGTTTTCTATATAAATATATTCCAATGAACTATTTGACTAAATAAAATTTGAACTCTTTTTAAAAATTCATATATTCAATAATTGGTAGGTGATACGAAGTTCACCGGGTCAGCTAGTAGATAATATATGTTATAAAAAGGCGATTTTACTGAAGAAAACTTAGTAAATATTTTTCTAAAAAAGTTAAACTTAAACACTGCACAAAACATAACTTGAATGAATTTTTAGATTAAGCTTATCAAAACTTTCAGGTAAAATTAAATTTTTCCAGACGTCATTCTTATTAAGACGCAGCAGTAACATAAAAAAAAATTCTTTTGAGAAAATAAATTTAAATTTCCATTACTATTCATTTACACACACTTGCAGGCATTTTTATGAAATTTTAAACGAAATTTGTATACAAAATCAGCATTTAAAGTTTATTTAAAATTTTAAAAATGTTTATTAATATGCCCCTTAAAAACTTGCAGAAATTTCTAAAACTACCTATTTCTTCATTCATTTTATAACATCAGAATAAGCGAAATTTCTTGTTTCAAAAACTTATTTAAATTCTCTTTTTTTATACTTGAAAATAGCGTGCAGAAATTTTTTCAAAATAACTAATTTTGACAAATTTTGATTTTTATTATTTTGGTTGTAGTTAATTATACCCTTCACATAAGTGATAAGGGTATACATAAGTTTGTCATTCCGTTTGTAATTCCTTTATTATCCATTTGGGACCCCATAAAGTATATATATATTCTGGATCCTTATAGATAGGGAAACCGATTTAGCGATGTCCGTCTGTCCGTCTGACCGTCTGTCCGTGTTATGGTTGAAATCAACTTTCTGAAGCCCCCCGATATCGCATAGACCCGAATGTGGTATCAAACTGTCACAGATAGTCTCGAGAAAATCGGTATTGAAATTCAGCAAAATCGCCCGATAAAAAACCGAGATATAAGCAAAAAACCACGACTACCTCGGTTTTTTGAGTCTACAACAACAACAAAGAACATACTTTTACATGTAATAATAAAAAAACAACAAAAAAACAACAAAAAAAGAAAAAAACAGAATCAGTCATGTCTATATTATTGAAACACACCCAAAACAAAAATTTTATTAGTATTAGTGTTCATACATATAACAGCGTTGCCATACAAAGCTTAATTTAAACATTTTTAAAATCGCTCCTACGGCTTCCAGGGTTCTCCTACAAAGGTAAAATGTAAGACCGATCCGAATTATTTTTTCCATCCAAACATTTTTGTGGAACATACTTACCCTCTATCTCTTGCCCCTGACATGGTTGCCATACAAAATTTTAAAAAATAAGGTAAAAACCGCTATAACTTCCCCGGACTTGCCCGTAGAGGAAAAAAATGTATCACAGACCCCCATTAATTTCTACTCCCAAACATATTCCTGGAATATACTTACCCCCTATCTCCACGCCCTGAGGGGGTTGCCATACAAAATTTACAAAAATGATATGAAAATGCCCACAACTTCTTCAGAGTTGGCCTTAGAGCAATAAAGTGTACGACCGACCCCTATTAGTTTCTTCTCCCAAACATATTCCTAGAACATACTTACCCCCTATCTCCACCCCCTAATGGGGTTGCCATACAAAATTTACAAAAATGATAAAATGCCCACAACTTCTTCAGAGTTGGCCTTAGAGCAATAAAGTGTACGACCAACCCCTATTAGTTTGCCCTCCCAAACATATTTCTAGAACATACTTACCCCCTATCTCCACGCCCTAATGGGGTTGCCATACAAAATTTACAAAAATTATAAAATGCCCACAACTTCTTCAGAGTTGGCCTTAGAGCAATAAAGTTTACGACCGACCCCCATTTGTTTGCCCTCCCAAACATATTCCTAGAATATACTTACCCCCTATCTCCATGCCCTAAGGGGGTTGCCATACAAAATTTACAAAAATGATGTAAAAATGCCCACAACTTCTTCAGAGTTGGCCTTAGAGCAATAAAGTGTAGGACCGACCCCTATTAGTTTGCCCTCCCAAATATATTTCTAGAACATACTTACCCCCTATCTCCACGCCCTAAGGGGGTTGCCATACAAAATTTACAAAAATGATGTAAAAATGCCCAAAACTTCTTTAGAGTTGGCCTTAGAGCAATAAAGTGTCCGACCGACCCCCATTAGTTTGCCCTCCCAAACATATTCCTAGAACATACTTACCCCCTATCTCCACGCCCTAAGGGGGTTGCCATACAAAATTTACAAAAATGATGTAAAAATGCCCACAACTTTTTCAGAGTTGGCCTTAGAGCAATAAAGTGTCCGACCAACCCCTATTAGTTTGCCCTCCCATACATATTCTTAGAACATACTTACCCCCTATCTCCACGCCCTAATAGGGTTGCCATACAAAATTTACATAAATGATGAAATGCCCACAACTTCTTCAGAGTTGGCCTTAGAGCCTATTTAAAAATTAGAAATATTTCATAAGTAAAAAAAATGGTTAAAAATAAAAAAAGTTTGGGATTGCGAAAGGTCAATGTGAAGGGTATATAAGATTCGGCACAGCCGAATATAGCGCTCTTACTTGTTTTTAATTTAATTTCTTTTTACTAAAATTAACTTAATATTTGATTGAAAGAAACTTGTTGAGAATCTATTTAGAATGCATTTTCGAAACCAGAAACCCTTTGCAGTTGTATCGTTTTTGGCTTTAAACATCACCTATTTAACTTATACGTTAGAGACCTGCATCAAGAATTATTCAAGCTAATTCAAGAACCGCATAATTTTCTAATTCTTGTGTTATTGTGCGGTTAAACGGTTTAAGTGCTGTAATGTAGAGTAGCTGACACAGTTTTTGTGCTGCCGTGTAGAGTAGTTAAGAATAAAGAGTGGTGTCAGGCACTGTTGTTGACGCAACTTATGTACTGTCATGAGGTGTGGTCAATAAAAAAAATTACTGTGCTTATGTGTGGCAACAACAACAAAGACTTAAGAGTAATGTAGTTGTGTATGTATGCACAAAAAATAAACGCCACAGAAAAAACAAAAAACACACACAATGTTGAATGGATACATACATAAACAAACATGTACACAAGCAGGTAAATCAATATAAAATTCATGCGTAATTACATTACATACATATGTACATTCAAAATCAACCCCCGTTTTTTATAACTATCACACCAGGAACATCCCGCCAACAGTAAGGTTTCGAGATGAATTGAAATGGAAGTGTGTGATCATGATGAATTGATGTGCCGTTGTTGTTTGCTTAATTGTGCTTAACTGTGAATATATTTTTCATTTAAGTTAAGTTAAGTAAACAAAAGAGATGGCGAACAATACAACGCAGTACTTATTTTTGTGTGTGCACACGTAAGGTATATGAAATGAATTGAAAATTCGAGATGTTTCCTTATTTAGTGTCGTCTTGGGCTGGCCTCTATTATACGTTAAACAGAAAGGCAAACGGAACTTATAGAACGAAGTTTATTAAACTTATTGTCTAAAGACAAAACGAGGAATAATACAAGTCATATAATTAATTTAGTTTTTGTTTTTACAGCCTTATTGTTTAAAAAAAATATTGAAGAAGTTAAATGTTATTTTTCTTTCATCTATCCATTAAAATCGTTTGAGTTTTTATTTAAAATAAATGAAAAAAAAAAATGCTCCAAAAGAAAGTTTACATGCTGTTTTTAATTGAAGATTAAAAAAAATAATTATATTATTATTTTGTTTTGAACTGTTTTCAAACAAAAAAAAAAAATAAATAATTTAAGAATAGTCCTTTTTTTGCATAATCTTATACCTCCTAAGAGAATACATTTTTCATGTTTAGGACCTAAAAGTTGCTTTAATATTATGAAATATTTTATAGTTATTTATAATAACTTTTCTGTAAAATTTTTATTTATTTGGTTTTAAATTTAGGTCCTACCTTATATTTTTTCATATTTCATCGCTAAAGGGTTGCCACTGTAGTTAAATATTAAAAAAAATGAGTTTTCGCATTTGACATTCATTCATTCACAATTTTTTTTTGTTTTGAATCAGAAATAACGACACATTTTGTGTTAAAATAACCTGTGTTTGTGTTCTGACCCTTTTGTGAAAACTTCCCGTATCGAAAAATTTATTGTAGTCTTGTTAAAGGCAGGGTGAATACGATAATTCTTATTGAGTTTTTAAACCTCAAACATTAAAAACATATGAATTATCTAAATTGCACTTTTAATCATCAAAGCACAATGCTATTTTAAATAATTTTCTCGTTGCGAAAACTCCTCACAAGTTACAGAACAGAGGGGCTAAAATACTCATTTGATTTAGGGTTTAGGACTTAAAAACAGACAAAAAACTTTAGTTTATTGTTGATAAAATCTCTTTTAATGCACTGATTTTTACCAAAGTAGGATTATAAGATTAAATATTTGTGTAATTTATAGAATGTGTAATAAAAAATGTTGTGCCATTTTCAATTTTTAATATTTATTTCATTATAATTTAATAATAATTTTCTGCTTTTTTGCCTAAAAGCTCTAGTTTTCTATCATTGTGGCCCTAATAACTCCAAAATCGTTAGAAACTGAAAAATATTTGCACAGCTTAAAGATATTTTTATTGCTACTTTTTTGTTGAAAAAATCGGACAAGTCCTTCCCGAGCTATGATATAGTCAATGGAGCAGCTTCCTAAAAACCCTAATTTAAAAAAAAATCTTATTAATAGAATTTTAAATTTCGACTGTTTTTATACTAAGGGGACCATAATACATCAAAAATATAGTGATCATCAAATGTTACGACAAAAGTTACAATTTGTTGCATAGTGTAACTTACTATTACTGTAATTATTTTCTGTGTGTATATGTACCCTCAACTATAGAACAAAAGCACGCAGTCATGATTTGCAAAAGATGTAGGGAAAACTAAACATAAAATCACATGGATACGTTTACGTATGTACATACGCATAAAATCAATGACAAAGGAAACACACACATACTCATACATACCATGTGAACTTGATAAAATAAACCATATGCATGTGTTGAAAATATGTCCTTGTAACTGTAACTAAATTTCTCTGCACATTGTTCTACAAAAACTTTTAACATAACAATGGATGATTGGAAATCAGAGAAGTAGAAAACATTTTTGAACGATCATGTTTATCAATATTGTTTGGCTTGATTGAACACAAATAAAAGACACATTTTACTACTTGTCAAGAGAAAAGAAACGTTTTTTCAATGCAAAATATAAAACAAAAGACTACCAATGACGAAGAAGCAAATGCGGAAAAGTAGAAACCAGAAAACCCAAAAACAATTGAAATTTAAAAAAAACTATGACACTTGTTTGTAAAATATAAATACTTGCAGTTAACCCACCACTTCGTCAGCGCAATTTCAATTTAAACGACAACAAAGTACTAAATTGAAAAGATTACTTTGCTGATCAATAAAATTTTAAATTTTCTGTAAAACCTTAACCCAAAACCTCTAATTCCCTATTTTTTAAGTATGTTAAAATGTACCAAAAATACAAATAAAGGAATATTTATTAACCTTAATTTTATATTAAAAAAAAATTAAATCTTTAAAAAAATCCAAAAAAACTTTTTATTCACTTCCTGGCTTTTGGCATCAAGTTCAAATGGGTTCAATATAAATGAGGGTACCGGCCACCTTGGCCCAAGATTTACACTGCTTCGAGCGTCCCATTTATGATACCTTGCCAACGTAGAAAATTTGCACCCATGAGTACTAAATTTAAGATAAACATTTGGTTATGACTTCATCCATTGATGAGAAGCGTAGCCTACCTAACACTCCTCTTGGCATCTGGGTCACGGCATTCTGTTACATTCAACTCCATTATCACGATGCAACATAAAGAAACCTAAGCCCCTGGTCAGAACTCGTAGCCGAAGCTACTACTAGTAGAACTTTAAACTTCTTCCAGCAAAGGCCAGAACTGGCCAACCCAGGAAGACCACGAAACAACTAGAATACAGACAATAACACTAAAGATTCAACAGCCGCCCTCAAGAGACACACTTTGCCTTTATGTGTGCCTAGCAAGGACAATAACGAAAGGTACTCTAGTGTGCAATCGGTAAGACCCTCATTGCTCCTAAGAAATCCATCAGTAACACCAGGATCTCGTCTTCACCCTTAGGTGTCATGAACGGCAGATAAACAGCAACGGCAGCAAAAATAGATAAAGAAAGCAGTAGACAGTGAGATGCTACAGCAAGCTACAACTGCCATATACGTAATTAATAACCCGGTCCAAGCCTTTGCCAAGTCTGTTCCTCCCCCATATTGAATACTAAGCAAGTAATGGGGCCCACCCTAGAAAAGTTCGGACGTCCTATTAAAAACAACACCCATTTCACAAAAATTCTTAATGTCATCAGAGTAGAAACATTCCGTTAGTATATGACAAACGCCTTTCCCATCTCCACACGCCTTAACCGAAGTAACAAACAAGCCCCTCTGCTGCAAGAATACATTAGGAATCCATGCCTCGTAAGTAAAATAGGCACAGGTTTAGGCCAAAGTCTGGGCTTAAGTGTACGAACACCGCGTTCGTCGTGCCCTGCACCTATAATCAAGTTCTTCCGTGAATAGAAACTGAACTTGCCTAACGTCCCTAACTATCGATTTAGAAATCCAATCACAAGCAAAAAGTGGCAGTTCCTCTTTTATCATGCAAATCATAGAACGAAATATCAGTTTAAAAGTCTAGGGGAAAACACATGGAAATACTGAAGAGCGTACATAGGAACTGTCTGGCATAGAGGCATAGTTGGCTAGGAAGCCATTTAATCGGATATTCGAGACTAACTTCGTCAAAACAAATAAGCGGAGGATACCCCCGTGAAAACCTGACCTTCTGCAACATTTTTACAGTTTTGCCCACCGCGACCTTAACTCTCACTCCAACGAGTCATAAGGTTCCAAATAAGTGGACCACAAAAAGAAGCCTTAAGATAGAAACGAGAGGCCTGCTTCCAAAACTGTGTATTTGGGGCCTACAACAGAACCTTTTTTAGTATCAAAGTAGCTGTTCCAAAACGCAAGCTTACAACAAACTATACCAATTAATCTGTTACTAAAACTATTTCCGAACTTCTTACACTACTAAAGATATATTTGCACTACCTGAGTTCAAATCTAAATTGAGTGTCAAAAAAATAAGTTTAAATTTGTATGATAATTTTCTTATTTTTAGTATAACATTAAGTCTAAGGAATTAGTTTTAGTCCGCTAATTATAAAAGTTGTTAAAGCATTAAATCCGGTAAATTTTAAAAACTTGCATTTATAACTCAGACATTTAAAAGAAGGCTGATGTCCCGGGTAAGGTATTTTGTATAATTTTCGTTTGTTGTCATTAATTAAAGTTATTTTAAAATTAAATTTAATTTAAAATAAAAAATTTAAAATAAACATACATACATAAACAACATTAAAATAATCAACAAGTAAAAACACTACAAATATAAAACCAAAGAAAAAAAATTAATGTTGATTTCTTTAAAAATTTTAACGTAAAACTGCAAAGTTAACGTATGTGGAGACCTTAATCCGGCGTTAAAGAGGGTGGACAATTGTTACACAAGCTATGATGTGGGCTTTGAAATATCCAAAGTTCGATGCACCGTTAGGGAATGAGTATCGTTTCCTTGTCTGATTGCTTCAATGACTATTTGATTGCACACTCTTGCTATAGAGAGAAGTTTTCCTTTCTTTAATCTTTTTTATTTACATATTAAGAAAAAGGAGGACAATTGAGGGCTATTCTTATTCTTTATCTTAATTGTTCTTGTCAATTTTTATTTAGTTACACAATTTTATTTATACATTCATGTGTGTGTATGTGTAAATGTTTGAATATTTTTGGTTATGCCAATTGAGTTTGTTTGATGTTTCTTTTTTATTTAAACAATTTCAACAATTTTTTTTTTTTTTTTTTTTTTGTTTCATATATTTATTATTGAATCTTCGCCTGTGGCGAACTAACAATAAGTGTTCAAATCTTAAAACTAGGTAGTTAATATAAGTCCAGCCAGTGCCAGACTAAAATTTAAGTTCTCATATTAATTATCAAGCTTCATATAAGCGCAATAGTATCCCTCCTTTTCAGGCGGGTGTGCCCACTATGTTGCAGGATGTTTCGGGCGAGCGGATTTGGGTGAGCTTCCAGCTTATTTAAATACTTGTCCACATAGTTCAGGATTTCCAATTTAACTAGAGGAACTTGTAGATCCTTGTGGATGTTGCTGTTTTTAACATACCAAGGAGCACCAGTTATCATTCTTAGGATTTTGTTTTGCCTGCGTTGAATTTTTTCTATGTTGGATGCGGAAGCAGTGCCCCATAATTGTATACCGTAGCACCAAATTGGTTTCAAAATCGATTTGTAGAGTAGAAGTTTACAATCAAGACGAAGCACAGAGTTTCTGCCGATTAGCCAATGAATTTGTGTAGCTTTAAGTTTCATTTGCGTCAACTTCGCATCTATATGAGACTTCCATGTGAGGCGGCGGTCTAGGTGAATACCAAGATATTTTGTCTCGGTTCGTTGAGGCACCATATGGTTGTTAATAAGAATTGGAGAGCACGTTTCTTTGCGTAAAGTAAAAGTTACGTGGGTACATTTTTGTTCATTTATTTTTATTCCCCATAACTTTGCCCATTTTTCAACTTGGGTTACGTGTTGCTGCAATTGGTTTGAAGCCTCTTTAGGGTCTTTATGAATACTAAGAAAAGCAGTATCATCAGCAAATGTCGACGTGTGTGTAAAACTATTGGTTGGCATATCTGCTGTGTAAAGCAAGTACAGAACTGGACCTAGTATACTCCCTTGAGGTACACCAGCCCCTATTGTTTGAGAAGAACTTATTTGGTTTTCCTCTTTGATTTTAAACTGTCGACCGGTTATGTACTTTTCTAGTAGGTTGAAAATATTAGCTGGAAGGTTTAGCTTTAGTTTGTTTAACAGGCCTTCGTGCCATACTTTATCGAAAGCTTGAGAGACATCTATAAAAAGCGCGGAGCAGTACTTTTTTTCCTCGAAAGTTTTTCTTATAACCTGCACCAGTCTGTGAGTTTGTTCTATTGTGCTATGTTGACTTCTAAAGCCAAATTGGTGATCTGGAATGCAGTTGTTTTCATTCAGGATCGGAGTAAGCTTGTTTTTAAGCAGCTTTTCAAACAGTTTTGACAAAGTTGGTAACAAACTTATAGGCCTATAAGACTCCACCTTAGAAGGATCTTTACCAGGCTTAGGAATCATCTTAACTAAGGCAACTTTCCATATTGGTGGAAAATGTTCAAGCCGTATTATGGCATTAAAAATAAAAAGAATTATTCTTTTTGCTGTAAAAGGTAGCTCAATGAGCATTTTGTTGCTTATTTTATCAACGCCAGGAGCTTTTTTATCATTAAGGTTAGAAATAGCTTCTACCACATCTGAATATCGGAAACGTATTTCTATAGGACGTCTAGAAACAACAGGCGGTAATTCCCTCACGTCAGTGCATGTATTAGGAGTGAACACGTTTCTTAAATGGCTTGCGAGCAGATCGCATTTTTCTTCATCATTTCTAGCCCAGGATCCTCTTAGATTGCGCAGTGGTGGTTTTGCGATTACGGGTCTTTTGAGACGACTGGCTGATCGCCATAGAGAATAATTTGTTTGAGGGGTTGCGTCTAGACCTTCCAAATACTTCTTAATTGATGCAATTCTGTGTACCTCCAGCAAGTTTTTTAAGCGATTTGTACACTCTTTTAGCTTCGTTTTAAGTTGGGGCGATCTATGCTGTTGCCATTCTCTTCGCGCTCTCCTTTTTTCAGATAAAAGCTCCTCAACATCGACAGAAAAAATTTTGTTGTATTTGACCTGACGGTATGTTGAAGAAGCATGTTCAACGGCTTTTTTAATGTTTTCATTTAGGATATTTAGGCAATCATCGATTTCTTGGGGAGTTTTTAGTGGTATGTGTTCCGAGCAGTGAGAGCTGATATATTTTTTATATTTTAACCAATTTACTCTTTTTGATAAGAAAAAATCACTAGTTGCTATTTGGTGAGGACTGCAAATAGTGATAATTGTGGGTGAGTGGTCAGAAGATAAATCGAAGGAGGCTTCAGCCTCAATAAGGTCCGGTGATATACCTTTTGCCACGCCAAAATCTATTACGTCTGGAATTTTATTATTGTCCGTTGGCCAATAGGTTGGTTGTCCAGTTGAAATAACGAAAAGTCCTATTTCCGACACTGAGTCATACAAGACACGACCTCTGGGACTAATTAGGCGGGAGCCCCAGTATGTGTGCTTAGCGTTATAGTCTCCAGCAGCTATGAAGCGGGGACCTAATGATTTGTAGAAACTGTTGTACTGATCTTTCGTTATGGAGAATCTGGGTGGACAGTAAACTGATGAAATAACAAGGTTATGGAAAAATTCATCAATGCAGACGTTCGTAGCTTGGATATAACATTCCGAGAGGCCACCCAACCATTGGTGTTTAATTCTTGATTTGATTAGAATAGCCGAGCCACCACATGATCTATCCCTAGGATCCTTTGAATCGTAAAAAGAATAACCACTAATTTTAAAAGTGCTTCTAGATGTCATATGAGTCTCAGAAATACACATAACATCGATTTTCTGGTTCATCAAGAAATATTCGAGCTCGTTTTTGTGTTGGCGGATGCCGTTTGCGTTCCAGAAACAAACCCTGAGGCAGTTCATGGTCTTTTAAGCATAGCCTGCAGAAAAGCAGACTGCATTTTTTGCATTTCTTGCATCATGTTGGCCATTTGCGCCATAATCTGCGTAAATTGTGTGACCATATTGTCAATTACGGCTTCCAGGCGGCTAAAATTAGGCCCGGTTGGTTCGCTAGTTGGCACTTCTTGTTGTGTTGTAGGCTGGGTAGACTTACTTGAATCAGGCTGGTTAGACTTTAATGCGGCGGCGTAAGAAACTTGATTTGTAGCTGGTTGTGCCAATGGAGGCATATTTGTAGTTGGTATATTTAAAGGCTGGGGAGGGGCAGGAACTATGTTCGGCTTAGTTGATCGCTTAACTAAATTAAAAACAGGACAACCTCTATAGTTGGCAGTGTGGTTTCCCCCGCAGTTGCTGCATTTCTTTATCCTAGGATCATCTTTTGGCTTGTCGCACTTGGTCGTATCGTGCAGATCCCCACACACAACACAAACAGTAGGCAACTTACAATAAGTTTTAGTGTGGCCATATTCCTGGCAGTTTAAGCACTGTACGGGCCCAGATCGCTTATGTGGCACTTCCACAGTGACTCGTCGGTGCATAATATATTTTAAATCGTAGATGGGGTGAGTTTCACTTTTTTTCAATTTGATATCACCAGGCTCAAGCTCCACTCGGAATAATGGTTGGGGGTGTTTTTCCCTATTTCTCATATTCGATACCGTCCTAACCATAAACCCTTTGTTTAACAAACTGGTCTTGATCTCTTCTGGGTCAACGTTAGAATCAATGCCTTTAATAACTACCTGAAGGCCTTTTGCGGTCTTGAGTTGGTAGGTATAGAAGTTTTTCCTGAGTTTTTCGAGCTCCGAAACCGTGGCGCGGTAGGCGTTTTCATGGTTCACTTGAATTTTTGTCTCAAATATGTTACCGCGTTTAACGTTTGAAACATAAAAGTTATTTTCCCCAATCAAACCGACTAAAAACTTGACGAGATCATTTGAGTTTTTTTCCCTCAAATAAATGGGAGCTGGCTTAAAGGACTTTTTTTCACTAACATGGGCCTCATTATCCTCTTGCAAAATTGCAAAACGATTTTGCGATGAGGTTGGCCTTTCATCGTCTTTTAAAATTTTTGCAGGTTGAGATGCTTCTGCCGATTTAGGGCTCCTTCCCCTTTTAAGAACTGTTACGTACCTGTCCATCCCTACCTGGATCTTAGGAGCACACGCAGAAATTGGGCCCGTAGCGCCTTTAGCAGCTGTTGGTGCGACACCAGAACTTGATAAAGAAGACCGCGATGAAGATGGCACCTCGGTATTTTTTTTATAATTTTTAAACAGAGATTGGGCTAAATTTGTCCCTTGTTCAGTACATTTATTCAAATTAGGCACACTTGCACTTAAATTATTTGTATTTGTTTTCGGTTTTGCACTTAAATAGTTTCTATTATATTCAGGGTCTCTAATGTTTTCATTGCTAACGCTTGCTGAGCTTAACACAATGTAAGCATTTCGGCTATTAGGCCCACTGTCACAACGATTACTGTTACTCATTAACCGTTTGGTTTTTTTGTTTTGTTTAGTTTGTTTTTATTTTCGATTCTCACTTATGTCTTGTAGGTATGTATATTAACAAATATTTTTTTTTTTGTAACTTATTACAAATATCACCTATTACAAATATACACTCGCGTAGACACGTCCGTACACTACGAGATTAAGAGAGCAACTCAATTTCAACAATGTTTTTAGACTTTTAAATGCAGTTTATGTTTTGTTTGTAAATTTTTAAGATTTATTTTGCATACTTTGTGTATCCACACATACATATATATAGGATTTGTCACAGAAAATTTCTTGGATTTGGAGGAGAAAATAGATGAAGAAAACTACAGTTTAAAGCAGTTTTCATAAATACTTAAGATCAAAAACTAAAAAATTGATCAAATTTGCAACTTGAAAAATTGTGAAAAAGAAATAATGATTTTTTAGAGGAGGTTCTCTTATATAAATAATGTTTTAAAGGAAGGGTCAATGTAAAACCGACCTTTAGAATATTGGGTAGGAGCATTTCAGTTTAAAGCGATTTGTGGATAAAAAACTTCAACTTGGTACTAATGTTTTTTGGAGATTTTATACGATTAAATAATATTTTTTTGGTATAGATCTTATATGGGAGCTATTGACTAATCACATCCAGATTTTGTATACCAATTGTTGGCATTAAACCTTGAGATTATGTCAAATTTTTTAAAATTAAAATATAACAAATATAACATTTACATCGAGTTGTGGTAAAACGAATAACGGTTTATAGCCAATTTCAATAGGTTGGTTGGTCCAAATACCAAAACTTTTACTACTTACTTACTTAGTTGGAAATTAGTAACAACCCATGCGAGCCATTTGCCGACTAAAATGGATTTACATTTCTTTTTCAATAGCTCACGCTGAGCTTGGAAAGGTTCTCTTGGGCTTGGCCTTTTTAGCGGAGTTTTGGTCGTTTCTTTTTGCGTCTTCATTCGGCATCACATTCAAACGCTTTTTCGCTAAAGCATCTTCATTTACTCGCATAGCATGTGCGAGTTAGCGCAGTCTTTGTATTTTAACGAGTTCACTTATCCTCTTCGTCCCATCCCATCGTCCCCGTCGATATCATCACTATATAAGAACAATATGTACCTTTTGGTGAAATTTGTTCCGTTTTTATTTATTTCTGCGTCAGGCACTATCATCTCCAACAAAATCTTGAATAGGTCGTAGGACATGCTGTTACCCTGTTTAATACCCCATCGGGTGGCTTACGGCTAAAAGGAGTCTTTTCCGACCTTCGTAGATATATTATATCCATTAAAGTCATCCTGCATAATCTGATAAGCTTTGCCGGATGACGTTAAAGTCATCCTGCACAATCTGATGAGCTTTGCAGGCATGCCGAATTCACACATGGCCTCAAACAACTTTTCACGAATATGAATATCGAAAGCGGCTTTGTAATCGAAAAAAGCAAATGCTTACTATCGATCTGCCACTCATGATTTTTCCAAGATTTGGCATAGTCTAAATATCTGATCAGTGGTAGATTTACCAAGCCTGAAGCCGTATTAATGAGGGCCATTTATTTTACCTAACTTAATTTTTCACAAAGTATAAGTGACAGTATCTCGTACGCAATGTAATATCAGCTTTGGTACTTTTACTAAAGATTTACATTTGTGTATAGTGTAATTTTTCTTTTGGTCTATCTGGGTTTTACGTATACTTTTACATAGTTCCCTATTTTTTTATTTCATTATATATTATTATTGAAATAATTTGTATACCAACTATTTGATATACAAAACTTTACAAAACGTATTTTACCTATTCAGTAAGTAAACTAAAATTTAGCATTTAGGTTAGTTGCAGTCTATCTGTTAATATACTTGGCTAACAATTTGTTTTAAAACTAGCAATCGTTTACGAATGTTGTGGTTGTTATTAAAGATTTTTGTTTCCACTACCCTAAATGATAACTAGCATATAAAATTGTTATCAATTATTCTGTTTGTATCTTAAGGTTGAGAGAAGGAAAGTATCACTTCTAGATTACTCGGTTTGCAAATTTTTGTCCTTAATTTAGTTAGCTTTAATAAGTCAAAATTTAAAAAAACCAATTTCGTTAACGGCTATCCGCAATTTCATTGCTACCTTATTGTTGCCTAAAAGTATTTATATATAAATTATAAAAGTTTAAAGTGATCCGAGATATTTTTTTTCAACTTGGGAAATAGTTAAAGAAAGGTAACTACTTTGTTTTAAGTGTTTAAGAAAAAAAAAAAAAAAACAATACGCAATTAGTGTTCCATCAATATCTGTGCCTACATACATATGAAAAATTTTTTTAAATTTATAGAATAATTTCGGGGTACGTCCACCAATAACCCTTAAAGATTTTATGAAGGAAAATTGTTTAAAAGGTGAAGTTTTATAAATTGGTTTTATAAATTATTATTTAGTAACCTTTATCTTAATCAGGAATTTTGCTTGGGTATTTTTCATTAAGGTGGTGGACTCAAGTTTGGAGCCACCACTGTACATTTATTACCCTGGTTGTGTCTTCTTTCTACGAGCTTGGCTTAGTTAGAGCAAACAAAACAAAGAGCGTTGTACATAGGCTACCTGTTAATGTACAAAATATGTAACCAGTCAAAGTAAAAAGAATTAAGAAAAAACCACACAATCAGACAAACATCAGCCAGCGAAAGAAAAAGAAGAAACCAAGAATTAATTCAATTACAACATCCCATGAACAGCTAATCATTTTGATTTCTATTCGGTGCTGAAATTTATTCAATTTTAAGTGTTTGTGGTGCATAAAACCCTCCATCAATTAAAAGAACAGGGAAAAAGTTACTACAAAAACGTGTAAACGGAAAGTGCTCGAACGTGGTCCCAAGAAACAAAATCCAGTTTCATCCATTCGTAGTAGCCCCATAACAACCTCATCTTGTATCCAAAGTCTGTTCCAGGTCAACAAGTGCCCAAAAGAAAGTTCTAATGGTCAGAATTTCCAGAACATTAATTTGTCGCAGTAACTATTAAAACAAATAAATATATGTATATGTGTATTAAATATGAGGTTAACCTAAATTCCATAAAAGAAGCTTAAAAATATAAAATTTTACAATTTTTAAGATGTTAACGTAAGTTGCATATTGTCATTAAAGAAAAAAATTTGGCACAAAGTGAAAATACCTAGAATTTAACCAAAACAGTAGAAAAAAAACACCTAACTCTCCCTTTAATATAACCACAATCCTAAAAAAAGAAAAAAAAAACAGAATACACAGTTTTTTATGGAGTTTAGTTTAGTATTAATTTTAGTAATTGTATATATATAATTGTATCTTTATATTTATGTATTTACGCTAGCATTACATATAAGTAATTTTACATGGGAACACCCATATCCATCATTTGTTTCACCTTCATACATATATATACCTACCTACACAACCGATGTACATATCTACATATTTTATCATCGTGTTAAACACCAGCGTTGGAGAGGCCTCAACAACAGCTGCTGCTACAATTTTGTCTATAATCTGGTGGGTGAAACATTTTTTTTTTTTGCAACATAAATATTCTCTTTGCAACATAGATTAGGCATATAAAACAATTGACCCCAACTTTCAGTAAAATTTTAAATTATGTTTCTGAGCTAATGTTTCGCAACATATCAATATTATGGTTCTCTATTTTCATATTTTTTTGCTGCAACAATTTTATTCACATGAGCTTTTAATAATAAGTACGCTATGGTCGGTATATTGTGGCAGTTATTATTGACAAAATTTTTACCATGTTAATTTCATTATTATAACTTCTATAAATTCATACTCTTGTGTTTATTAATTACAAGTAACTTAATTTTTATTGTTAAATAAAAGTGTAACATAAACATTTCGTTTTATAATAGTAGATTTAATATTAATCAAAAGTGTTTAAAATTTATTGGTTTGCTATAAGTCCGTTTCCGTTGCTTAAAGAGCATAATGAACTATGATATGTATTCTTGAAATAAAGTGAATTTGTATCTAAAATGGAAAAATAATTTTAATTAAGTTTTCTTACCGCGTGATGTGATAACATAAAAAGGGTAGTAAGCTCTTGGGATTTCAGTACTATAATGTAGCGCTACTGAAATCAATGGTAGGGAGGGTAAAGAAGCGCAGATTTATCCAATTACACCTCGGATAAATCCAAAAAGCCTTTCGTTGGTTGATCTTTTTTTTTACACCGTTTATAGTTAATCTAAACTGGGGTTTACTTTCCATCTTGCTTTTTGTGTGATAGATTAACTCTTGGTCCTTTTTTTTTATCCATTTTACCGGGAGTCTATAATATTATTTATGTAAACGACAATCTATTGACAAGCGAGAGCTCAGAGGACAAGAACCCCCCCAACCGACTGACCGCTAGTGGTTTTCAATGGCTCCCATTCGTTCTCGTATTTTCGGTTTAGAGCACAATCGTCAATAGAAATCATATGCTAAAAATCTTATTACCCTTTTCATCGTTACCACCAACTTTTCTATAGCAATGATCACACGACATTGACCGCAAAAATCCTGGTCCTCAATTTTATTGCCGTGAACATTACAGCAAGGCGTCGGAGACAAATGCTTTTAAGCTTGGCACAGATAGTTTTATCTTTTTTGTTAACGAGGCATAGCACGCTGAGGTTCCAATAATCAGGCATGCGTTCCTCTAGCCAAATCTTGCAGATAAGTTGATGCATGCTCCTCGCTAACTTATCACCTCTGGTCTTAAACAGTTTTGCCGGTTAGCCATCATATCCTGCCGCTCTATTTTTTTTTAGTCAAGATATTGATAATTTCAGCTCTTCTTGGCTTGGAGGTATGCACTCTGCACCATCATCGATTATTGAGAAGGGCGTATCTTCATCGCCACTGACAACAGATATCAACAGTTTCGAAGAGCGTTTCTTTCAGATTTTTAGAATGCTATCCTTATCTGTCTCCAGATTGAATATTGGATATTCCTACCCCATACCTCTCAGTCTGTTGTTGAATAGGTTATTAGAATCTTTGGCCTTATTTCCACTGCTTTAAATCTCGATTTCCTTACACCCACTTTCCATTTCTCTCTTCTTATGTCGAAAAAGACGTTTTTCCTCCTACTACTATCTGCAGAGTTTCCCGTTATGCTGCGTTTTTTTTCTGCATTCACTTTACGACACTCTTCACCATACCATCGGTTTATTTTGGGAGGTTTTTGACCACTCTTGGGTCTGTCCATTGGCAAGAAACACAAGGGAGCAGCTGGGTTAACCGAATGGAAACAAATTTTCTTTATAAATTTACCTTTAGAAATTCAACTTGTACTTTGAATACAATGAAAAAAAAAAACAAGTAAGAGCGTTATATTCGGCTGTGCCGAATCTTTTATACCCTTCACATTGGTCTTTAAATATACCCAGCCGTGTAATTTTGTACTGCAAATAATATAATAAAAATCCTTGTGTGAGTTTTAAAGTTCATAGAAAAAATAACAAAATTTTAACGTTCGTATGAATAATAGAAATAGATGAGGAACGTTTGAGGTCGACAGTAATGCAAGTTTTTGACATTATTTATATTAAAAGGTTAATAAAAGTTGTTAATTTTTATGGGATGTTCTAGTCCCCCTGCTCCTCTCCAACTTATTTTCCAAATTTTATGAATTATTTGATTATTACATTTTGTGGAATATTCGAAGTCGATAGTTGTTATAGTTTTCCAGATGTGGCGTATCGCAAATTTCATAAAAATTCTTAGTTTGTATTAGAGCTACCCCTTCCCCTGCCCTGCCCAAAAAAACTTTTTTTTTGAATGTAGGTCTTATCCTGTTACTTTTTGCAAAACATTTGAAGTCAATTTCTGTTATAGTTTTTCCTAAATTTAGCATATCGAAAAATTTTTTCCTTAAAACATAACCCTTGATGTACTTACTTTTAGTAGAACATTTGATGTCGATAGCTGTTATAGTTTCTAAGATAAAGCGTACCGAATATTTCATAAAAATCGTTAATTTGTATGGGAGCTACCCCTTTTTTTGGCCCCACTCAAAAAATTTTTTTTTTAAATGTAGCCCTTAGCGTACAATTACTTTTTGTAGAACATTTCATTTCGATATCTGTTATAGTTTCTGAAAATTGTTAATTTGTATGGAAGCAACCCCTTTTTCACCCCCAACCCAAAAAATTTTTTTTTAAAGTGTAGCCCTTAGCGTACAATTACTTTTTGTAGAACATTTTAAGTCGATAGATGTTATAGTTTACGAGATATATCGCATAAAATATTTCACCAAATTTGTGCAATTGTAGGAAAAATACCCCTTTCCCTGGTCCTATCTGAAAAAACTTTTTCCGTTATTTAGGTCTCTTCTTTATGAGTATCCGTGCAAAGTTTTGTGGCAAGAGTGGCTATACTTACTGAGGTATATAGGGATATATGCACGGATCTTGTCCTAAAAAAAATGGGTTACTTTGGGTTTTCGCTTATGTCTCGGTCAATAGTGAACCGATTTTGCTGATTTTAAATAGCGATTGTTAGCGGGATATTTCCAATAGTTTGACACCATTAACTGGTCGGTATCTTTTTATTTGACTCCGGAAATTTGATTTCAACAGACGGACAGACGGACATGGCTATATCAACTTCCCTATCTATAAGGATCCAGAATATACATATATACTTTATGGGGTCGCAAATGAATAATAAAGAAATTACAAACGGAATAACAAACTGATATATACCCTTATCACTATGTGAAGGGTATAATAAATACCCAGCCAGACGGATAAAAGGGCATTTATCGGTGGATTTTGGAAAGACCTGTCATCTCTATTTTTCTTAGCGCTACACATATGCATCTGCACAAACGCACACCACACCTACCATGTCTGTAGAGTGGCTACGGAATAGAAGCTGAGCCACCAAACTTAAGTAAAAATTCTAATTAAACTAACAAAACTTAAAAGCAATTGAGTTGATTAATTGGTTTTAAATTTATGTAAGCGAGCGTTTAATAAATTGTGCATTTAAGTCTTTAAAGTCTTGAAGGCCGTTGTCACAATATGATTATTTTCCCATACCACTGCCATATTTTATTTGCAAAAGAAGCCGTCCAAAAAATGTATAATTTAATTATAAAATAACCTTTTTTACATACTAACGTAGCTTAATAATTTTTGCCTTTCAGTATGTTTATTTATCTCTATTTATTTTTAACTTTCCTTTTCGTTCCATTTTTTTTTTGTATTTCAACAGAAACAAAAACAAATATTTTTTGCAATTTTATTTATGGGTTTTCCCTCAAAATATATTATTATAGTTTTTTATTTTGTAGCAGTACAGGTTCATTTAAAATTCGAAAAAAAAAAACCGATAAAGATGGCCATTGTGTAACTACTAAGTTAAGAATAAGGTTAAACCCCATAGAGGGTAATAAGAGTAAGTTTTAAGTTTATATTTTATTATTCTGAATGCAATTGGAAGTTTAGTTTGTTACTGGCAGCCAAGTTTGGTTTTCTTTTTAGTTTTTTTTTCGATTTGAATATGTTGGAGCTACAACAGCCTTAGAAAAGGTCAGTATATCAGAGATATTAAAAAAAAATGCCATAAAACGAGCCCGTTTAGCAATCAAGTGTGACGGCGCCCATTTGGTCGATATCATCATCTTGACTTTACCAGTAAAATTCTAAGGGTTCAGATAATCGTAATTAAAAAACAGAATCGAAGTTTTTTATTTAGAAAAAAAAGAGAGCAAAACAATATCGGATGACTTCTTTTGGCTTACCTTGTATAATCGGTTTTTTTATAGAGACTATAACTTTCTTACTTGTTCCAATTGAAGCACTTATGTATATGCTAGGTCTCATAGTAATTATTACTGATATAAAAATAACCCATACAAAGTTTAAAACGCTAAACTGCATCATCTTCCAACTTGTACGATAAACCTAATTACTTATATAGGAGTTGGTACCACGCCTATTTAAAATCTTAGCTCCTGCCACAGTTAGCTAAATTATGCATATTTATAATAATAAAATTATAGACTTTAGATGTGACAGTTAATAAGACATATATAAAAAGCAAAATTCGTTATATGATAGGTTGCACGCCAATTTCTCTGGTTGCTCTAAGCATCCTCATAAAGTTTGGAGACTTTAGCTGTTACAGTTATTGAGATACATATTAACAAAAAACTGTTTTAATTATATAAGAGTTGCCATGCACCTTAAATTTTTTCCGCCCACATACAGCTTAGTTTTGCATATTTAAATTCTAAACAACCATAAAAAATTTGAAAACATATTCTGATATAGTTTTTGAGATGTTAACAAAAAACTATGTTCATTATATGTTATCCTTATTGTGAGAACTAAAATTTTAATCTGGTACTGACTGGACTAGTATTAATTACTTAATACTTATTGTTAGTTCGCTTAAGCGAAGATTCAATAATAAAATATATAAAAAAAAATTGTATGGGAGTTGCCACGCTCATTATTCGCTTTTCTTCTAAACTTAGCTTATTAAATTAAATTAATAACCTTTATCAAATTAAGAGACTTCAGTTATAATATTTATTGAGGTACTATATGGAAAAAACTGTTCAATTTGTAAGGGAGCTGCCACAGCCAGCCCAAATTTTCAAAACAAATTAGCCTATAGTCTCGTACGAGATATCGGTTACATCTTTTTTGCAATTTTTATTTAAAGCCAACAAGCCATCTTTGAGTTATATGTATTGGGTGTGATCTTACCAAGGCACATCAAAACACGTTGTATTAAGGCGAATTCAGTAATTTCGCCGTAAATATATCATTTTTGTTTTTGAGAAGGTGAAAGTTAAAAAAACGAATTTACAATCAGCTGGTTCTTAAGGCTCCGAGATTTAATTCACTTTGAATCTTACAAATGTCACTTCTAAAATATTTTGTTTTAAAAATCACATGGAATAAAAAACTAAAGAAAAGCAAATTTTTTAAGTTATTTTAATTTAAAGTGCTTATGACCGTAATTAATATAAAATTATAGCAACAAATATTTTTTATAAAAAAAAACCTTTTCTTAATATGTTACATTTGGCTTTAAACAAATTTATAAAAGTAAAATATTTACCCAATTATTTTTACATCTAACATTTCTATTCACTCTTAAAAAAGGAAAAAATCTTTTTTTTTTAATTTAGGACGGTTTAACATGGAATTGCCTATATGCAAGGTACGCTTAAATTTAAGCTTTTTTAATGTAAATGTATATTTAAAGGGTTGAAATATTAGACGTTTAATGTGCAATAAATTGCTAACATATAGAGGAAAAACTTCTTTTTGACTTTACATACAGAAATTTGGTTTTATCTGGAGGAAATAATTATTTCTTAGTAAATATATTTCCAATAATATTTATTTAAAATTTAAACAAAATTTAAATTTATGCTGAGTTTAACAAAAGGATAAAAAATATGTTATTTATTAAAAGTTTAAATTTAGATTAAAAACAACGTCTCAACTACTTTATTTATTTGTTTTTGTACAAAATATTTACCTTAAAAATTCCATATTTAAAATTTGCTTAAAAAATTTCTGAAAATTAATTCCTTACTCAAAAATATTTACTTTAGAAAGGCTCTTTCCAAAAAGATAGTAAATAAATAATATTTACAAATTAAAAACGATATCACAACAATAATATTTTCATTGAAATATTCAAAAAAAAAAAAAGTATAAAAGGAAGAAATAATCAAGGAAATCACAATATCATTTTAAAAACTACTAAAAGTTTTATCTAAAATGATTCAAAAGTTAAAACACCTTTTCGCAGTGTTAATAATATATTTCCTTTTTCTTTTAAAGGTTTCCTTCGTTTCATCAAAGATTCAGGCACGCATTTCCGGCAACTCTTCACACACACGCAATCTCGCTGGACCCGAACACAGTCCATATTCATGGTATGTCGTACAGCTTTTACACCGAGACTTATTTTTCTGTGCCGGCTCTATAGTAACTAAGTACCATGTCGTTACTGCAGCCAATTGCGTTTTGGGCAAAAAACAGGAAGATATAACCATACTCGCCGGAAATGCAACTCTGTATGGTAAAATCAAACAATTTAGAGTCATTAGAATATCAATATCCCGAAAGTACGACAACTACAATTACGATGTAGCTGTTTTGGAAACAGATATGCCAATGGAAGGTGAACATATAAGTAAAATTTCCTTGTGCAGTGAAAATGTTAAAAAGGGCGATACAGTGTTCATAAAAGGTTGGGGTAAAATAACACCAGATGCAAGAAGTTATTCAAATGAATTAAGAGATGGAAGGGTTCACGTAACAAGTAAAATGAAATGTTTAAAACGTTTTCTTAGACATAATACAGCCTTTTGTACATCATCATCTCATGGCACATATATAACTGAAGGAGATTCTGGCGGTCCCGCTGTAATAAATAATAAACTTTGTGGTGTGATGATTTATGTTCCAAACACAGGCTCTGAAAAACGACTTTCATTATATACTAATGTATTTGATGTACTTGAATTTATAACACTTCAAGAAAATTGCATAGAGTAATATTTCTTTTTACTATTTTATTATTATATAGACATTTGTCGTTGTCGTGTTTATGTATGGTGCACAGATAAACTTACACACATATACTTCCACACATAAACTTACATACATACGTATATACAAAATATTTACAGGAACATTTTAATAAATAACTAAAAAAAATAATTAATTATACTTTGCGAAATTTTTTTATTTTATTGATAATAAATTACTTAATTGACGCTTAAACGATTTGCAATTTTTATACCCTTAATATAAGCGAGAAAGCTTCGTCATTCAGTTTGTAATTTCTTTAATATCCATCTGCGATCCCATAAAGTATAATTTTTCTTGGTCCTATCTATATGTCCCTCTGTCCGTGTTATGGTTGGAACCATCTTCTCAAAGCACCTTGTAAGTGGTGTCAAACTATCAGTTATATCTGCGAAAAAATCGCTTTTGAAATCCAGCAACATCGCCTGATAACTGGCAGAGATATAATCCAAAAAAAACACGAATACCTCTGTTTATTTCTCTAAAATTTGTACATAAAAACCTGTACAACTGCCCTGGAGTTGCCCTCACATGGGTGCAGTGTAAGACTGACTCCCATTAATTTTTTTTTTGGCATTTGGCTATCCCATTCATGCATAGTATTCATAAAGGTCTTACGCCCATAGTTTAAAAGGTGTGGGAAAAGGATTCTATGTTAAGCAGCTGGAAGGAAGAGGTCGTGGTGACATTGCCAGAAAAGGTAATCGAAGGCAATGCAGCAACTGGAGAGGAATTACTTTGTTTAATTCCATCAATAAATTATTATCATCCCTGATTCCACAAAAAATTTCTCCAGCTCTGGATAAATTCTGCGCGAAGAACGAGCAGGGTTTAGACCGCCAACATTATGTGTGGACCATATTAACACTACGCGTATTGTTATCGAGCAGCCCATCAAATTCAAAGCAATCTCTATCTCCTTTTTGCAGACTTTGAACGGGCTTTCGATACGGTATCCAGACCAACGCTATTGGATACTCTGAGTTGTAAGTGAATTCTGGCGAAAATAATCCACCCAATTTGCGAGTTATATTGTGGTGCCAAATGCAAAGTGCAATACAAGGGCGAGGAAAGCCAGCCACTTGAAATCAGGTCAGGAGTAAAGCAAGGCCGTGTTTTGTCTCCCACTCTATTTGTTTTGCTTCTGCACTGCATACTTCGGCAAACAAACTCAGAAGCGCCATATGGCATTCGTTGGGACATCAATAACTTTCATCATTCCCATCGTTTAGATGACATTGCACAGAAGCTAGAGCGCCCACCAGCTAATGCAAATAAAGCGGGCCTTAAAAAAAACGTAAAGAAGACCAAACTGATGTGGGTTGATGCTAGCAATACGGTGCCCTAAACACTAAGAGGACAGCTGTTAGAGGAAGTGGGCTTCTTTTCTTACCTTGGAAGCACAATATGCAAAGATGGCGGCTCTAGTATAGACATTGCCGACAGAATTAAAGCATGGTCAGCATTCCATTCCCTGCACAAAATGTGGAGGGCAAATTACAAAACCACCACATCAAAGATCAAAATCTTCAACAGTAGTGTCAAATTTGTATTGCTATATGATTTGAGCACCTGAAGCTACAAACCTTTTATAAAAAATGCTTGTAGCAAATTTTACGTATATTTTGGCCTAACTGGGTAACCAATGAACCACTGCTCATGCTTGCAAGCAGCAAACCAACTAAATCCGTAACCCGCAGACGCAAATGGACATGGTTTGGCCATATTTTAAGAAGGCCTTCCAATGTAATTGCAGGACAAGCACTGGAATGGAACCCTTGAAGACATAGAAATACAGGCAGGCCCCGAAATACCTGGATTCCTTTGATAAAGAATGAATGCTTATCTCGCAAACTCACTTGATCCAAACAAAGATTCCGGCTAATGAGCGAGCTAAGTGGAGAGAATTTGTCGACGCCCTTTGTTCCGTGTGAACTTTTAACTAATTTACAAGTTTTCTTGCTTTACAATTTGTAAGTTTTTTAAATGAAGGAAATACAAAGATACATAAATTGGTGGCAATTAATACTCCTTATACGTCTGTAAAAAGCCAATTTCTATGGAATAATTGTCAAACCTGAACCCACACAACATTAGTGGTAGAGGTATTACGCGTTTCTACAAACCAAAAAAAAAAAAAAGAGTGAGACCAACCTTCATTTATACCCAACGTCAGTAAAGTTACTTTCCGAAGCTCGAACGCTAATCTTGTCTTATATGTATATACACTGCACAACACACATTGGTGCGAAGACATAGAAATGTAAGCGAATTTCACAAAAAGGTTACTTAGTGCCATTGTACTAAACAACAACAAAGGTTAATGTTCCTTATAGATAGACAAATCGATATAGCCCTGTCCGGCTGTTGAAATCAAGTTAAGTATTGCAGACCAGTCATTGATGTCAAACCATTAAAAATATCTGGGAGACAATCGCTTTTTAAAATTAGCAAGATCAGTCAACTATTGGTACCGTGAAATAACTCCCAAATGAAATAACTCCCAATGAAAAAATGAAATAACTCCCAATTTTTTTCCATACAAATTGGGAGTTATTTCATTATTTTTCATTGGGAGTTATTTCATAATGAAATAACTCCCAAATGAAATAACCCCCAATGAAATTTTGTTGGGAGTTATTTCATTTTTTCAAAGTGTTGGGAGTTATTTCATTTTTGTTGGGAGTTATTTCATTTTTGTTGGGAGTTATTTCATTTTCTATCATTGGGAGTTATTTCATTTTTATTGGGAGTTATTTCATTTTTATTGGGAGCTATTTCATTTTTGTTGGGAGTTATTTCATTTTTATTGGGAGATATTTCATTTTACTAAAAGCAAGTGTATATACCAGAGCATTTAAAAAAATTTAATCACGCTAGTATACAAGGTGACATTTATTTAAAAGTTTTGGGGTTTTAAAACCGTGGGTATATAGCCGGCCTTTGGCCGGGCGCAAGGAAAAAAACTCCAGTGGATTCGATCCGCCGGCTTCGCAGTAGCCTTCGGCCGGGGAATATACTTTACACTGTAGTGCATCGGAAGTATTTGCAGCTTCATAAAAAAAATGTCATAAAATTCATGTTTTATTTGGCGAAGCTTTATATGAAAAGCAGTAGAGCTTAATGTCCATTGCCCGGCCGAAGGCGACTGCGAAGCCGGCGGATCGAATCCATTGGATGTTTCTTTCCTTGCGCCCGGCCGAAGGCCGGCTATCTAAATAACTCTTTTTTTATTAAAAAAATTATTTAACCAAAAATTTGCTTAAAGCCCACGCGCCTGTCCTAAAGCTGTAACGAAGCTGGCGGTTTGATCCACGAGAGTTTACTTATCCTGCGTCCAGACGGAGGCCGCCAGTCATTTGGTTTGTTTGCTTAGAAAATAATTTTACGTTAGTGATATCTAATTTATGGATACAAAAGGTGACAATGAATTGAAAATTTTGGGTTTAAAAAAAAGTGGCATATATAGCCGGCCTTCGGCCGGGCGCAAGGAAAAAAAACTCCAGTGGATTAGATCCGCTGGCTTCGCAGTAGCCTTCGGCCGGGGAATATACTTTAAACTGTAGTACATTGGAAGTATTTGCAGCTTCATAACTAAAGTGTCATAAAATTCATGTTTTTTTTGGCGAAGCTTTATATGGAAAGCAGTAGAGCTTAAAGTCCATTGCCCGGCCGAAGGCTACTGCGAAGCCGGCGGTTCGAATCCACTGGATGTTTCTTTCCTTGCGCCCGGCCCAAGGCCGGCTATCTAAATAACTCTTTTTTTATTAAAAAAATTATTTAACCAAAAATTTGCTTAAATCCCACGCGCCTGTCCTATAGCTGTAACGAAGCTGGCGGTTTGATCCACGAGAGTTTACTTATCCTGCGTCCAGACGGAGGCCGCCAGTCATTTGGTTTGTTTGTTTAGAAAATAATTTTACGTTAGTAACATCTAATTTATGGATACAAAAAGTTTTCGAATTATATATATGTATTTTAATTGGGAGTTATTTCGTTTTCGTTGGGAGTTATTTCATTTTCGTTGGGAGTTATTTCATTATTGTTGGGAGTTATTTCATTTCCGTTGGGACTTATTTCATAAAACAATTATTTTTTTTGTAATTGGGGGTTATTTCATTTTTGTTGGGAGTTATTTCATTTGGGAGTTATTTCATTTTTTCCATTGGGAGTTATTTCACTTGGGAGTTATTTCACGGTACCTCAACTATTGACCGAGATATAGGCAAAACAGTTTGATTGCCTTAGTTTTTGAAAACAATATCACAAAATCTATACAAAAAAATGTAACATGAAAACTGGCAACGCTGTAAAACATACTTATGTATGTTCCACCAGTGATTGGTGGAAACTGACAAATTCATTAAAGTCACAAACAGTATCAACTTCAAGTGTTTTATGCGCTATTGATTTTCTCACCCATTTCAGCAACACGCTAAAATACAATATTGAGACACATACAATCAATTGGTCTATGCCCTACATTGTCGACCCTATATTGGATACTCCGATAGAATACTTCGAACTATTAACAGTCATCAAGTTACTAAAACAAAATAAATCTCCGGGCCAAGATGGCATAAGTTACGACTATTGCAAGAGCTATTAAATATATAAAATAAAATATTTTTACTTGAATCGATACCTACATGCTTTCGTGAATCTATACTCATACCACTGCACAAAAAATGCGATCCCAACATCCCAGCAAACTTACTTACTTACTTACTTCTATCTTACTAAACCGTCTAACTTTTTGGATCAATAACAATAATATTCTAAATGAATTCCAAGCCGGATTCAGAAAAAACTACTCTACTGTGGATAATATATTCAACCTTACAAACTTCGTGCATATTAACAAAGCCAATGGAATAAATACATTTGCATTTTTTGTAGACTTTTTATGCGCCTTCAACACTATTCCCTGGAATTGCTTATTGGATAAGCTCTCATGCCTAGGTGTGTCCTCCAAGATAATTAGATTGTTACAATATTTAAACAAAAATAACGAAAGTCTGGTATGGTTTGGCAATTCCTATTCTAAAAAATTCCCTGTTGATTTCGAATTAAAACAAGGATGCATCCTTAGCCCAATTCTGTTCTCATTGTTCACTAATGATTTAGTCGATGAGCTACCTGGAGGTATTAACGTTGCGGAAATAAATATAAAAATATTGCTATACGCTGACGATACCGTTATACTATCTGATTCGCTAATTGGCCTACAAGACATGATCAAAAAACTCCGGAATTACTGTTTGAAATGGTGCCTGAAAACCAACCTTGAAAAATCTAAGATACTCATTTTTAGATCCGGTACCAGACTCTCTTCTAGTTGTAGGTGGAAATACGGGGAAGAAGATATCGAGATAGTCAATTGTTACAAATACCTTGGTATGGAAATCACATATAATTTGCCTTTTAAAAAGCATTTTGATAAAAAGTTGTCCTCTGCTAAACTGACTATTAACTCCACATGGTCCAAATATATAAATAACCCATACATCTACAATACAAAACAAACTGAAAATATATAATGCTGCATCGAGATCGATTATGTTATATGCTGCACAGGTCTGGGGTTTCAAAAAATATGACGAAGTTGAGAAACTACTTCGTTTTTTCATTAAAAAGATGCTATACCTACCAAATACAAAGTTCTAAAAATGGTTGCTCACAGATTGCCGTGCCGACTAGCTGAATATATAATAAGCAACAAATTATATTGGTACAACGAGTGGAAAGCTATTAGAGAACGTGTACACTGCTCCTGTCACCTCTGTGTCACCAATCAGCATGAGTTGGAAGAATATATTGAAGCAACTAATCAGTATAGAAAAGGATGAGTTCATTACCGATGCACTTAATTTACAGTTCCACGATCTCTACCCTCTATTAGATTTTAATGCTACACCAGTACTATTAAACAATTTTAATTCGCGTATGACAAGTTTTATAATCAAAGCCAGAGGCGGCCTACTAGACATAAACGCTAAAGCATTCGGAAACAATACTGTCGGAATATGCACAATATGTAACTTAGATGTATCGGAAAACGTCCAACATTTTATCGGTGGGTGCCCTATATACAACGCGAACAGATTACATTATTTCGGTAAAAGACAACTTAAAATAGCTGAGGTCATCAACATTCTCAACGGCTCAAACTACAATAGTCTGTACCTATAAATACCTGCAAGTCTGCTTGAAGTATAGAAAATTGTTAGTAAAGGAATTTGAGTTCTAAAGCTTACTTTTGTCTAACTGCACATACATACATATTTCTATTCACGAATCCCCAAAAAGGAAGTAATGTATCTATGTATATATCTTATATTATCAAATCGCAATGTCAATAATGGTAATGAGCCAATCTGGCTTACAACAAAACAGTTATGCCATATATAGATGAAATAATTTAATACTATTCTTAAATTTTGCACAATACACTTATACAATTGTTATTATACCAATCTATTAATAAATAAATTATAATAATAATAAATAATACTTATGTGTTTATATGGATGGGCATAAAAAGTATGCTTTGACGTAGGTATGTATGTATTATCATATGTGTGTATGCATGTATGTATGGCTGGATTCCAAAACGCAGTTTGCTTTGCATTACAAATTTTCAACTTCTTCCCTTACACACTCCTTACAATTTTGACAAGGTTTCTTGCTTCAAGGACATTAATACAGCTGTAAACACTCATTTGGAAGTAGAAGATATTATCAAAAACCTCATCTTTGCTTTCAGGAAAAACTTGAAATTTTGTGATGCAAAGCAAACTGCGTTTTGGAATTCAGTCTATGTTTTAATGTACACACATACAAACATACATATAAAAAGCATTTTTATTTGAATAATTTGTAGTAACTCGGCTGGATCAGATGGCTGGGCATAAAAAATGACAAAAGTTGGGTTTAATAAAAATATAATAATTTAAAAGATCTTTACCCTTTTAGTTTAAAGGCTCTTTCGTAGCACATTTGGCAGCTATTGCCCTATTTATTAAGAAAGAAAAATATCTTCTATTTGACAAATATTAAATTTATTTCTATATAAAAAAATTAAATGGGTTCGGCTTCTTTAATGTTGGTCTCATTTTACTGCCAATAGTTTAGGCTTCCCAAAAAATAGCCAAGTAAGGCTAATAAATAACACATCAAATGTGAAAAATATTGACTCAATAAATTCAACTGTTAATTTTAAACTCATCATTGAAAACCCGCAATAATATTTTTTCAAGATAAAGCCAAACAGGTTAATTCATTAAAAAAGTGGGGTTTTAGTTAAAAAAAAATTTAAGCAAATATTATTTTTTTTTCTTTAAAAACAACATTTCATTATTTTTGATTAAACTTTATTAATAAATATATTAAACCCCCCAAAGTTATAACAAATAGGTTGTTTTCACAAAAAGGATCAAAAATATTTAATTAATTTTAGGTTTAAATTTAGATTTTAAATTTTTTGTTCCAAATATTTATCTTTTAAAATTCTTCTGCTAATATTTTCTGCTATGTTTTTTAAAAATAACAAAAAATTAATACTAAACTTAAAAATATTTACTTAAGAACAGCTTAAAAATTATCGTTTCCTTTTTAAAGTAAATAAAAAATATGTATTTTAAAATTAAAAATAACTTGAAAACAAATATTTTTCTTCCTCAAAAATGTATAAAAGAAAGAAATTATTAAGAAATAGCAACATATCATTTGAAAAGATACTTCAAGTGTCATCTAAAATGATTTTAAAGTTAAAAAAATTTTTCGCAGTGTTAACAATTAGTTGCCTTTTTCTTTTAAAGGTAACTTTTGTTTCATCTAAAATCCAGTCGCGCATTTCCGGTAACTCTAGATATACGCTCAATTCTGCTGGTCCTGCACGTAGTCCATATTCTGACTTTGTAGTGCAACTTGTACACCGAAACTTATTTTTCTGTGCTGGTTCTATAGTGACTAAGTATCATGTTGTCACTGCAGCCAATTGCGTTTTGGGTAAAAAGCAGGAAGATATAACCATACTCGCCGGAAATGCAACTCTGTATGGTAAAATAAAACAATTTAGAGTCATAAGAATATCAATATCCCGAAAGTACGACAACTACAATTACGATGTAGCTGTTTTGGAAACAGATATGCCAATGGAAGGTGACCATATAAGTTCAATTTCCTTGTGCAGCAAAAATATTAAAAATGGCGATGTAGTATTCATAAAAGGTTGGGGTAAAGTGACAGCAGACGTAAACAGTTTTTCTAGTGAGTTAAGGCATGGAATGGCTGATGTAACAACCAAAGCCAAGTGCTCCAAAGCCTTCCCTAGGCACAAGACGGCCTTTTGTACATCATCGTCTTATGGCACACATATAACTGAGGGAGATTCTGGCGGTCCAGCTGTAATAAATAATAAACTTTGTGGTGTGATAATTTATGTTCCAAACACAGGATCTGAAAGGCGACTTTCATTATATACTAATGTATTTGATGTGCTTGAATTTATAACACTTCAAGAAAATTGCATAGAGTAAAATCTTTATTTAAATATTTACACCTCTGTATGAATATTTGTCGTAGCTGTATTTATATATGGTTTATACATATACGAGCCTATAAATACAGGCATTATGCATATTTTATAAATACTTATTTGAATGAACATTTTAATAAATTACTGAATTGATAAAATGTTACCTTATTTTTTTATTTTATTGACAATGAATGTCTTAATTGACGCTTTAACGTTTTGATGTTTAATAATGTTGATTTATTTAAGCCCATTAAAGCTTCCCATTTGTTGTTATTAGTAATGTTTTGAAATGGTTTTTTACTTGCTGCAACCAGGAAAATTACAACAGATAGTGGGGCATTCCACCGTCACGTGTTGGACAAATTCAACTATTTTTTAGCACTTATTTTACATACAACTTTTAATTGGTAATTCAGAATTCATTTTTTTTTCTTTTATTAATTAAACTGCGTGGTACTCTTCAATCTTACATCGAACTCGTTTTTAATAATTCAGAAAATTTTTAAGAAAAAATTAAACAAACTTCGTCACGTGTGGGACAGCCTAAGTCAACCAACATTCAAAATTGTAGTGTTAAAATCCAAATTTCAGCGAATCAGTTGCACATAGAGAAAAGATGTCTAAGAAAGAAATTACAACTAACAACCACGCTTTCTTATGATGGTAATAAATTTTTAATAAAAAAATATTTATAGGTAAAAATTAACTTTTTTATTTTGTCACGTTAGGGACAAATGGCGTCACGTAAGGGACACAGTTGAAAGCATTTTTATAAAATACACAAAAATCAAAAGTTAATTGCAGTTTTGTCTACAGATAAGCTATAATTTTGCAGTCCACGATATTTTGATTGGCCTTGATGAAATAAAAGTTTGAAATTCCTCTAATGGCATTGTGATTCAGATTAAATTTTTTCTCAGATTTTTGAGGAAAGCACATAAATTACCTGGGTTTTTGAAACTAATTAAGAGGCCAAATAAGCAGAAAATTTAGCTGACTAAATGACAAAATGTTTTCTTTGGCTTATCATTTTCTCTCATACCAATCTCCTTATATTTTCGCCGATTCCATCTATTACACTTTTTCCATTAGTTGTAGCAAAATATTTCCAAAAAAGAACTTTGCGTACTTTTTGCTCAGCATTGATATTAATTTTACCATATAGCTCCACACTATTTCCACTAAAGGTAAATCTTCATTTTTCGTATTTACTAAATCGAACAGCTTATTTAAAAAATAAAAAAATGCATTTTTGTCTTTTAAATTCGCATCCGAGCACATAAGGTAGAGTAAGTGCGGGTAACGTGGTCTAGACTGGTATTGTGATATTGTAAGTTTTTTCTTAAGCTAATAATATAAAAATAACAAAAACAGGCTTAATATATTGCTGCTCTCAGAAAATTAATAAAGCAATACTTTAATTAATATTTGAAAGTAATTTTGGGAGTCAGCTGCAAGAAATCGGTTTTGGTGTGTGATTTGGGGGGCACGTTTCCTTGCGTAAAGTAAAAGTAACGTGGGTGCATTTTTGTTCGTTTCTTTCAATACCCCATAATTTTGCCCATCTTTCTACTTGGGATACGTGATGCTGCAGTTGTTTCGAGGCCTCTTTAGGGTATTTATGAATACTGAGAAAGGCGGTATTATCAGCAAAAGTCGATATATGAGTAAAATTGTCTCTGGGCATGCCTGCTGTGTAAAGCAAATAGTAGTTAAATCATACAAAAATTGTCACGAAATTAAAAGTGTGGCAATCTAAAAAACATATAGGTATACCACATTACCCGCACTTACCCTATGCTTGAAAATGTTCTTTGTAAAAAGTTGCAGCTTAAACAACAGGACACTCGTTCGCGACCATAGTGCGCTTTGAACTTCATTCTGGTATTCACAAGCGAAAGGCATTGCAAAATCAATTTAAAGGATACATACACCTTCATTAAACTGGTCTTTTTGAAATTCATCTACTTGGGTTTTTTTTTAAATTAACATGTTTCATCACAATATGAACTGAATTAATCAGCTTGAACTTTCGGCTGGAGCAATATTCAATTTAGGCGCTTATTTGGTTGTTATCGCTCTTTTTTTGCTTGGCGATTGAGGAAGGTCACGATGAATGTCAATTTTTTGAGATGAGAACTTAATCTCTCTATGTAGATGCAAAAATATAAAAAAAGTCAATGTTTGTAATATTGTTCAGATTTCCATTTTTTCATGGAATGCTCCTAGTATTGTATCAGCCAAAAAAGAGCAAAATTAAAAAAAAAAATTCAAAATCGACCGCGTTTAGTAATAAAATTCAAAATACAGGAATAAAGCTATAAATAACAAGTAAGAGCGTTATATTCGCCTGTGCCGAGTCTTATATACCCTTCACATTGACCTTTCGATGTCATTTTTAAACGCTCCACGGGTGACGGGGAAGTTGTAGGGGGTTTTATCCTAATTTTTACAAATTTTGTATGGCAACCCACTTAGAGGGTGGAGATAGGGGCTAAGTATATTCTAGGAATATGTTTTGGAGGGGAAAATAATAGGGGTCGGTCATACACTTTATTGCTCTAAGGCAAATTCTGAAGAAGTTGTGGGCATTTTATAATTTTTGTAAATTTTGTATGGCAACCCCATTAGGGCGTGGAGAAAGGGGGTAAGTATGTTCTAGAAATATGTTTGGGCGAAGAAACTAATAGGGGTCGGTCGTACACTTTATTGCTCTAAGGCCAACTCTGAAGAAGTTGTGGGCATTTTATCATTTTTGTAAATTTTGTATGGCAACCCCATTAGGGCGTGGAGATAGGGGGTAAGTATGTTCTAGGAATATGTTTGGGAGGGCAAACTAATAGGGGTCGGTCGGACACTTTATTGCTCTAAGGCCAACTCTAAAGAAGTTGTGGGCATTTTTACATCATTTTTGTAAATTTTGTATGGCAACCCCCTTAGGGCGTGGAGATAGGGGGTAAGTATGTTCTAGGAATATGTTTGGGAGGGCAAACTAATGGGGGTCGGTTGTACACTTTATTGCTCTAAGGCCAACTCTGAAGAAGTTGTGGGCATTTTCATATCATTTTTGTAAAATTTTTATGGCAACCCCCTTAAGGCGTGGAGATAGAGGGTAAGTATATTCTAGGAATATGTTTGGGAGAGCAAACTAATGGGGGTCGGTCGTAAACTTTATTGCTCTAAAGCCAACTCTGAAGAAGTTGTGGGCATTTTTACATAATTTTTGTAAATTTTGTATGGCAACCCCCTTAGGACGTGGAGCTAGGGGTTAAGTATATTTTAGGAATATGTTAAGGAGGGCAAACTAATGGGGGTCGGTCGTACACTTTATTGCTTGAAGGCCAACTCTGAGAAAGTTGTGGGCATTTTCATATCATCTTTGTAAATTTTGTATGGCAACCCCCTTAGGGTCGGTCGTACACTTTATTGCTCTAGGTCTAACTCTGTGGGCATTTTTACATCATTTTTTTATGGAGATATAGATGAGCGTCCTAAATGAAAACCTATCGTCAGGCCAGGTACATCAAAATTTTTTCTGACGATGTGGGGAAACTTTTATCTAAAAAAAAGAGAGTCCGAAGAGAAGGGCAAAAGCATACATCGCCGCAACTTAAAACTAAGCTAAAATAATGTACTAACGAATTAAAAAGCTTGCTGGAGGTTCACAGAATGGCTTCACTTAAAGAGTACCTGGAAGGTCTAGACGCGACTCCTCAGACAAATTATTCCCTATGGCGATCAGCCAGACGTCTTAAAAGACCCGTTATCGCAAAACCACCACTGCGTAATCGGAGAGGATCCTGGGCTAGAAATGACGAAGAAAAATGTGATCTGTTCGCATATCATTTCAAAAACGTGCTCACTACCAATACTTTCACAGACGTGAGGGAATTACCGCCTGTTGTTGTCAGAAGTCCTTTTAAAATACATTTCCGATTTACAGATGTTTTAAAATCTTTCGCTAACCTAAATATTAAAAAAGCTCCTGGCGTTGATAATATAAGCAGCAAAATGCTCTTAGAGCTACCTTTTACGGCAAAAAGAATCATTCTTTTTATTTTTAACGCAATAATTCGGCTTAAACATTCCCCGCCTATATGGAAAATTGCCTTAGTAAAGATGATTCCTAAGCCTGGCAAAGATTCTTCAAAGGTAGAGTCTTATAGGCCTATAAGTTTGTTACCCACAATGTAAAAATTGTTCGAACAATTGCTTTAGAACAAGCTGACTCCGATCCTGAATAAAAACAACTGCATTCCAGATCACCAATTTGGCTTTAGAAGTCAACATAGCACAATCGAACAAACTCACAGACTGGTGCAGGTTATAAGAAAAACCTTTGAGGAAAAGAAGTACTGCTCCGCGCTTTTCATTGATGTGTCTCAAGCTTTCGATAAAGTATGGCACGAAGGCCTGTTAAACAAACTAAAGCTAAACCTTCCAGCTAATATTTTCAACCTTTTAGAAAAATACATAACCGGTCGACAATTTTTGATCAAGGAGGGAAACCAAATAAGTTCTTCTCAACCAATAGGGGCTGGTGTACCTCAAGGAAGTATACTAGGTTCAGTTTTGTACTTGCTTTACACAGCAGATATGCCAACCAATAGTTTTACACACACCTCGACATTTGCTGATGATACTGCTTTCCTTAGTATTCATAAAGACCCTAAAGAGGCTTCGAACCAACTGCAGCAACACGTAACCCAAGTTGAAAAATGGGCAAAGTTATGGGGAACAAAAATAAATGAACAAAAATGTACCCACGTAACTTTTACTTTACGCAAAGAAACGTGCTCGCCAATCACTATTTACAACCATATGGTGCCTCAGCGAACCGAAAAAAATATCTTGGTATTCACCTAGATCGCCGCCTCACATGGAAGCCTCATATAGATGCGAAGCTGACTCAAACGAAACTTAAAGCTGCTTAAATCCACTGGCTAATTTGTAGAAACTCCGTGCTACGCCTGGACTGTAAACTTCTACTCTACAACTCGATTTTAAAACCAACTTGGTGCTACGGTATACAATTATGGGGCACTGCTTCCTCCACTAACATAGAAAAAATACAACGTCGTCAAAACAAAATTCTGAGAATGATAACTGGTGCTCCTTGGTATATTAAAAACAGCAACATCCACAAGGATCTAGAAGTTCCACTAGTAAAAAACGAAATCCTAAACTATGTGGACAAGTATTTAAATAAGCTGGAAACACATCCAAATCCGCTCGCTCGAAGCATTCTGCAACATGGAGGGTACACCCGCCTAAAAAGAAGGGATACTATTGCTCTTAGATGAAACTTTTGAAATTAGTTATCTCAATTGTGAGAACTTAAATTTTAGCCTGGTACTGACTGGACTAGTATTAATTACTTAGTTTTAAGATTTGAATACTTATTGTTAGTTCGCTTAAGCGAAGATTCAATAATAAAATAAATGAAAAAAAAAATTTTTGTAAACTTTGTATGGCAACCCCCTTAGGACGTGGAGATAGGAGATAAGTATATTCTAGGAATATGTTTGGTAGGGCAAACTAATGGGGGTCAGTCATACACTTTATTTCTCTAAGGCCAACTCTGAAGAAGTTTTGGGAATTTTTATATAATTTTTGTAAAGTTTGTATGGCAACCCCCTTAGGGCGTGGAGATAGGGGGTTAGTATGTTCTAGGAATATGTTTGGGAGAAGAAACTAATGGGGGTCGGTCGTACACTTTATTGCTCTAAGGCCGACTCTGAAGAAGTTGTGGGAATTTTTACATCATTTTTGTAAATTTTGTATGGCAACCCCCTTAGGGCGTGGTGGTAGGGGTTAGGTACATTCTAGGAATATGTTTGGGAGGGAAAACTAATGGGGGTCGTACGTACACTTTATTGCTCTAAGGCCAACTTTGAAGAAGTTGTGGGCATTTTTACAACATTTTTGTAAAGTTTGTATGAAAACCCCCTTAGGGCGTGAAGATAGGGGGTAAGTATGCTCTAGGAATACGTTTGGGAGGAAAAACTAATGGGGGTCTGTGATAAATTTTTTTCCTCTACGGGCGACTCCGGGGAAGTTGTAGCGGTTTTAACCTTATTTTTTAAAATTTTGTATGGCAACCATGTCAGGGGCTGGAAAAAGAGAGTAAGTATGTTCCACAAAAATGATTGGATGGATAAAATAATTCGGGTCGGTCTTACATTTTACCTTTGTAGGAGAACCCTGGAAGTCGTAGGAGCGATTTTGAAAATGTTTAAATTAAGTTTTGTATGTCAACCCTGTTATATGTAAGAACACTAATACTAATAAAATTTTTGTTTTGGGTTTGCTTCAATAATATAGACATGACTGATTCTGTTTTTTTCTTTTTTGTTGTTTTTTTGTTGTTTTTTTATTATTACATGTAAAAGTATGTTCTTTGTTGTTGTTGTAGACTCAAAAAACCGAGGTAGTCGTGGTTTTTTGCTTATATCTCGGTTATTTATCGGGCGATTTTGCTGAATTTCAATACCGATTTTCTCGCGACTATCTGTGACAGTTTGATAACACATTCGGATCTATGCGATATCGGGGGGCTTCAGAAAGTTGATTTCAACCATAACACGGACAGACGGACAGACGGATATCACTAAATCGGTTTCCCTATCTATAAGGATCCAGAATATATATACTTTATGGGGTCTCAAATGGATAATAAAGAAATTACAAACGGAATGACAAACTTACATATACCCTTATCACTTATGTGAAGGGTATAAAAAAGGAGAAACTATTTTTTTAACTAGAATATAACTACATGCAACTAAACTAATTGCTCGCCTATGCCAACCTAATGTTAAAATCGCTTATTTGATGTATGGAAAAAGTTTAGATATGCTAGTCTGAAGTTGAAAGCAACTAGCATATTTGTTAACACATAGTAGTTATTTTATCTGTAGGGTGGTAAATAATACTCTCTATACGCTTGTTGTAAGCAAATTTCTTCAAAATAATTATCAAATCTACAATAATCATACTTGAACCAACACAGCATTAGTGGTAGGGATACTTCGCGTTTCCATAGACGTTTGCAACACCCAAAACAAAGAGTGAGACCAACGTTCAATTATACCCAATTTTAGTCAAGTTAGTTTTTGAAGCCCGAACGCTAATCGGGTCATATATGTACTTTGCACAATACACATTGGTACGAAGACATAGAAATGTAAGCAAATTTCACAAAAAGGTTACTTAATGCCATTGTATTAAACAACAACAACAAAGGTTATTGCAGTGATAGGGGCAATATGCATTTGTAAAGATGTTAGTAATGCCCAAAAATACTGCTGCGTCGATTTAAGCATGTCCATACGCCCGTCCGTCTGTCTGGCTGGGTGTTAATGTATTCTTGTAACCAAAGAACAGGTTATAGTTTTGAACATAATTTGATGATATTTGGCACACGCAAATTTTTTTGCACTGGCACGAAGTCTATTATTTGTGGTGATGATCAGTCAATTTTTTTACATAACCTCCATACAAATGTCCTTCTGAAATAAGCATTTTTGGCTAAACCTGACTCGGAAATTACTCTATCTTAACAAAAATTGTCATTTGTATCTATCGTTATGCCAACTACAACAATGAATACAAATATTGTAGGTCTATTTTTTTTATACAGTCCCCTTAAAAATGCGGTGTACGGTATGATATGTTTGGGCTTGACCGACTAAAGTTTGTTTTTAAATGTTACACAGAGAACAGGGTACATGTATATCAGGTAGCCTCAGCTAAACAGCTGAGTAACGGTATTTCGTTATATTAATGTCAAATTTTGTTTATGTTTATGTATTTTCTTCCTGTTGTACAAACTGTAAAAACTGTAGTATTGTTAGAAAAGGTCAAAAAGTAGAAGAAAGATTTTGAGAGTTTTTGTTATTTGTCTTTGACATTCTTATGACGGTGTAGTTGTTTTTGTAGAACCGCTTCTACCTGATATACGTGTTCTCTGATAGAGAAAAAGCACCCATACGTTCTCATAAATCATGCTCGTTTTTTTTTGCATCAAAAATTATACCGATCGACTACAAATCACTTTGCGAGTCGACGAAAGCATGTCTATCCGTCCATCCATTTGCTTTTTCATTTTAAAATGTTTGGATTTTTATATACCCCTTATTGTCCCTTTATATTAAAGAAAAACAAATACAGTCAAACCTCGATAATTTTAAACTCAGAGGACTAGAGAAAAGGTTAAAGAATTTTGATTAGACTATCAAGGCTAACAGCTTACAAACAATCCGTAGGCAAAACATTCGCTCCACAACTGTCGAACGTTTTTTCCTTGTAACGACTTTAAATTTTTTTTTACTTTTTTTGTAAAACCAGTTTTGCGCGCTCTAATAGAAATTAAAGCAATTTTGTAAAAAGTTCATATTTTTTTTTTATTTAAAAAATATTTTAAATCTAATATCTTATTTTTTTTAAATTTCAATAATAATACTATTTTAATTATTTTGTCAAGTTTATTATTTTCCAAAATTTCGCTTCCAAACCATGAGAAGCTTTTTTAATGAATTTTTTTTTTTTAATTTAATTATAAATTAAAATTGTAATAATAAAAGTATAAAATTAAAAAATAATTTTAGATTACAAAATGCCTACCAACAACGTTTTTCGGCCACTAGCCCTTATCTATTTTCTGCTAATAAGAAAAAGATAATGTTACTGGTCGAAAATTGATTAAAGCTGAAACTATAGGGTATCAGTGCTTTCACGCATATACATAATTTAAAATAAGACAGTGAAGCTACTTTGAAAGGTGTGAAAAATATTCTTTGCATAAGTTGTTTTCTTTTTTGTCAATATGATTTTTGTTCTAAAATTTTTAGAAGAAAAGACGTACCACCTTCCATAAAATAAAAATCCAGTTCATGCCATATTGTAAGATTTGTAATAACATTTATCCATATTCATAAACAATTCAAACAATACAAAATAGACTTCTTAAATGAATTGTTAATACCAAAGCAGAATTTAAAGTCTGCTTGAAATTTCAAGTCTATTTTAAGCTATTATGAATATGGATAACTATTTCAAAATTGTAATTTTGTTATTTTTTTATAAAAAGATAATAATTTAAAAGAGCCAAGTTAAGCTAATAAATAATACATTAAACGTGAAAAATATTGACTCAATAAATTCAACTGTTGATTTAAAACTTATTGTTGTTAACAAAAATCTAAAAACCCGCAAAAATATTTTCTCAATATAAAGTCCAGACAATTGAATTCATTAAAAAAGTAAACAAACAAATTGTAGGGTTTTATTTAAAAACAAAATTTAAGCAAATATTATTTTTTTGTCTTTAAAAACAACGTTTCATTATTGTTGATTAATTTTTATAAGAAAATATATTAAACCCCCCAAAGTTATAACAAATAGTTCGTTTTCACAAAAAAAGATCAAAAATATTTAATTAACTTTAGGTTTAAATTTAGATCTAAAATTTTTTGTTTCAAATATTTATCTTCTAAAATTCTACTGCTATTATTTTTTAAGGTTTTAAAAAATAACAAAAAAGTAATTTGAAACTTAAAAATATTTACTGAAGAACAGCTTAAAAATATCGCTTCCTTTTTGAGGTAAATAAAAAATATGTATTTTAAAATTAAAAATAACTTGAAAACAAATATTTTTCTTTCTCGAGAATGTATAAAAGAAAGAAGTAATAAGGAAATAGCAACATATCATTTGAAAAGATACTTCAAGTATCAACTAAAATGATTTTAAAGTTAAAAAATTTTTTCGCCGTGTTAACAATCAGTTGCCTTTTTCTTTTAAAGGTAACTTTTGTTTCATCTAAAATCCAGTCACGCATTTCCGGTAACTCTAGATATACGCTCGAGTCTGCTGGAATTGCACGCAATCCATATTCTAACTATGTAGTGCAACTTGTACACCGAAACTTATTTTTCTGTGCTGGCTCTATAGTGACTAAGTACCATGTTGTCACTGCAGCCAATTGTGTTTTGGGTAAAAGACAGGAAGATATAACCATACTAGCCGGAAATGCCACTCTGTATGGTAAAATCAAACAATTTAGAGTCATTAGAATATCAATATCCCGAAAGTACGACAACTACAATTACGATGTAGCTGTTTTGGAAACAGATATGCCAATGGAAGGTGAGCATATAAGTTCAGTTTCCTTGTGCAGCAAAAACGTTAAAAAGGGCGATGCAGTGTTCATAAAAGGTTGGGGTAAAATAACACCAAATGCAAGCAGTTATTCAAATGAATTAAGACATGGAGTGGTTGATGTAGCATCCAAAACCAAGTGCTCGAAAGCCTTCCCTAGGCACAAGACGGCCTTTTGTACATCCTCATCCCGTGGCACACATATAACTGAGGGAGATTCTGGCGGTCCCGCTATAATAGACAATAAACTTTGTGGTGTGATAATTTACGTTCCAAACACAGGATCTGAAAAGCGACTTTCATTATATACTAATGTATTTGATGTACTTGAATTTATAACACTTCAAGAAAATTGCATAGAGTAAAATGTTTAATTAAATATTAACACTTTTGCATGAATATTTGTCGTATATATGATTCATACATGTACACACCTTTGCTTACATGCATTTATGCATATTTATAAATACTTATTTGAAGAAACATTTTAATAAATTACTGAATGCATTAATAAAATTTTAACTTCTTATTTTATTTTATTGACAATGAATGTTTTATTTGAGGCTTTGACATTTTACTTTAATGTTTATTTGAGCTCATAAAAAATACCCATTTGTTGTGATAAGTAACGTTTTGAAATGGTTTTTTACATGCTGCAACCAGGACAGTTGCAACACATAGGATTGTACCCGTCAAAAAAGAACCGAATTAAAAAAAATATATAAGTTCGACAGTGCTAAGTAATAAGTGTAATAAAATATAAAATACAGGCATAATGCAATTAATAAGAACACAAAACCTAATTTTTTAGCCAGAAAATAACTACATACACACAAAGAATAAATTAAGTAAACTTTACTTAAATCAAGCCATAGCGGTGTCAAAAGTACGGTGAGTACGGTTTTCTCTTAAATCAAGTACAAAATTTCTTACTCCAAGTAAAATTTTTCAAGTAAGAACTCCTTACTTTTAGCCACAATTAAGCGATGAAAGGATTGATTTAAGTTCGGAGCCGTTCTTGATTTAAGCTTAAAAAGATTGATTTAATCCGTCAACGGGATTAATTCAAAAATGAAATGTGATTTTTTTTTTACTTATGGAGCTTTATTAAAGAAGAAGAATTTTATAGCTTATTTTTATTTTATAGATACTTACAATTTATAATATAAAAATTTAATTTTTTGTATTTACCGAAGCTGAGATTCGAACCTGGGTTTTTTGCACTGCAGCACAAGCGCGTTACCTCTAGGCCACCGAGACACTTTGTTTTTAAATGTAAAACAATATATTAAAACAACAAGCTTTTTTCTGCTTGATTTGTTGAAACAATCCGAATAGGCTTGATTTAAGAAAATGTAAGTAACGATTCGTACTTAAAATTTTCACGAATTCAAAAATTCGCCCTCTGCATTTCTTTTGTATACCCTTCACATAGTGATAATGGTATATGTATATCAGTTTGTCATTTCGTTTGTAATTTCTTTATTATCCATTTGCGACCCCATAAAGTATATATATTCTGGATCCTTATAGATAGGAAAGTTGATATAGCCATGTCCGTCTATACGTCTGTCCGTCTGTTTAAATCAAGTTTCCGGAGTCAAATTAAAAGATACAGGCCAGTTATTGGTGTCAAACTATTAGAAATATCCTGGAGACAATCGCTGTTTAAAATCAACGAAATCGGTTTACTATTGACCGAGATATAAGCGAAAACCCAAAACAACCCATTTTTTTTAAGACAAAATCCGTGTATATGTACATCCCTATATATCTCAGTGAAGATAGTCATTCTTGCCACAAAACTTGGCACGGATACCCTGAGAAAGTTTTTTTCAGATAGGATCAAGGAAAGTGGTTTTTTCTCTGCAATTGCACAAATTTTGTGAATTTTTTTATGCGCTAAGTCTTAGATATTATAACAGCTATTGACCTACACTTTGGAGAAAAAAATTTTTGAGTGGGGCAGGAGAAAGTGTAGCTCCCATACAAATTAACAATTTTTATGAAATTTTCGATACGCTATATCTCGAAAACTATAACAGCTATCGACTTCTGGTGTTCAACAAAAAGTAATTCGATGATAAGACCTACATTTTGGAAAAAAAAGGTTGAAGAGGAGCAGGGGGACTAGAAGATCCCATAAAAATTAACAACTTTTATTAACCTTTTAATACAAATAATTTCGAAAACTTTTATAACTCTCGACCTCAAATCTTCTTCATCTATTTCTATTATCCATACGAACGTTAAAATTTTCGTAAAGTTTTCTATGGACTTTAAAGTTGACACAAGGCATTTTTATTATATTATTTGCAGTACAAAATAACTCGGCTGGGTATATTAAAAGAGCAATGTGAAGGGTATATAAGATTTGGCGCAACCAAATATAGCGATCTTACTTGATGTGTTTAAAAGTATGAATGTCAAAAAAATTTGAATTTTTATACAAAATTTAATTTTTTTGACATTTACATTTCCAAACATCCGCTTAGCTCTTGATATGACCTGTAAAAGAACGTGCCTTGCTAAGGCGAAGACGTGAATGAATACGAAGACAAAGTTTCCATTCTTTTTGTTTTCTTTTTTTTAAATTGAACCATTTTTCAATTTTTCTAATGACAACTTTTTGTATAACAAAAAAAATGTATTTTGCAAAAATGTATTTTGCCATCATAAGTATTTGAAATACAAAATACTTCAGTGTTGGGTTTTTCAAATACAAAATACAAAATACATTTGAGGGTGGTATTTCAAATACAAATACAAAATACGTATTTGTATTTCAAATACAAGTGTTTGAAATACTGCCCAACCCTGGTTACCACATACTAGTTATTTTATCTGTAGGGTGGTAATTAGTACTTTCTATACGTTTGTTGTAAGCAAATTTTTATTAAATAATTATCAAATCTACAATAATAGCTATGTAGCTACTTTAACCCACACGACATTAGGTAGGGGTATTACGCGTTTCTACAGATGTTTGTCAGATTAGTTTTCGAAGCCCGACACATTGGCACGAAGAGTGCATTTTACAAAATGTTTACTTAGCGCCATTTAACAAAACAACAAATGTTGATGTTGCAGGGTTTAAAAATACATCCCATATGTGAAAGCGGTATTAGGCGGTTGTGGAGATGTTAGTAATGCTCAAAAATATTAATCAGTCGATGTCCATCCCTGTCAGCCTGCCCGCCTTGGTGTCAATGTATTCTTCTAACTAAAGTACAGGTCGCAATTTTGAAGATATTTGGATGAAATTTTCCCCACGCAAGCTTTGTGGCACTGCCACGAAGCCTTATATTTGTGGTTATGATCATGCAACTTTTGTACATGACCCCCATATAAATGTCCTTCTGGAATAAGCATTTTTGGCTATAACTGACTCGAATATTATCTGTATTGAAGAAATTTTTCATATTTAATTTTTTTTTTAAATTTTCGATTTAAAGTTATATTTTTTTCGACCTTTGCTCTAAATACGTTAATTATTTTGTCGAATTTAGTGGTAATCGTTTTTATTTTATTTTCCAATATGTTGCTTTAAACTCATGAGAAGCTTCTTAATCCTGTTGCTGGAGTTGGCACGCTGGTCAAAGCACTTCATTAGCTTGCCGAAAAGTTGTTGGTTCCTCCTACCAGGTTTTGCTCACATTTAAAATAATTGTGCCTGATCACAAAAGACATTTAACATAAAATACTGATCACACACAAGATATCAAGGTAATAGACCGACAGATAACGGCAGATTAATTCCAGACTATGATTTCATATATGTATGTAAGTTAAATAGGAGATGCAAGGCGCCTGTATATCAGGTGACCTCAGTTAATTAGCTGAGCAACGGTATATCAGTATTTAAGTGCCAATTTTTGTTTATTTATTTCTTACTTTTTTACAAAAAACAGCTTAATTATATTAAAAAAAGACATTCGTATGACGATTTAGTTGTTATTGTAGAACTAATCCCACCTAATATACATGCGCCTTGAGAAGATGTTTAAACAAAAACACTACTACCGCTCCAAAAGTACTGATGATAAAAAAAACGTTGCTGGTTTCCAAAATGCATTCTAATTGTAAAATAAAAATGTTTTTAAACAAAATATTTAAAAACAAAAACGAATGCATTTGAAGTTTTCATAATTTTCATTGCTACAACGATACAATACATGTTGTGAATTGGAGAAATATTTTTTAAGTTGTAACTATGAAATAAAAAAAATTATTATTAAGAATATTCTACCCTTTCAGTTAAAGGTTTTGTTAAAGCAAAGTTACGCTGGGGCTAGACGTGCATTTTTTATTTCTGAACATAAGCTATAACGTCGGCAGAATGACGTCACAAAAATTTTTTGTGTTCAAGCTTGTGTTTAAGCTTGTGTTCAGAGTGGGGTAAACGTAAATGAGCTAGAACGCAAACTAAAAATTTTTGTTGAGGGAGGTTGCTGTAAACATCAATCAAAAATGCATGATATTTATTGTTATTAACCTTTTTTTTTAATTTTTTTCGCATTTATTATTTAACTAAAAATTTTTCCTTTTTAATTTATTTTGTTTTTCGTTTATTTTTGTTAAAATTTTGTTTTTTTTTTCTTAATATTTTAGTATTTACTCAAATTTGTGCAACAACAACAACGTAATTTGACAGTTTGTGTCCTAACATAATTGCTAAGCTTTGTGTTGGAAAAGTTATTTTTAAACTTATTTTCTAACACTAAAATTTGCGGTCCACACGGTCATTTTTTGTGTTAGCAACAGATTTTGACAATTGCGAACATAAAAATTGCCAAACTTCTGTCTGGTGTAGACTATAAGTTATTACAACTACTGTAATATATTAAACAAACATTATGTCGGCTCAACCATATTGAGTGCCAGGTTTATCTGGTATATGATATCAAATTGAAAAATATTGACTTAGGATAATTTACTGTTAATTAAAAACTTATTATTGAAAACAAAAATACACGTTGTTTTTTTTAAGTAAATAAACAAACTGTAGGATCTTAGTTAAAAACAAAATTTAAGCAAATAATAGTAAACAAATAATTTAAAAAAAAATGTTTCATTTAAATAAATATGCATATATATTAACCCATTACACTGTGCGACAAAAAAATAGAAATACCTGAAAAGTTTCTTTAAATTTTTCTGCTGATTTGCAATTTTTATTTTCACAGGAATATATTTTCTAAATTAGTTAAGCCCTTTTAAATCTTGAGTTTTGGAAAAAGATTAAATGAAAATCTTAAATCAAAAATTTTATCACTATAACGAAGGAGTTTTGCATGCCCTTTACCTTAAGTAAACAACAACAGTTTACCGTATTTCGTAAAAATTATTGCTTGTGCTCATCAATAAAAATTGTTACGCGGGGACCTAGTGTTCATTAGTATCATATATAAAAACAAATTTATTTCCTAAAAATACTTACAAAAATATGTATAAAAGAAAGAAAGAATATAGAAATAGCAACATATTATTTTAACAACTACTCAAAACTGTGTTTAAAATAATGTTGAAGTTAAAACAACTTTTCGCAGTATTTGTAATCGTTTGTTCGTCTCTTTTGAAGGTTTCTATTGTTTCAGCTAAAGTCCAGGCCCGCATTGCCTATGGCGTTTCATCGACTCCAAGCTCGTGGCATGTAGTGCAACTCTTACACCGGAACTTATTTTTCTGTGCCGGCTCTATAGTGACTGAGAATCATGTTGTAACTGCAGCCCATTGCGTTTTGGGCAAAAAACCTAAAGATATAATCATACTGGCGGGAAACTCAACACTGTATAGTAAAACTAAACAATTTGGGGTCTTTAAAATATCCATACCCCGAAAGTACGACAATTACAACTATGATGTGGCTGTTTTGAAAACAAATAAGTCAATTAAAGGTGATCATATAAGTTCAATTCCTTTGTGCAGTGAAAATGTTAAAGAAGGTGACTTCGTAACCATAGAAGGGTGGGGTAAAGTGACACCGAGTGCAAGCAGTTATTCAAATGTGTTAAGATTTGGATCAGTTCATGTAACAAGTAGAGCTAAATGTTCAAAAGCCTTCCCTCAATATAAGACAGCGTTTTGTACATCCGGAACTAGCGGCACTGATATAACTGAGGGAGATTCTGGTGGTGCCGCTGTCATAGATAATGAACTATGTGGTGTGATGATTTATGTTTCAAACACAGGTTCTAATAAACTTCTTTCATTGTATACCAATGTATTTGATGTCCGCGAATTTATAACACTTCAAGAAAATTGCATAGAGTAATATTTTAGATTAAAAATTTCCATGTGCATATGTTAATTTGATCAGACATGTTCTAGATTTCACTTTAAATTTGAAGTCACTTTTGTTTAAATTATTGGTGTCCTGCAAACTAATTTTTACGTTTAGATTTACAACATTTACAAAGTTAAATAAAAAATCCAAAACACTAGTTAACCTCTTAAGCTGAAGTGACTTTTTTTGAAATCAAAATTGGAATGCAGAGCATTCCTGTAGTTTACAATCACAAATTTAATTTATATTCAATAAACTAATTAATTAGAATAAAAGATTACAAAAAATTAAAGTTTAGGTATGAAAAAGAAGCGGCGGCTAAGTTTAAGCCGAAATCAACGGCGGCTTTCTATATATGATCGGCGGTCCAGGTGTTTAACGTGTATGGATTTTTACCTAAAAAACTAAGGCAATCGAAGTATTTTTCATCTCAGGGATCATTTTGATAATTTGTCACCAAAACCTGGTCCGTAGTACTTAAATTAACTCAGTAATTTCAAGTTAACGGGGAGACTTACAGACGGACATGACTATCTCTAAGGATCCAGAATATATATACGTTATGGGGTCGCAAATGGATATTAAAAAACATTAAAAACGAAATAACAAACTGGCATATACCATTAACACTATGTTACGGATATTAAAATGCCAACATTACAGCCAACGTTACAAGGCTCGTCCACTAACTGCTGAAAGCTATTGAAATTGAAGTGGGTGAAAACTATTTCCCACCCCCTTAACAGTTAAGAACTTGTTCGGTTTAAATAGAGTTTGTTTAAAATCGACGCAATGTGCTTTTTGGTTTACGTTTTTTTTCAGCACAGGATATTTGGGGTTGCCAGAGTTTTTGGGTTAAGTCAGAAAAAACATTATAATTAAAATATTATAATTCCGCATATTCTTTCTGGTTTTTAAAGTAATTCAACAACATTTCTTTATATTTAATATAAGGAGCCTTAAATAAAAAAATTTGATTTCTTACCTGATCTAGCGCCACTATCACATGAGTTTAAACGCTGGCTAGCCGCCGTATCAAAGCTACGAAATCTAGAAACACCCATATTATTCGCCATGACACCCGTTGAGCCACTTCCGGAACGACTGAATTGCGATTTGCGGGAACGTCCCAAAACATTATGACTTTTTGAACGTTCAAAAAAACGATCATGATGAGATGAACCTGGTGAGAATTTCTGAGCATTCATCGAGGCCGCATGACTGGTCAAACTATACGAGGGAGGAGCTTCTTTTACGGAAGTATTGATATAGGCGGTAGTCTTTTGGCTTTGCGAAGATTGTGCAGATGAGATAGAGGCCACAGGAGACTGATATTTTGGAGAAGAATCACGAGACTTTAAACTGCCACTACTGCCACCGCCTGAATCTTTTTTTGAAAGATAATTGGGTGAATTACCGGTAAGATTGCTGAAATTAGGCGAACGATCTCTGGCAAGGGGAGCTGCAACTCTCTCTGTAAGATTACCATCAAAACTGCGTGAAAATGTTTCAACATAAGCATCTGTAGGGGTGGGGCGACGATTATCGTATTCAAAGGAGCGGGAAAATACCATGCCTTTACTATTGTTGCCAGTAGAAGCTTGCAGATTGGCATTGTTAATAATGGCTTGGGTTTGAAGTGCTGGATGTTGTGGTGACGGACGATTTAAGGTGGTGCGACGGCGATCAAAGGATTTGATTTTAGCACTGCTATCTTGAAAGGCTGGTGGTGGTGAAAGTATAGGTGTTATAGGAGGCGGGGAATCATGATCATTAAGATTTTTAACAGGCAAAAAACCAGGACGTTCATTTAGAATTGATGCCAACTGTGGATCTACAATCCGATAGCCGGGTCTTAAAGCCGAGTCTCGAACATTGGTATTACCCAAACGGGCTTCATTTCTTTGTATTAACTCCTCTACCTTGCTGCTTATAAACTTGGGGGCTTCAATAATGGAATGCTGGTGCTGCAATAAAGCCTGACGGGCCATATCCGATCGTCTGGTATTATCAATTTGTATAACACGGATGGTGTTGCGCAAATCACCATTTTGACGACTATAATTAGCACGACGGTAGCCACGATTTTCATCATTGACTCTTTTAGTATTGACTTGGACCCAACCGGATTTATTCAAATATATCTCCTCTTTTGAAGAGGGGCCAATTGATTTCCTATTCGAGCCGGTACAATACTGCTCTCCGAACAGATAGGTAGGCATATGGATACCTGCACCGCCAGATGGAGAGGAATTGCCAGCAGGGCCTCCACCACCGCCACCACCACCCATATGGTAATGCATTTTGCGCGATTCCAGTTTCTCGTTAAAGCAGCGCGAAGATGCCTCTAAGCTTTCTCTTCTCTTTGCTACGTACTGCTCAAATGCTGAGAGATGTTTCGTTTCCTCGGTGCTTAGTTGATTAATGTCGCCAGACCAATGAGGATCTCTTAAGTCCTGCTGAGGTTTTTTGGGACTTTCATGCCTACTGCGGACGTGATGGTATTTTGAGGGGCTTGCTCTTAGTTTAGTGCGCCTCTTTTTGGTTGGCAAAGCTGGCAAAGGCAAAGTGCTAACATCGATTTTATCCAAAGTCGAAGAAGACAATTCGTCGTTTTGAGATTCTCTTGTTACTGAATCTCTAGTCAAATGGCTGTCATCCGACTGTGCTTCACTGGAGTCGAGACAAGAGTGGCCTTGTCTTTGCAAAGTCGGTCGTCGTGCCTCACTTTCTTCCGACAAAGATGATTGTAGTGTTGCTATTAAAGGTACTTTAGGTGGAAGGCTGCAAGATTAAAATAAAAAAGATTTTATAAAATTGTATATCTTAAAAACTTTAAAGTTATAATTTTATATTTTTTTGAGTACTTAAGCTAAACATAACATTGTACAACCGTTTAATTTTTTTCGAGGCAACAAATAATTGTTAAATGCTTTTATTTAGGCAATTTTTGCTACTTGTTTTGCTATTTGCCAGTTTTTTTTCTATTTTGTTGTTGTATCAAGCATGAAAACAGGAAAAGTGCAAACTCATGTTAGTTTTGTATTGATAAATCAATAGAAAAAAGAACAAAACTAGTTTATGATATTTAGCACAAATTTAAACACATATACAGGCATAAACATATAAGAACATAAACACATACGTTTGTACATGGAAAAGTCGTTGAAATACTTTATTTTGATATTTCACACAAACTAATCACTAAACCAAGAGACCCGCTAGCCCGGCTATGACTTTTCCTATCGTAATTCCCCGGAGTATGATACCGTTGTTATTCGACTTAGGATAGGGCATCACGGTAAACTCTTGGTGGCTTCAGAAAATATGAAATGAGGAGCTATTGACCTAGATAAAGGTGGGAGGACAACTCAAGGACAAATATTGTTTTTTTTTATTTTTGTACTTTTCCGAGATAAGGAGCCAAGAACTGTTAAAAATAAGGAGCCAATATCTATAAAATTATAGGCTGTTGACCCAGATTGAAGTTGAAATTTAGCCGCTGCACAAAATAACTTTTTTAAAGTTTTTGGTACTTTTTTGCCTTTTTTAGATATAAAATTAAGGCATTTTACTGTAAGGGAGTCAAAAGTACCTTTTTGTATTTACTTGCCACCTCGTGGGCCTTTTTCACATTTTCAATACGTTTTTCTATTTTTTAAGTTTTTAAAAATTAAATTAACCACTCATTAGCAAGATTGAAAGACTAAAAGTAGACAAAGTGGAAAAAGGGATTTGTTCATATTTTTGGTACTTTTTTGCTATTGTAATATGTGTTAACTCAAGCGTTAGAAAGAACTTTTGACCCAGGCTGAAATCAAAAGTGAACACAGACACAAAGAATATTTATAAATTTTTGGTATTTTTTTGAGAAAAAATATGAACCTAAAGAATTTTCAGCCAGATTGAAGTCGGGAAGTAAACTAAGTGCAAAAAAAATTTTCCCACATTTTTTAACACTTTTTCAATTTTTTGAGTCCACATACACAGAAAAAAAATATTTCCATATTTTTTCAATTAAAACTTTAATTAAAAGATAAAGCGTTTTTAATGTAAAGTTTAACTGTCACAATTAATTCCTTGGTTTTAAAAATTATTGTAAACAGTGAAGCTTACTTTTAAATTCTTTAAAAAAAAATCAGTAACTTCGTATAGGGGTTTTGCAGTTTAACGCGTTTGTTTACTCGTTTTCGTTAGTATGCAATATATTTTAAGTTAAGTTTACAAAAATAAGAAAACTAACGATAACGCTGAAATAAAATTTAAGCTTCTGAAATTCAATGCTTCTAAGGTATAGTGGTAGAGTCTTAGCCCAGAAATCAGAGGGCGCATGCTAAATACTAGTAATTTTTTTTAATGTTCTTTTTGTTTGGTTTGATTTATTATTTTTTTGTTTTTTCGTGGTCTGTTTTTATTTAACTTTATTTTTTTCTCTTCTGTTCGGGCTTATGCTTTTTCTGTTTTTTGTTTCGCTTTTGTTAATCGTCAGCGGAAATGCAAAGCCACGTAACTAAAAAAAAATCTAAAATAGATATTTTGACATAGGTACTTGAGTAATTTTGCTTTTAAATTCACATGACAATGCATCTTTTAAATGTTACCCACAAAACTTGAAACAGAGTAACGGAAAAAGGAAACAACTTACAAGCACTGCCTTTGTAATTAAAAAAATATTTTTGCTTCTCCTGTAACATTTTGAAAAATGAAGTTACATGGTTTTGCATTTAAGCTAACGCTATGCTTGTTAAGGTGAGTTGACAACTTGACACTTCTATCAATGAGCAGCGTTGCCAGAGGAAGCTACGAAAAATTACATGCTTTCATCCAAAATGTTAAGTTTTTACATTAAAAAATATATCCAGGATTAAAAAAACAACAAAACATTTTTTAAAAGTTAAATTAAAACAAGTAAGAGCGCTATATTCGGCTGTGCCGAATCTTATATACCCTTCACATTGACCTTTCGCAATCCCAAACTTTTTTTAGTTTTAACCATTTTTTTTACTTATGAAATATTTCTAATTGTTAAATAGGCTCTAAGGCCAACTCTAAAGAAGTTGTGGGCATTTTCATATCATTTTTGTAAATTTTGTATGGCAACCCCCTCAGGGCGTGGAGATAGGGGGTAAGTATGTTCTAGGAATATGTTTGGGAGGGCAAACTAATACGGGTCGGTCGTACACTTTATTGCTCTAAGGCCAACTCTGAAGAAGTTGTGGGCATTTCATCATTTTTGTAAATTTTGTATGGCAACCCTATTAGGGCGTGGAGATAGGGGGTAAGTATGTTCTAAGAATATGTTTGGGAGAAGAAACTAATAGGGGTCGGTCGTACACTTTATTGCTCTAAGACCAACTCTGAAGAAGTTGTGGGCATTTTTACATAATTTTTGTAAATTTTGTATGGCAACCCCCTTAGGGCGTAGGGATAGGGGGTAAGTATGTTCTAGGAATATGTTTGGGAGGGCAAACTAATGGGGGTCAGTCGTACACTTTATTGCTCTAAGGCCAACTCTGAAGAAGTTGTGGGCATTTTATCATTTTTGTTAATTTTGTATGGCAACCCCATTAGGGCGTGGAGATAGAGGGGAAAGTATGTTCTAGAAATATATTTGGGAGGGCAAACTAATAGGGGTTGGTCGTACACTTTATTGCTCTAAGGCCAACTCTGAAGAAGTTGTGGGCATTTTATCATTTTTGTAAATTTTGTATGGCAACCCCATTAGGGGGTGGAGATAGGGGGTAAGTATGTTCTAGGAATATGTTTGGGAGAAGAAACTAATAGGGGTCTGTCGTACACTTTATTGCTCTGAGGCCAACTCTGAAGAAGTTGTGGGCATTTTCATATCATTTTTGTAAATTTTGTATGGCAACCCTCTCAGGGCGTGGAGATAGGGGGTAAGTATATTCCAGGAATATGTTTGGGAGTAGAAATTAATGGGGGTCTGTGATACATTTTTTTCCTCTACGGGCAAGTCCGGGGAAGTTATAGCGGTTTTTACCTTATTTTTTAAAATTTTGTATGGCAACCATGTCAGGGGCTTGAGATAGAGGGTAAGTATGTTCCACAAAAATGTTTGGATGGAAAAAATAATTCGGGTCGGTCTTACATTTTACCTTTGTAGGAGAACCCTGGAAGCCGTAGGAGCGATTTTAAAAATGTTTAAATTAAGCTTTGTATGGCAACGCTGTTATATGTATGAACACTAATACTAATAAAATTTTTGTTTTGGGTGTGTTTCAATAATATAGACATGACTGATTCTGTTTTTTTATTTTTTTGTTGTTTTTTTGTTGTTTTTTTATTCTTACATGTAAAAGTATGTTCTTTGTTGTTGTTGTAGACTCAAAAAACCGAGGTAGTCGTGGTTTTTTGCTTATATCTCGGTTATTTATCGGGCGATTTTGCTGAATTTCAATACCGATTTTCTCGAGACTATCTGTGACAGTTTGATACCACATTCGGGTCTATGCGATATCGGGGGGCTTCAGAAAGTTGATTTCAACCATAACACGGACAGACGGTCAGACGGACAGACGGACAGACGGACAGACGGACAGACGGACATCGCTAAATCGGTTTCTCTATCTATAAGGATCCAGAATATATATACTTTATGGGGTCCCAAATGGATAATAAAGGAATTACAAACGGAATGACAAACTTATATATACCCTTATCACTTATGTGAAGGGTATAAAAACATTATAAGTGTGCATAAAATTGTAACAGGTATTTTAAATACATATATATAAAAATTATAAGGGCCTTATTACACAAACCTAAAAATAAAAATATTTTATTATTCATTCGTATCTAGGCAATTCCACGCAAATCGGTTTAACAAGGAAAAATTTATTTTCCTAGTTTTAATAAATACCTCTGAATTCCAAAATTATAAAATCACACACGTAGCAATCTTTTAAATAATATTTTATAAAGTTCAAACTCCTTCCATCCCTAGAAATAATTGCCTTTGAAATGTATATAAAATTGTGACTTCCGGCACAATTATATTGTTCTTTTCAGAAAGTCTTATGTCAAGAATTACTTATACTTTATTTTAAAATGTTAGATTTGATGTGTAACTACTTCCACTTTAAAAGGTAATAAATAATGAAGATTTGAAGTAGTTCAAAATGTTTTCTTTACCAATATTATGAATTGTTCTGTGACAAGTACAAAAAATACGAAAACAAGGCCTAATAGGTTTAAATTATACATGTTACACAGAGGGTCAAAAAGTTAAATAAAGTTGCAACAAATGTAAGCAACTGGCAACGCTGGCAAAGAGTGTATTATGGGGATGAGCACTACAACTACAAAAAACCATAGCAAAAAGAGAAAAATAAAAAAAAGTAAAAACAACAACAGCGAAGGATATTGCATTGTTTTTTTTTTTAAAATAATAAACTCAATGAAAAAGCCCCCATACATTCTTATAAATCATACTCCCTCGTTGGGCAACGCTGATCTAAAGGCAGGCCTTTGCAATGTTTCAACGGTAATGGCTACAGGGAAGTGGAAACATTCGATGTTTTTAGTGTTAATGTTTTGTGCAGCACTTTCCAAATTTGCAATTCCCATAAAATAGGAAAAAAAACCCAAATGCATTTAGGTTGTGTTTTTGCAAGAAAACATGAAATTTCAATCCAGAATTTACTGATACACATTAACTTAAAACATATTTTCAATTTAGGGCAAACATTTTGTGCTGCATGTTTTGACACAAAAAGTTATTGTTGCTTATAGTAATACATATAAGTTAATATATTATGGTAAATAAGAACTGTGTACACACTTCAAGAACAGGCATTAATGCAGACCTCTTTGAAGTAAGTTTTTTCATAATTTCATAATTTGTTGCTCAACTTCTAACTAGTTATGTTTGTGTGTTCTGTGTTTTGCCAAACACATCTGCTCCTTAAAGTATACTAGAGTGTTTGAAATTTATTATATTTGATTTTAATTTCACTAAGTAACCACACACACAATGCCACGGCAGAAAATATGTGCGGCAATATTCAATTATTTCATGAAAATCAATTTATTCAGAAATTAATCAAATTTATTATTTAAACACACTTCTCAGCATAACATTTAGACGTTTGATTTTAACATTTAACGCATAAATGTGTACATAAGCACACAACTGCGTGTGTGTGTGTGTTTTAAAATGTCCGCTGCGCTTATGTGGGCGTTGTTTTGTTAAATAAAATTTTAGAAATTATAAAGAAATTTGATTGAGAGCTTAATACGGGAAATAATTAAAGTTTGTGTACATCCGTTTTTTTTTGGTGGCGATACTAGGAAAAGGATTTTTAATTAAAAATAATAAGAAAGCTAAAAAAATTTTGTTGAAAAAATTAAAATTTTCGTTTGTTTAATTTGAATTCGAGTTTTGAATAATTTTTTTTAACACATAATAATTTTTTCTGATTCCTTAAAAGCATTCCACTCAGCTAGTGCCAATAAAAAACTTGCTTCTTGAATAAGGTTTCTTTCAGCATTAAGGGAGAGTTTTAATTTTTTCTCAGCAAAAAAAAAAAAAAAATATGAACTGAGGCCAAAATGATATAAACGAAAAAATTAGTTTTAAAAACAATATGTTCAACGAAAAATATAAAGCATATTAGCCCACGACACAGTCACTCATGATCTTGAATTTTAATTAATTTTTCGTTAATAGATCAATAAGCGGTAAATTGAAAGGGGAGTAACCCCATGCATAATATACAGTGATAAGAAATCCTTTCGTTTTAAACCGTCCAGTGTTGCCAAAAAGTCTTTAATACAAAAAGCATAGTGTACATACTTGGAAAAATTAAACTTCACCCTAACTTACAAAATAAAAAATATTTCCGTTTACCTTTCTGGATAACATGTAAGTCAAATATGTAGGCCCATTTGCAGTCAAAAACACTGCTACGGTTTAGCGAGTACTGATGAAGAAAGCCCGTAGCTGGTTTCAAAATTGCATTTTTCTTGGCTAGTATCAGACGAAAAACAAGTAAGAGCGCTATCTTCAGCTATGACGAGTCTTTTATACCCTTCACATTGGTCTTTCGGTTACCCTAGTCACCTGATCTATGCTTTTTTTCAATCCGTTAATACTATAATTATTTGTGGTCGGCTTTAAGTACACAGCTATCACAGTTTTCGAAACAGAAAACTCACAACATGTGAAAACTTGTATCGAGTTCCCTCTCTTTAAGAATCCAGAGTATATATACTCTATGGGGTCGCCAATGGATATTAAAAAAATTACAAACGAAGTGGCAGACTGATATACACCCTTACCACTATGTAGAGCGTATAACAACAATCACACAAGCATACAGACACACTATGGCTCTTAAAAAAACAGAAAATATATTAAGCAAAAACAATTTACACGTATGATACGATGTTTATCTATTGTCTTTGCAAGAGACAGCGAAAGTAAGCTATAAACGCCAAAGTCCTTTTATAAAAACAGTCTTCATTTTCTTTTACGTTTGAATTGTCAAACGTGTGCCGAAATCAACAACACGTGTTCAAACATACCTACGTCCAAACATACCTAGGTCTTAACAGCGTAGCCAGTGGGTTACATTTGCTACATTTTTTGTATGAATTTTGTTCTTATAAAACTGGGAAAACTGGGGCAATCGCAGTATTTTGCCTATGTTTATGTTTCTGATAACTTGACACCAATACCTGGTCCGTAGTACTTAAATTGACTCCGGAAACTTGATTTAAACAGACACATCGGCGGCCATGGCTAAATCAACTTTCGTATCTATTAGGATCCAGAATATATGTATGTATTTACTTTATTGGGCTGCAAATAGATAATAAAGAAATCACAAACGGAATAAAAAAATGATATACATACATATACCCTTATTACTACACGAAGGGTATAACTAGCTTTTAAAAACAAAGTTCCTTATAATAGTAATGAAAAATATTAATTTCTTTTAAACGAAAAAGCAATTAAAGATATGAACTAAAGCCAACATAATAGAATCAAAAATTAGATTTTATTTATATTAAATAAATTGTAAATATATTTTGCTGCACAATGTCATAACGTTTTTGTCCGCATAAAAGTTAATTTAAAAAAAATTAAAATAAATGCAACAGCCAAAAATTAAATGTTTTCAGTGATTTATTTTCAAAATGTAGTATCTGTGCACGTGTCACTAACAACGTAAAATGAATTCAAAAGTGTAAACACATTTATTTTTTGACATAAAGTAAAAGTTTCTGTCAATTTTTCTATTTTATTTTATTTAAAGTTTACATTATTTGTGACAAAATTTTTTAAGTTTTGAAAAGCTTTGCAGTTGTTTACATGTGAATTTAAAAGTAAAAAAAAAAATCCGTTTGCCTTTCCGGATTAAGCAAAATATAATATTCGCAAATAAAAACATTACTACTGTGCAAAGAGTACTAATGATGAAAATCCGTAGCTGGTAACAAAAACTCATTCTATTTGGCTAGAATTTCATTAACGTTTTTTTTTCAACATTAATAGAAAATATTAATTTCTTCAAGGTAAAAATAAATTAAAATTATCACTATGTAAATGGTATCATTACGAACTAAAGCCAAAAATATAAAAGCCAAATATTTATCTTAAAACAAAAAAAATCAACTAAAAATGTCATGTAAAGTTATAACTTTATGTTGCGAAGATTTTAAACTTAAACATTTCTTATATAAATTGTTGGTGTTTTTAACAAAAAAAAATTTATATGTTTTTGCAGTAACTAATACTATTTGAAATTAGATCAAACGTTCACAACGTTTTTTGATGGTTTAAGTAAAAATTGGGATAACTTAAAAAAAGCTTAACGCTTTTCGAATCCTCTCTACATCTCCCTTTCAAGAAGACAGAAAAAAAATTAAATCTGTTTCTAAACAAGTTGTAAACGCTGAACATGAAAATGTACTCTGGCTTGCGGAAATGCTGATGTTTGTAGCTGTAAAAATATTTTTGGTTAAAAACTTTTTATGTTACGGCTACATACATGCATATATGTATCTACACAAGTATTTGTTTCAGCGTAAATTTAAGAACTTTTGTACTGATGATAACTATGACCTAAACTATGATGATGAGATTGGGAATGTGTATAGTGTTTATGACTGTGATAGTAAAATGATATACATAGCTTGTGTATGTGCACTGTTCAAATGTCAGATTAGACAAAATAGAAACAAAAAAATTTTTAAAAAGCATATGGACGTACATTCATGGTATATTTGTACCTATGTATATTTGTGTAGCTTACATATAAATTTCTATAGTCCTATGTACTGAATAATGTTAAAACTTTTCCGAGCAGAAATATGTAAATATACACATTAGGGTCTACCTTTAAAGATGAAGATAGTGAATAGTTTAGCAAAAGCAAAAGGTCAAAGAACTTGCCATTACTTAGTAAATAATTAATTTTAAGTTAAAACAAGTAAGAGCGCTATATTTGGTTGTGCCGAATCTTATATACCCTTCACATTGATCTTTAAAGTTTCCAGCCATATGCTCTAGCCGAATGATTTCGTACTTTAAATATTACAATAAAACTGCTTTGTGCATATCTACTTTCTATTTTCTCTTCCGCATCATGAAGTGATCTTGCAAACAAATTACACTCTTGTGTGACAAGCACCATTGTATACATTCATATTCTATGGTATAATACTAATAATAAATAAGAGAAATCATAATAAGTATATACATACATATGCTTGCTGATTTCGGCACACGCCAAATTATGTGTATGTGTCTATGTATGTACATTTAAACATATAAACATATATACATGTGTGCATAGATATCTATGTAAATACAGGTACCGTGAAATAACTCCCAAATGAAATAACTCCCAATGAAAAAATGAAATAACTCCCAATTTTTTTCCATACAAATTGGGAGTTATTTCATAATGAAATAACTCCCAATGCGTTGGGAGTTATTTCATTATTTTTCATTGGGAGTTATTTCATAATGAAATAACTCCCAAATGAAATAACTCCCAATAAAATTTCATTTTTTCGAAGTGTTGGGAGTTATTTCATTCTTGTTGGGAGTTATTTCATTTTCTATCATTGGGAGTTATTTCATTTTAATTGGGAGTTATTTCATTTTTATTGGGAGCTATTTCATTTTTGTTGGGAGTAATTTCATTTTTATTGGGAGTTATTTCATTTTATTAAAATCAAGTGTATATACCAGAGCATTTAAAAAAATTTAATCACGCTAGTATAAAAGGTGACATTTATTTAAAAGTTTTGGGGTTTTAAAACCGTGGGTATATAGCCGGCCTTCGGCCGGGCGCAAGAAAAAAAACTCCAGTGGATTCGATCCGCCGGCTTCGCAGTAGCCTTCGGCCGGGGAATATACTTTAAACTGTAGTGCATCGGAAGTATTTGCAGCTTCATAACAAAAGTTTCATAAAATTCATGTTTTATTTGGCGAAGCTTTATATGGAAAGCAGTAGAGCTTAAAGTCCACTGCCCGGCCGAAGGCTACTGCGAAGCCGGCGGATCGAATGCACTAGAGTTTTTTTTTCCTTGCGCCCGGCCGAAGGCCGTCTATATAAATAACTCTTTTTTATTAAAAAAGTTATTTAACCAAAAAGGTGCTTAAAGTCCACGCGCCTGTCCTAAAGCTGTAGAGAAGCTGGCGGTTTGATCCACGAGAGTTTGCTTATCCTGCGTCCAGACGGAGGCCGCCAGTCATTTGGTTTGTTTGTTTAGAAAATAATTTTACGTTAGTGATATCTAATTTATGGATACAAAAGGTGACAATGAATTGAAAATTTTGGGTTTAAAAAAAAGTGGCATATATAGCCGGCCTTCGGCCGGGCGCAAGGAAAAAAAACTCCAGTAGATTCGATCCGCCGGCTTCGCAGTAGCCTTCGGCCGGGGAATATACTTTAAACTGTAGTGCATCGGAAGTATTTGCAGCTTCATAACTAAAGTGTCATAAAATTCATGTTTTATTTGGCGAAGCTTTATATGGAAAGCAGTAGAGCTTAAAGTCCATTGCCCGGCCGAAGGCTACTGCGAAGCCGGCGGATCGAATGCACTGGAGTTTTTTTTCCTTGCGCCCGGCCGAAGGCCGGCTATCTAAATAACTCCTTTTTATTAAAAAAATTATTTAACCAAAAAGGTGCTTAAAGTCCACGCGCCTGTCCTAAAGCTGTAACGAAGCTGGCGGTTTGATCCACGAGAGTTTACTTATCCTGCGTCCAGACGGAGGCCGGCAGTCATTTGGTTTGTTAGTTTAGAAAATAATTTTACGTTAGTAACATCTAGTTTATGGATACGGTTTTCGCATTATATATATTTTAATTGGGAGTTATTTCGTTTTCGTTGGGAGTTATTTCATTTTCGTTGGGAGTTATTTCATTATTGTTGGGAGTTATTTCATTTCCGTTGGGACTTATTTCATAAAACAATTATTTTTTTTTGTAATTGGGGGTTATTTCATTTTTGTTGGGAGTTATTTCATTTGGGAGTTATTTCACTTTTTTGTGACTTTTATGAAATAACTCCCAAACATTGGGAGTTATTTCATTTTTACCGTTGGGAGTTATTTCATTTTTTTCGATTGGGAGTTATTTCATTTTCGTTGGGAGTTATTTCATTTGGGAGTTATTTCATTTTTTCCATTGGGAGTTATTTCATTTGGGAGTTATTTCACGGTACCGTAAATACATACATACATATGCACATACATACATATGTACCTACATACATCCATATGACAATCATACCGTCGATATATATACATATATGTTTAACAGCGTTGCCAGTTTTCATTTGTTACATATTCTGTATGGAATTTGCGATTTTGTTCTAAAAAAACTGAGGAAACCGCACTGTTTTTGCTATATCTCGGTCGGTAGCTAACCGATATTGCTGATTTTAAATAGAGATTGTCTCCAGAATATTTCTAATAGTTTGACACCAATGGTCCTTATTACTTTATTTGATTCCGGAAACTTGATTTCAACAGACGGACATGGTTATATCGACTTCCCTATCTATCAGGATCCCAAATATATAAACTTTATGGGATCGCGAATGGATAATTAAGAAATTACAAATGGAATGACAATCTGATATATACCCTTATCATTTATGTGAAGGGATTAAAAAAACTTACATTTCCAGGTATGTACTTAATACAATTTTTAAAAAATATATGACAATAGGTGTGTTCATTTACAGAAAATTATCACTTATTTTCGATAATTATTACAAGTACGTGTTCACGTACACAAAAAATTAGCAGCTAGAGAGCCAAAAAAGAGCGTAATATGTTTAGAAACAAAAATGTTTTTGATAATTTCTTCTAGTAAAAATTTTATTATCAGAAATTATTCAAACAGTCTTTCTGTCATTATGCTTTGAAAAAAAATTTAAGTTTTAAGTTTTTATAAGTTTACAATAACAAAATACATTTGCTTGCAAGTTTTGACTGTAAAAGTGTTCATTTACTTTTAAATATTTTTGAAAGCAATTTTGAAAATATTTCTTTTTATTCTCTCGTTGCTAGTAATTACTGAAAAGTTATTGAACACAACTATTAATTTGTGCATTTATAGCACAATTTTATATGAAAATTACAAACAAAGATATATAAAAGGTTGTATAATAATAGCTGAACACCTAATCCAATAAAATAAGCAAAAAAAAAAAAAACAATTAAAAAAGTTACGGGTTTTCTCTATTAAGGAAACGATATGTACATATGTTATATGTTATATATTCAGATATATTGAATGTGGCCATGTACATACAAGCATATGTTTTCGTCATTGTTGTAAAGTGTCAATGACATCTGCTTCCCACACACGCATCGCATCTCTTGGAACTAAATCAATTTATTTTGTTTTTTTTTATTCTTTTTTACAACTTTTCAATTTCAACAATAGATTTTTGGGCTTAAAATAATGCCAACGACATTTGGTGTGGCTTTTGATACCTTTAATTTTTTTATGTTTTTTTATTCTACATTTTTTGTGGTATTATAGAGATAATGATTTTAATGATTATAGGAAACTCTACGACTTTTATAAAATGATTTAAGCATGTTAAACGAAGACTGTGTTTTTTTGGCTTTAGTTTGACGATTAATAAGTAAATGACATATTTTATTATTTTTTCTTAGCCTTGATGTATTTTATAATAATTAAAAATTTATTTAAATTTTTAAAAAAAAATTCTAGATGACAAACTAAAAAGTAAATAATTTTACTTAGAGCCTATAAAGCCAAAGTTTAAAGCTGGTTTTAAATACTTATTGGGTTTTATTCTTTAAAGATTAACTATTAAGAAGATTATTTTCCAAATACAGAGGTTAGACGAAAATCAAACAAGACCCATTTAATAAGTTATGGCTGCCTTTGTTAGCAGCTTTTGTAGCACAGCTACATGGGTGATTAGTATTCGACTTGACTTTGAATTAATGCTAAAAATCATAATATATTTATGATTTTTCAATCTTTTTAGTATATTTTTTGTTTTTTGACACAAACCAAGATGCTTTAAGTCAAAAAAATTTATTAAATTAACTGCCTGCTTCAAAACATGTCAAATAGTTTTTTTGAAAAAAATTTAACAGCAAATTAGGTTTTGAATATTAAACATTTTAAACTGCGTGCCCTAAGCTATAAAAAGTTATAGCTCAATGTGTTGCCTCAAGTTTAAGTGTTTTAAAACTTTTCATATAGAAAGAAAAAAAAAAGCCGCAAAACTAAAAAGAAAAAAAGGCTGCATATCTTAAGGGGCTTGCAAAATTTTCCGCTAACTTAAATGCACATACTATTGATTGTCTGTAGTTTTAAAATGATTAACAATTGTTTAAGGTTTTTTTCACACAACTCTGTTGAGAAAAAATTTTTTGTGTTGGTTGAAATAAAATAGAAATATATCGCAATATAGTTAAATGGAATAAATAAATGTTTATTTATTTTTTATAACTCTCAATGCTTGGTTTTATTTTAATACTTTTTGAATAAAGCTTTTTGCTTTCTTTTTTTTAACAAAATGAATAAAAAAAATTATTTTTTCTTTTTAAATATTTTTGTTATTTAATTAAACTATTTGTTCTAACAAATTTTTGTTGACTCCTTTAGCTAGGAAATTCGAGCAGCATTTTGCTTATAAATATTGCTTCTTAAGCTCTTTAAAATTTATGTTTAAATTTTACTTACAAAGTACAAACACTTTTTATAATGGCTAATATTTTCTTATTCTCTTAAGCTCATAAATTTTATGTTAATATTTTCTTAGAGCAAAATAATTTGTAGCATATTTTAGTTTATTAAAATTTAATAACATTGTTGCACATTTTAAGGGTTTAGGTTTCAAATTAAATTATGAAGTGTCTGCTTTAGTTGGCAAACTAAATTATTTTGTATTGTGTGCTTTGTCAGTATGTTTAAACATATTATGCAAAATTAAATTGAATTTTTTTGTGCTTTAAACTCCTTTGTTAGTATTTCATAAATAAACATAAAACATTAGGAAAAAATAATATTTTCTGAAACATTAAGTGATTTTGCCTCAAGCTAAAATATTATATTTTGCAGTACAAGTGGTAAAAGTTTTTAATTTTTTTCATCAAGGATTTCTTTTCTATTTCGAGCGTTTAAAAAAAAAATAACTACCCAGACCAACTGTCGATGCTAACTTGAAGTGATATCTTTTCCACAGTGTAAATTACAAAAATAATGTTACAAAGCCAAATCTTAAGTTAAAAATAGTAGCTTAAAATCAATGAAAATACATATTTTAATTTCGGGAAAGGACAATAAAAAAAAGAAAGACAGGAAGCAAAAGTCTTTTCATACTTTCTGGAATATTTGGATTTTCTAAAAAAAACTTAGGGGCTTTTGTCCCCCATTGATATTCAAAATCGTACAGGTGAATAAAAAGAATTTTTTAACGTTTTAGAAAAAAATACTATTTTGATGTTTGTGTTTTTTTATATTTTTTTTTTTTATTATGAGTCCAAAAATGTGTGTCCAAATCCATCCAAGTGTTCAAGATGTACTTTTTTTGAAATTTGACACTTTTTTCAATTGTTTTGTTTTTTGACTCTATAAGTATGAAAGTCAAGAAGTACTTTTAAATTTTTGGCACTTTTTGGAATATTTGAAATTATGAGCCTTATATATGAAATTAAGGTCTAGTGACACAAATAGTGGTCGTAACTTTGCGGCCAAAAGGTACTTTTTTACCTTTTTGGTACTTATTTTTTAGACCCCGAGATTATAAGTCTTTAAAAAGTAAATTAAAGACCATCTACCGATTGCGATTGTAAATTTAAGTATTTATTCTATATAAATAAATTCAATAAATTTAAGGCTGTTTTTAGTTCAGTGAGGCAAAGAAAACAAGCAACTTAATTTAAAGAATAGTTTTTAATAATTTAAAGGGAAGCAAATACAGCACAGTCTTACAACATTTTTTAAAAGAGTTTTTGTATAAAGTTTTAAAAGTTTTCGAAACTTCCTTATTACTCACATAACAAAAGAGACAGTATAAATATTTTTTTTGTTTTTTAACAAAAAATGTAGGCCCATTCTCTCTTGTTTGTATGAGCAGTTTGTATTATTTAGTATGGGTGGTGATGGAGACGAGTATGCAAATGCATTTACGAGTACCAATATGAACACATGCATAAATTAAAAGACAAAGGTATGTGGTTTTTAAATCTAGTTTATTTTTTTGAACATGACAATGACATTGAAATTTTTCATATGGTTTTTTGTCACCAATTTAAGTATTTTTACACCTTAAAAAATTTAACAAAATCAAAAAAACCCAATTTATATTAAATGTACAAGCATATTTGAACATCAACACATGGGTGATCCTCTTAAAAATGATTTTGTGCCCGTTTAATGTCTTAAATAAATTAATAAAGGAATTAAGAAATTAAATCTGTAAATTAAAAGATTAAACATTAATTTTAAGTTAGCATAAATCGTGTTATTTAATCTAAGTTTAATACATATAAACATATTTTTTGTTGTCAAATTAACAAATTTAATATTGTGTTCATACAAGTGTTTTGAAAATACAATTGGATAAATGCTCGTCTTCGACGTTTTGTGTGTAAGAAAATCCACAAATAAGTATTTTAAAATAATAGAGCGTATGACACTTTTAAATCATTGTAATTAATTACAATTTTAACTGGCTGTTTTTGTAAACAATAAATAGGTTTTTAAAAAATATTAAATTTGCACAAAATTGCACTGAGCGTTTATATAAAAATTTTTAATTTTTAGATCAGTAAAATAAAACTAAATCGTCTGGTGTTAAAACAAAAGAAAGATATTTAATATATGCAAAAACAAGATAATTCATATTTATATACAACAAATAATTCAGTGTTACGCTCAGTACAGAAAATGGTGATGTAAAGGTAAAGTTAAAACCTCGTAAAATATTGTATTGAGCGTTACCAAAGTTAATATTTTTTAAAATGTTTCTATAAATTTTAGGGTTGTTAGCACTTAATCTTCTAGGGCTTATACAAAAAAAAATAGTCCCTATATATTTCAAAATTGCTCAATTCACAATCTATTGTATGTGCTAAAGTCTAATAAACGACGTCAGTTAATGGTTTATTTTTTCAAGCTTTAGGGAGAAGAATAAGACCAAAGTTAAAATTTACAACCTACGAAATTAAAAAACATAGCGAATAAGTTTAGTTATGTCACACTCAGTACACAAAAGAGTAAAAACCACATTGAAATACTTTATTTTTGTTTGACTGAAGGAGCCGAAACATGAATATGAATTTCGAATCACAATATTGTTGTAAAATTTATCGGGTAAAGTTAAAAATATGTAAAAATTTGTACTGAGTGTTCCAGAAAAATTTTAAAAAATGGTATTTTAGAACAATTTAAAAAATTTAATCTTTTGAAGTTTAAGCAAGAGAAAGAGAATTATTGAAGGTATACAATAAAATGTATTAGTTTATAAATGTAGCACTCAATACAAAAGATTTGCAAAGACACTTGTATGGATTACTATTGTATTGAGCGTTACCTTACGAATTTCATATATACTTTTTGAAGTTTAGTTACGTTAAATAAACAATATATTATAATTTTATATACGTAGCACTTGGTTCACAAAATTTAAAAACTTTGTTTAACATAGTTTTATTTCAATTAAATTAGCAAAAACATTAAAAATTGTGTTACTGTTGTGTAATTTTAAAGACTTAATTAAAGAATAGGATATATTCACTCAAAATTAGATCAACCCTTGTCTTTACATACGTATGTACATGTATACCAAGTCACACTTTAATAAAAATTTTAATTAAACTTTAAAAGATTAAAAATATAAAATAAACATGCGTTAACAAGATATTTCTTTAAATTCTTTTAAAATTTTATACATTAATTTCCTGGAATAAATTTCTTTTGCAAATATTTTAGAAACAAGCCCGGCAAATTTTTAATATTTTATCCAAATAAAGAGACTATTTTTTTCTATGTTGCCTACGCTTTTTGTTATAAGAAGACAAAATAATTTAGAAAGTTGTTGGTTAAATCTGATTGTATTGTACCCTAAAATGCAATTTATTCATGTAATACTGTTAGAGATCGATTGGGCTATACTCAAACAGAAAGTTTTATACATTTTAAGAATTGAATTCTATACTTTAATATCAAGATGACCATGGGAATTGTATATTGAAAAAGAAAAAAATAATTCCAAAAGATATTTTTAATGACGTAAATTATCGTTACTAAAAACTCATTTGCAACTTAATTTTCAAAATGTATCAAATTTATCTTATTAAAGTTGCACTACAAAATATAAAACAATAAATACTATAAAAAAGTAAAAAACCACGTAACGCCTTCTCATTATAAAAAAATGTCAATAACATGTTTTAACCAAATACGGCGCAAAGTATAGCAGCACATGTTTTCTTATGTGACTTTTAAGTGACTAAAAGACATAAACACAGACAGACGGACGCGATATTTTTGTGTTTTGAAGTTGTTTTCAAACTTGAAATTAACCAACTAACAAGTTAACTGATATTGTAGGCGTAATAGCCTGTTATCAGAAAATCAAGTGTGATTAAAACAAAAATCATAAATATATGATAATTTAAACACAAATGGTAAAAGATATTTATTTACTTCTTTGATATTTAAATTGCTTCCATTTGCAGAGATACAAGATACAATGGATTAAAATTGTTTTTTGTTATCGTTAAATCTATCAACTAATTTTATCAAATTATTTCAAATTTAATAAAAAATAAAGATTTTACTGCGAGCTTAAAAAATAAATTTTCTTTTAAAATTTGATCAAAAATATTAAGTAAAAAAATATATAAATTTTTTTTAAATATGCTTTATATTTTTTCTTGATCTAATTATTATCTTAAGACAAATTTTGGCTTTAGTTCATTTTTTTTAATTTAGTTTCTATTTACATAGAAGAAAATTTAATATTTAAATTAATGTTGAAAGAAACTTTATTTGAAAAAGCTTATGTTCTACCGATACTAGCTAAGTAGAATGTAGCTTAAAACCAGCTACTGATTTTCATCATTAGTACTTTTTAAACGGAAGTGATGTTTTTGGCTCTAATCATCCCCTATTTAACTCACATGTTATCCAGAAAGGCAAACGGAATTCTTTTTTTTTGTATATTAGGGCGAAGATAACCCCTGTTGTATGACAAACATAAATCAAGTCTTTAATTTCAACTCATAGATGGTTGTTCGTTCATGGTTGTTAATAAATATTGAAAAGCACGTTTCTTTGAGTTAAGTTAAAGTAACGTGGGCAAATTTTTGTTTATTTTTTTTAATTGGTTGGTTTAAAGCTTCTTTAGGGTGTTCACCACCCCCTATTGGTTATTTGATTTTACTCTTTGATCATGAATTTCCGACCGGTTAGTTACTTTTCTAATAGAATGCAGACATTGGCTGGAAGGTTCAGCTTTAGTTTGTTTAACTTGCCTTCATGCTATTTCTTATCGAAAACTTGAGACACATCGATGAAAAGCGAGGATCAGTACTTTTTCTTCCCCAAAGGCTTTTCCTATAACATAAACCAACCGTTCGATGGTACTATGTTGACTTCTAGGATTAAATTTGTAATTTGGAACGCCCGCAAGACTCTACCTACGAAGGATATTTTCCAGGCTTAGGAGTCATCTTTACTAGGATAAGTTTCCAGATTGGCGGAATATGTTCAAGTAGTAATATCGCGTTAAAAATAAAAGGTTTTCTTTTTGCTGTACATGATAGCTCGAAAAGCAAATTCATACTGAACTGACCAAGGCAGAAGCTTCTTTAGCATTTAAGTTATTGATAGCGTTTATGACATCTAGAAATCGGAAACGTATTTTAATGGGACGACAATGTGCGATTGTTTACTCACATCAGTGCATCTATTGAGAGTGAACACGTTCTTTAAATGACTTGCGAGAAGATCGTATTTTTTTTTCATTTCTTGCCCAGGATCCTCTCAGATTACGCAGTGGTGGTTTTGCGATAACGGGTTCTCTTAAACCTTAGGCTGATCGCCATAAAGAATAAATCGTTTGAAGAGTCAAGTATGGACCTTCCAAGTGTTTATTAAATTATTAAATTAAATTTTCTTAAAGTAATTTATAATTTATAAATGTTTACCATAAATAATTATTTACAACTAAAAAAATTTTTGGATTTTTTATTGTATCAAATGTTTTTGTATTTTAGGGCACCAGTTTTAACCCACAAAAGCTTAAACAACTTAATCGGATGTTGTCAATTTTAGTTTAACAATTTGACATGTAAATAATTGAGAAAAAATATATATTTTTTTAAAATATTTTTAGATAAATTTGTGCCTTATTTTAATTTGTATAACAACATGTTCACGCATAGACCTTAATTGCGTAACTAGTACATTAACGTAGTTTAGGCCATAATTGAGCTGAATTTACCATACAAGATTTCAATTTATAAATTGAGCAATTGGTAGCTAAGTTGGCAAAAATGTTGCTATCACACAAAACATAAAAAATTTGCCAATCTAAGCTATAAAACATATGGCGTAAATAAAAGTCAGCTGATCAGTTGCTCCTTCCTTGTTTAATGTACCTTAAAAAAGGAAAATAACATTTTTTAAGCTGTCATATTCAAATTGAGTTAGCCTTATTAATTACGTGTGAACAGAAAACTTAACTGCTCAATTTACTTTAAATTTTCTCAATTCATGATGTATTTTTGAACATGGTATAACAACAATTAATATTAATTACATTATAATTCAAAAGAGAGTTAAAAAACCAAAACAAAATGTTTTTAAGTAATATTTAAAAGCTGAAGTAGATGTGGGCAAGTAATGGGTATATAAGCCTACTGTAGGCCGCACTTAACTTTTTTGATTTAAAGCTTAAATAAAATAATAAAAAAACAAGTAAGAGCGCTATATTCGGCTGTGCCGAATCTTATATACCCTTCACATTGGTCTTTAAATATACCCAGCCGAGTAATTTTGTACTGCAAATAATATAATAAAAAACATTGTGCGAGTTTTAAAGTCCATAGAAAACTATACAAAATTTTAACGTTCGTATGAATAATAGAAATAGATGAAGAAGATTTGAGGTCGAGAGTTTTTAAAGTTTTCGACATTATTCATATTTAAAGGTTTATAAAACTTATTAGATGTTCTAGTCCCTCTGCTCTTCACCAAGTTTTTCACCAAAATGTATGAATTATTTGATTATTACTTTTTTGTAGAATATTCGAAGTCGATAGCTGTAATAGTTTTCCAGAAGTAGCGTATCGAAAATTGTTTAAAAGTTGTTAATTTGTATGGGAGCTACCGCTTCTTCACCCCCCATCCGAAAAGCTTTTTCTTCAGAGCGTAGCCCTTAATGTCCAATTACTTTTTGTAGAACATTTGATTTCGATATATGTTATAGTTTCTGAGATATAGCATATCGAAAATTTAACAAAAATTGTTAATATGTATGGGAGCTACCCCTTTTTTTGCCCCCACTCGAAAATTTTTTTCTTTAAAGCGTAGACCTTAGCGTGCAATTACTTTTTGTGGAACATTTCATTTCGATATCTGTTATAGTTTCCCAGATATAGCTTATAGAATATTTTATTATAATTGTCGATTTGTTTGGGAGCTACCCCTTTTTTTGCCCCCACTCGAAAATTTTTTTCTTAAAAGCGTAGCCCTTAGCGTGCAATTACTTTTTGTAGAACATTTCATTTCGATATCTGTTAAAGTTTCCGAGATATAGCGTATCGAATATTTAAAAATAATTGTCGATTTGTATGGGAGCTACCCCCTTTTTTGCCCCCACTCGAAAATTTTTTTCTTTAAAGCGTAGGCATTTTTGCCCAATTACTTTTTGTAGAACATTTCATTTCGATATCTGTTAAAGTTTCCGAGATATAGCGTATCGAATATTTGATAATAATTGTGGATTTGTATGGGAGCTACCCCTTTTTTTGCCCCCACCCAAAAAATTTTTTCTCTAAGGCGTAGCCCTTAGCGTGCAATTACTTTTTTTAGAACATTTCGTTTCGATATCTGTTATAGTTTCCGAGATATAGCGTATCGAATATTTTATAATAATTGTCGATTTGTATGGGAGCTACCCCTTTTTTTGCCCCCACTCGAAAATTTTTTCTCTAAGGCGTAGCCCTTAGCGTGCAATTACTTTTTGTAGAACATTTCATTTCGATATCTGTTATAGTTTCCGAGATATAGCGTATCGAATATTTGAAAATAATTGTCGATTTGTATGGGAGCTACCCCTTTTTTTGCCCCTACCCAAAAAATTTTTTCTCTAAGGCGTAGCCCATAGCGTGCAATTACTTTTTGTAGAACATTTCATTTCGATATCTGTTATAGTTTCCGAGATATAGCGTATCGAATATTTGATAATAATTGTCGATTTGTATGGGAGCTACCCCTTTTTTTGCCCCCACCCAAAAAATTTTTACTCTAAGGCGTAGCCCTTAGCGTGCAATTACTTTTTGTAGAACATTTCATTTCGATATCTGTTATAGTTTCCGAGATATAGCGTATCGAATATTTGAAAATAATTGTCGATTTGTATGGGAGCTACCCCTTTTTTTGCCCCCACCCAAAAAATTTTTTCTCTAAAGCGTAGCCCTTGGCGTGCAATTACTTTTTGTAGAACATTTCATTTCGATATCTGTTATAGTTTCCGAGATATAGCGTATCGAATATTTGATAATAATTGTCGATTTGTATGGGAGCTACCCCTTTTTTTGCCCCCACCCAAAAAATTTTTTCTTTAAAGCGTAGCCCTTAGCGTGCAATTTATTTTTGTGAAACATTCCATTTCGATATCTGTTATAGTTTCCGAGATATAGCGTGTCGAATATTTGATAATAATTGTCGATTTGTATGGGAGCTACCCCTTTTTTTGCCCCCACCCAAAAAATTTTTTCTCTAAGGCGTAGCTCTTAGCGTGCAATTACTTTTTGTGGAACATTTCATTTCGATATCTGTTATATTTTCCGAGATATAGCGTATCGAATATTTTATAATAATTGTCGATTTGTATGGGAGCTACCCCTTTTTTTGCCCCCACCCAAAAAATTTTTTCTCTAAGGCGTAGCCCTTAGCGTGCAATTACTTTTTGTAGAACATTTCATTTCGATATCTATTATAGTTTCCGAGATATAGCGTATCGAATATTTGAAAATAATTGTCGATTTGTATGGGAGCTACCCCTTTTTTTGCCCCTACCCAAAAAATTTTTTCTCTAAGGCGTAGCCCTTAGCGTGCAATTACTTTTTGTAGAACATTTCATTTCGATATCTGTTATAGTTTCCGAGATATAGCGTATCGAATATTTGATAATAATTGTCGATTTGTATGGGAGCTACCCCTTTTTTTACCCCCACCCAAAAAATTTTTACTCTAAGGCGTAGCCCTTAGCGTGCAATTACTTTTTGTAGAACATTTCATTTCGATATCTGTTATAGTTTCCGAGATATAGCGTATCGAATATTTGAAAATAATTGTCGATTTGTATGGGAGCTACCCCTTTTTTTGCCCCCACCCAAAAAATTTTTTCTCTAAAGCGTAGCCCTTGGCGTGCAATTACTTTTTGTAGAACATTTCATTTCGATATCTGTTATAGTTTCCGAGATATAGCGTATCGAATATTTGATAATAATTGTCGATTTGTATGGGAGCTACCCCTTTTTTTGCCCCCACTCGAAAATTTTTTTCTTAAAAGCGTAGCCCTTAGCGTGCAATTACTTTTTGTAGAACATTTCATTTCGATATCTATTATAGTTTCCGAGATATAGCGTATCGAATATTTGAAAATAATTGTCGATTTGTATGGGAGCTACCCCTTTTTTTGCCCCTACCCAAAAAATTTTTTCTCTAAGGCGTAGCCCTTAGCGTGCAATTACTTTTTGTAGAACATTTCATTTCGATATCTGTTATAGTTTCCGAGATATAGCGTATCGAATATTTGAAAATAATTGTCGATTTGTATGGGAGCTACCCCTTTTTTTGCCCCCACCCAAAAAATTTTTTCTCTAAAGCGTAGCCCTTGGCGTGCAATTACTTTTTGTAGAACATTTCATTTCGATATCTGTTATAGTTTCCGAGATATAGCGTATCGAATATTTGATAATAATTGTCGATTTGTATGGGAGCTACCCCTTTTTTTGCCCCTACCCAAAAAATTTTTTCTCTAAGGCGTAGCCCATAGCGTGCAATTACTTTTTGTAGAACATTTCATTTCGATATCTGTTATAGTTTCCGAGATATAGCGTATCGAATATTTGATAATAATTGTCGATTTGTATGGGAGCTACCCCTTTTTTTGCCCCCACCCAAAAAATTTTTACTCTAAGGCGTAGCCCTTAGCGTGCAATTACTTTTTGTAGAACATTTCATTTCGATATCTGTTATAGTTTCCGAGATATAGCGTATCGAATATTTGATAATAATTGTCGATTTGTATGGGAGCTACCCCTTTTTTTGCCCCCACCCAAAAAATTTTTACTCTAAGGCGTAGCCCTTAGCGTGCAATTACTTTTTGTAGAACATTTCATTTCGATATCTGTTATAGTTTCCGAGATATAGCGTATCGAATATTTGAAAATAATTGTCGATTTGTATGGGAGCTACCCCTTTTTTTGCCCCCACCCAAAAAATTTTTTCTCTAAAGCGTAGCCCTTGGCGTGCAATTACTTTTTGTAGAACATTTCATTTCGATATCTGTTATAGTTTCCGAGATATAGCGTATCGAATATTTGATAATAATTGTCGATTTGTATGGGAGCTACCCCTTTTTTTGCCCCCACCCAAAAAATTTTTTCTTTAAAGCGTAGCCCTTAGCATGCAATTACTTTTTGTAGAACATTTTAATTCGATAGCTGTTATAGTTTACGAGATATAGCGCATAAAATATTTCACCAAATTTGTGCAATTGTAGAAAAAATACCCCTTCCCCTGGTCCTATCTGAAAAAAATTTTTCCATTATTAAGGTCCCTTCTTTAGGAGTATCCGTGCCAAGTTTTGTGGCAAGAGTGACTATACTTACTGAGATATATAGGGATATATGCACGGATTTTGTCCTAAAAAAAATGGGTTACTCTGGGTTTTCGCTTATATCTCGGTCAATAGTGAACCGATTTTATTGATTTTAAATAGCGATTGTCTCCAGGATATTTGTGATCGTTTGACACCATTAACTGGTCTGTATCTTTTTATTTGACTCCGGAAACTTGATTTCAACAGACGGACAGACGGACAGACGGACAGACGGACAGACGGACAGACGGACAGACGGACATCGCTAAATCGACTTCCCTATCTATAAGGATCCAGAATATATATACTTTATGGGGTCGCAAATGAATAATAAAGAAATTACAAACGGAATGACAAAGTGATATATACCCTATCACTATGTGAAGGGTATAATAAGGCTGCCAAATCATAACAAATTAGAAATATGGCAGATATTTTTCTTTGTTTTTTTATTACATTACCACTAACATTCATGAAAAATTTTAAAATTTTTTTTTAAGTTTTAAAGAAAATTTTGTATGTAAATGTGAAGGCAAGTGTTTAAATTAATTTTTATTAAAAAAATATTTAAAGGACTATTACTTTTGTTTTTTAAGGAACTATTATTATTTAACTTTTTAAGAAATACAAAGGCATATTCACGCACATAAATATTTCTAATTTAAAATACAAAACTTTGTTTATGCTTCGTAATAGAAAATAATAATTTGTTTCTTTTTCCCCATTAATCACAATTATTTGAAATTTTGTTTTGTTTACTTTTTTCTTGTCAAATTTGCCATCTGAAAAATTTACACTCATCAATCAATTGATTTGTGGAAAAATTTTTGCAAAGGAAACTTCATTAGAAAAAGCGATATAAATGGACACATAAGTCTTTTAGGGATAAAAAGTTTTCAGTTTTTTTTGTGTTTACTTTGTGCGAGCACGTTTTATTTTATTTATTTATCGTTTTTGTATTTGTTCAAACTATTAAATTATTTTTAATAAACAAATTTAAATTGTAAAGCAAAATTTGTATATTTTATAAAAGTTTTGGTAAAATTTATTAAAAAATTATTTTGAATAATTTTATTCCAAATTACTTTAAGTTGACAAAATAAACAAAACTTCAGAAAAAACTGACCTTAAGCTCAAATTAATTCGTTCTTGTATAATTTTTTATCTTTTTGCGAGGAATGCATTTTATATTTCGGGATTAGAGAAGAAAAACGAATATTAATCATCCAAAATAACTTTATTGTTTTTCAAAATACTCCCCATGAAGATCTAAACACTTTGCATTCGTTTAAACCAACTGTCGAAGCATTTTTGCCACTTTGATTGAGGAGTCTCCAAAACATGCATTCTGAATACAGCAACCGCTTCTTCAGGTGCCGAAAAACGTTGACCTCTAAGTTTGTTTTTTTAACGGGAATTAAAAGAAGTCATTCGATGCTAAGCCAGGACTATACGGCGGATGACTCATCAAATCGATGTTTTGGGTGCTTAAAAATGCAGTTGTTTGAGCCAATGTGTTAGCGCTCGCATTGTTGGAGTGGAGAGTGATCCATCTTCGGCGGTTAGTTTCCTGATTTCTTGGAAGACAATTGACAAATAAATGGTTGTGTACCACTCAGAAGTGACTGTTCTGCGTAATTATAGTAATACGGTTGCGACATGTCTAGAATTTCTGCAAAAACTGGCGATCATTTGCTTAAAAGTTCTTCGTGCGCGAACAGATTTTGTTGGATTTGACTCATCTTGAAACGCCCATACAGTCGACTGCTGTTTACTTTCGGGCTCATACGTGTTTCGAAGCACCGTGATCGTATTTTCTGAGCATTTCTTTTGACCAATCGACACGAGCCTTTTTTTGAGCAATTGACAAGTTGTGTGGGATTCAAATCGACAAATTGTTTTGACAGTCAAATGTTTATGCAATATTGAATTACTGCTGGTCACACTAATGCCTAAGGTTGTCTCAATCTCACGATAGGTCAAGTGACGATCTTTCAATATTAGTTCATGCACAGCATCAATGGTTTTCGGAACAATAACTGTTTTTGGACGACTTACACGAAATTTGTCATGAAGTGAACTACGACCACGATTGAATTCACCATAACATCGCTTAACACTGGTCCTTGATGGAGCTTCATCGACAAAAACAGAATTTAGTTTATTTTATCCATGCACTGTTGCTAAGTTAATCCACGTCGAGAGTTGTAAAAAATAATCGCACGAAAACGTTCACGATTTAATTTAATTTTTGGGTCGAGTTGAATCTTTTAAATTACTGTGAACTACACAAATAGCACTCGTATATCAAAACGTTCTGAGTACATATAACCTAGAAAATGTCAAACATTACGATAGAGCTGTCAGTTGTCAGATTGCAACACAAGTTTTGCTAAATTCCGAAACATAAAAGGCAACCCTGGTACAAAAACAACTAAAAATATATATTTTGAAGCGAATTATATAGCTTTCCTTATACATATCGTTACCTTTATATAGAAATGCCTAAACTCGTATTTTTTTAAAAGCCCAGATTTTTTAGATTTTAAGTTTTTAAATTTTTAATCTTTAGTGTAATTTTTAATACTACCTCCAATTGAAAAAAACCCGCATTTTTTGCTGTAAAAATTACGTAAATGATTATAAATTTTAAAGAAATTACGAAACGCAACAAAATCAAAAACTTTTCTTACTTATACCTCTTTATGATAAATATCTAAACCAAACTCACCAAAAAACATTTGATATGTTAAAACGACTGTCACAAAACTATGTGTCGTCAATTTAAAGTTCTCATGTTAATGTTAAAGTCAATCAAACCAGTAAACATCTCTTACAAAAAAATTAAATTAATTAAAATTAATGGTTTGCAATAATATGTAAATCATTATTTAGAGCCTTTTCATTAATTTCCCTACAAATTCTAATTTGTAAACAACTTTGATAGATAAAAATGGCATCTTATGCTGTTCTACTTTACATTTTTCAATTATTTTAATGTCATCACTGTCAAAAACAATATTATATGGAAAAAATAAATATGCAAAGAAAAATTTAATCGATAACCTACATGTACACATTTATTTGTACATGTATAAAGATGGAAACCTACACTTTTCCCAACATTTTTGTGGAACATACTAACCTCTTATCTCCAGCCGCTAACAAAAAATTAGGGTAAAAGCTTTTACAACTTCTCTGGAGTCGCCCTGTATCACAGACCTCCAATAATTTCCCGTTGCAAACATATTTCTAGTACGCCTAAAGGGCACTTCAATATAAAGTTTGGGAAATTGTTATAAGTCCGCCTTACAGCTTCCAGGGTTCCCGCTTAAAGGTCAAATGTAGGATTGAATCCAACTCAGTTTTCCTTGCAAACATTTTTCTTAAACATACTTACCCCCTATCAGCATCCTCTCAAGGGGGTTGTCATATAAAATTTTAAAAAATTAAGTAAAAATCCCTACACGTTGTGAAGGGTATATAATATTCGGCACAGTCGAATATATCGCTCTTATTTGTTTTTAAAGTGGCTTTAGACTGTAATACTGAGTACTACGACATTTGAAAAATTAAAATAAAACGAGAAAGTATAATACGTGTGAATACAATATATTATGAAATGTCGAAAAATACATAAAAAATTTATCAGTCAAATGGTTTTTTATCATATTTATGAATTTTTCTAAGCCATAAGATTTTTCATTTAATCGGACTTACATATTTACGGTGGTAAGTAAACAACATCAGGCATAGACAACTGAAAATTTCATATCAAAATTTGTTATAATATTTAAAAGTTCTAATACTTAAACTTTAAACAATGTATTTTTATTAAAACAATGTTTAACTAAAAAGTGTTTTTAAAATGTCATTTAAAACTTACAGTAATTAATGAAAAAGATACTTCAAAATGTGCTTTACCTCCCTGATGAAAATAATATTAACAACTGTTTATATACTGCACAGATTTTTTATTTTATTTCAATGATTATGACTGCCAGATTTAAAATCGATATATTTTCTTTCTTCAAAATCCAATGAAAATCTAAAAACTCTTATAATCAGGCAGGTAATTATTTTTTTTTTTTTAGATTTATACACTCGTAAAAAGTTTAAAGTGCGACACAAACATAATTTTTCCCATTAGCTAGCATGTGAATGTTCTCTTATCACTTTTCTGGGGTACCTGAGTATAACTAATAACAAAAAAATTTTAATTTTGAAAATAAGATAAACTTCTTGCCAATAAAGCTGCACTGCAACAAACATTTGATTATTCGATAAAAGGTTATATTTTGAAGCTATCAGGTATAAATATTTTTAAAAAGTATATGAATCAAAGTGTATTTTTCATGGTACAAATGAAGATTTTCTAGCAACAATTTAACTGTGTGCCATTTTCAGCTAAAACAAACCGCAATTAAATAGTTTTAATTGATAAAACATTGATGTATAAATAAATTAATAAACGTGAATTTCGATATAAATTCACAGATAGTTTTGATTGTTGTTTTGCAATTATTTCTTATTGAAAGAGGAATTTTTACATTAAAAATTTTTATGAAATTAAAATGAAAGTTTCAAGTTATGAATACAGGCCAAAGTATTACGAATTGCAATGAAGGCCTCATTAAAAATGAATACACAAATTAGAAGGTAAATTAAATTTAGTTTAAAAAAATATTAAAATAAAAAAACAATTTTGTTAAAACCATGTTTCCAGAGCAACTATCAAAAATTTTACTGCTTAAAGCATATCGATAATTTTTGTATTCAGTATAAAAGTTGGTGGCGTTAACATGTGTGCAAAATTTTGAAGAGGCAAAGTTATATTTGAGTCATTTATATCCAAAATCGCTTATTCCGGAGAAGCATTTGTATGGGGACTGCATCAAGAAATGGATCGATTACATTTTCGTTTAGTTTAGTAGTTGGTGGCATAAAACGAGACAAATTTGAAAAATTTTGTCAAAATTGAGTAATATTCGAGCCATTTATAGCAAAAAATACTTATTTCGGGAGTACATACATATGTATGAAGGCTGTCAAAAAATGGACCGATCATCATCATTTCATTTATTAAAAATGGAAAGTGACAAAAACTTCAATTTGAGTTGGCCACTTTCTATTTTTAATTAATTTTTAAAGAATAAAAACCCTCCAGTTTTTGCTCAAAAAGTCAAAATTTGTATAATTTCGGGCCAAACAATTCTGAAACCGTTGAAAATTTAGAAAACTGACATCAGCATGTCTTAAAGCTTTTTGGTGGTTCTTTTTTAAATAAATTGGAATTTATTCTTGCCGGGCTATAAAACAATCGATAAAACTGCTTTTAAAAAATATCTCAAATTAAAAAAAAATTGAAAAAATCTCATCCAGTTAAGTTTTACGTTCGTCTGATTCTGTACAAAATCATCATCACATCAAAAAAAAAAAAAAAGTTGTGGTCATCAAATGTCACAAAAAAAGTTGGAATTTGTTGCATAGTGTAACCAATAAAGCTTGGGTAACTTCTGACCGAAATATAAGAAAAACCCTAAGACTTGTTTTCTTAAACAGCAAATGGGAAATGGTGATTTTTGCAATTTTTCTAAATATGAAATTCAAAAAAGGAAATGAAGAACTATTGAATTGTAATCAAATAGATAACCAAATATTAAAACGTAAGATATTCTGCTTTTATAGTTTGGCTGTTTCTGCTGCTGTGTTTTGGTAAGGCATTAAGATTAAGAGATATAATAACATTGAACGGGACAACGCAAAATATGTTTTGCATTTTTACATCACATTTAAATACAGTCTACTTTTAAGATTAAAATTTGTAACATATTTTTTTAATTTTTTTTAACAATTTTTATGTTTATAATAAGTTTATTTATTTATTTAAAAAACTGATTTTTCTTTAGGATGTTCCTTTTCTAAGCCCTTGAAAAATAAAAAAAAACTTTTATCAATAAAGCTAAAAGTGAAAAATCCTCTTTAAAGTAAAACAAATAAAAAGTTGCTTGGCATATTTCTAAATTAAATAGATATGATATAATGAATGGCTCGCTGAGTCAAAATCTTAAGAAAAAAATTAATTGAAATAAAATATTTTTCAATTTGTTCTTCTTCTACTTTCGATATTGTTTAGAAATTCTTTTCATCTTAATTAAATTTAAACTAATAATATTTAAAAAAATGCTTAAAGAGCTTTCAGAAAATACATACATCATCAAGATGTACGTACGTTAGTTATTAAGTATAAAATGTAAAAAGAAAGTTACAAAATTAAATCTATTTTTACAAATAATGTTTTTTTTATCATGACAACGAGGACTTAAAACAATAAAATTTATATCAGAAATTGAAAAAAACTTATTGTTTTATAAAAAAAAGACTTTTATAACAAAAGCTACGTATCCACATACATATACATATGTATGTACGTATGTGCATGCATATGTATTTAAGTACATATATACAAGTTATTGAACACTGAAATAGAAACAAAACAACGCAATAGGTATATGTGGCAACAAAAAAAGAAATTTTGTTAAAGGACCTACCAAACTACTTTTGTTGAATTCTAACAATTAACCCGTTACTTCGTAAGCACTGTTTTAAATAATAGTATAAGCAAATGACCAAACACAACAGACTGCTATAAACATTGAAAAGTAAAATTTCTTTGATCCTCTTTACAATCTTCATCCGGAATCTTTAGTTTTCTTTAATAAAAATATATAAAAATAATCTTAACACACGTATGGATCTATACAAAAATAATAAAAATATGAAGCAAAAATTTTTCATTTACCCCAGTTGTTTACTTCTAGAATCTTAATTTAAAAGCATTCAAAAAAAGTGCTAAAAATGAAAAAGGTGCTTCCTCACTCAATGGAAAAAATTTGTTTTTCACTCAGTTAAATTTTTCAGGGTTAAATACCTAAATTTCATATTCAAGAAAAGATGAAAAAAGGTACCTATAATGTAAAGCAGTCCTTTTTCTCCACTTAGTTGACTTTCGATCTCTAAATCGGTTATTAATCTTTAATAACATATTTCTGGACTCATTATGTAAAAACCCAAAAAGCAACAAAATTGAAAAAAAAACCGACAAGTCTTTGACCAACATTCTTGAAAAAGGCAAAAAGTACCAAAAATGTAAAATGGAGACATACGGAGTCCCTAATTATACATTTCTCCAAAAAAATCTTATAACTATAAAACATTTTAAAAAGAACTTTTTGTCTTCAGAGGCAAAAATGTACCAAAAATTTAAAAAAAAGTTACTTTTGTCCACATACTTTGCTTACGACCTGTATAGGGGTCAATGGTAATATTCTGAACCACTCTAGTCCAAAAAAGTACCGAAATTGTGAAAAAGCATTCTTGCCCAAAAGTAGCTTGCATATTGGTATTGGTTAAGAGAACACAGAAAGTACCTAAAAAGTATTCATATATAATTTTTTCGTTTTTTGCCACTTAGGGACAAAAAAGTCACGAAAGGGGTATTTATTTTTTTTGCGAACTGTGAAGCTCAATTTTAATAGTTTCTCTGTCTTTATTGGTTAAGTTATTATAAAAGTACGTGCTAAAGTAACAAAATATAATTTTTCACAGTTTATACCCCCTTTGGGGTTCACAATTTAAACAAATACAGTTGTCCTAATATTGTTTGAGCAAAAAAAAAAAACGATGATTTTTAAATTTGTCATCCTGTTTAGTTGAGGAGAGGTAAAATGACTGACTTTTATTCATTTGGCTCAGTCGTCTCCTTAGGGTCCGAATTTTCCAAAATCCCATTTAGTCAGTCGTTAACGTTGTTCCTTTATATAAATTGATATTTAATTCAGCAGCATACCACACACTGCATCGTTTTTTAAAAGAAATTGGAAGGAAATGATTGTTATTCACAATTGAGATACTGCTGGAAGTCATCATTAAAATTAAAAAAAAAAATAAAAGAAGCCAAGATATGCTTGCTTCCTATTTGTCTATATTATTGTTTGTTTGGAAAGACTAATTGAAGCAGGGATATGGATATCTCCCATAAATTTAATTTAGTAAAACTCTGCAGCAGATTGATAAAATATAATCTAAATATATATTTCAACCAGATTGACAAAAAGTTACGACTTTGAGAAAAACTGAAGCCTGGAAATTGATGACAGCTTCTATATATCCTTTTTTGTAATGATTTGTTGACACTGAGCTGCATTTCATCAATTACTTTTTTTTGCCTAATTTTACATATTAAATGGACCAATACGTATCTGTACTATTTTCATTCCTACGAATATATTTACGACTTAACATTTTAAAGTGTACATTTTGCAAATTTTAGAAAAGAAATGTTAAAAATATTATAATATTATTCAATATTAAGATAATGGCAAAAAAGTAAGAAAAATAATTTACAATTTAAACAACAAAACTTAAAGAAACGTCCTAGAGCATGTGCAGATCTTTTTCATTAAAAAATTAAAACATTTTCCAATTCTTAAAAAATTCTTTTAAGATTTTCCTGAAAAAATTCAAATTTATAAACTTTTAAGTAATTATTAAAAGTAAAATAGCGTTTTTTAAGACTATTTTTATCCTCCAAACAGACTATGTTTCCCTGACAAATATATCGTTCAAAATATTCTTAAATAAAAAAAACAAATAAAAAACAATTATTGCATTTTTAGAATTTCCATTAGTAATATCTGACATTATAGCGGCTTTGTATAACTTTCATAAAATACCTTAAATATCTAAAAATAAAAAAGTATTTATTTATAAATGTACATATCTTTTAATAGAATTCCATTACTTGTCATAACCAATTGTTTGTTTAAATACAACAAACAAATACCAGCAATAGTAGGATATAAAATATTCTATAAAAGTCAAGTATCCACATCTACATTTTTTTAACTAAAACTCATTTATTTCTTATGGTCGTATTGCAAATTAAGTATGGATGTATAAATAAATGGATGAAAACACACACACTCACACCAACTCATATACAACACATATATAAAATCCTTTTGCAAAATAGCCAACAAGTACAACAATAGAAAATTAATAATGGATGAAATGAAATCCAGCTGCAAATACTCATAGTATGTGTGTAAGTATGTACCCTTAGATCTACCGATTTTTGTAATAACAACAATAATCCATTTTTTTTATATACAAATACCACAATGTCTATTGATGGCTTCTGGGAAATATGAAAAATATTATATTCATATAAATTCCCGCAAACATATATAAAACGCTTTTCAAATACGTTTGTTTATGTTAGATAAGCACGAAAGGACAAAAGTCGTAAGAGGATAAAAAAGTAGTTTCAACATAATTGTATTTCAAATTGAATATAACTATTTTATGTTCAATAATAATAAAAGAAATATCGAAGTAGTATTAATATAAAACCTTTAAAAATTTACGCCTGGCTTGATTATTAAGCCTAGATTAATAATTTTGACAAAATGATTAAACCAATATATATGGCGGTATAAACTAGAATGGCAACACCATTTTTTACATAGCATAATAGTTTATGTTTTTAGTGCTTTTTATGTATATGGGAGATTATCATTTATAATTAATGAATTTTTTTACGTACATATGTTAAAACCTTATGAGTTCGAAATACTATATGAATAAGGGTGTCCAATAATCCTTATATATGTTTTAAAAATAAGTGTAAGATTTTGTGTTTGTTTGTTTTTTTTTAGAAAAAGGGGCGGTGCCACGCCTGCCTAAAAGTTACCTGTACTTATAGTGCAAAAATTTTATTCTTAATACTGGCACTTTTACTGCACCGATTTTTTTAATACTTTGTACGTATATGAAAGTCCCTAGTGGCAAAATTTTCAGGGCAACAAAGTAGGACTTGTCATGCCCATAAAAACTAAAATCTCTAAGCAGGTGCTTATACCAGACTGATTTTTATGAAACTTTGTTTTCGTATTAACCTTTTTGGAATCAATACTCTTTTCGGTTAAAGTGGGCGGTGCTACGCCCATAAAAATTAAATTTTTTATAATAGCCCTTTTACAGGATTGATTTTTTTTAAATTTGTAAAGCAATTTTTAGCAATTTGTATGCGACTTGGGGCGGGTATATAAAATCCTTTGCAAAATGTTTAGGGTTACACAGTAGTAGGTTAAGGCAAATAAGTGTGGAACGATAACTGACCCATGGTAAAACTAGGTTACGAAGGGTTGTGGCGAGTCAAACTCGCCGCTTCCACTCGGAGGCCCTCCGGCCCATTGTGAATCCCTTCAGAAGAGTTAAGAGAAGAAAAATAAAAGTAAAGACAAACCTTTTATAGGTAAAGGAAAAGAAAGCGAGAGTACCGTCCGCAAGATATCCAAGACAGTCAGTAGTCATAGGCCTTCAATCCCCTATGTGCCCAGCCACCCAACCCCCTTAACGAAACCTATGATGCTTCCCAGCCCACAGCCAGGGACCTCACCAAGTCCATCTTAACAGCGCTCTCCAAAACATCTCTGTCGGCGAATCTGCACCCCAGGGCAGTGGCAGACAAGGTGTTCTGCCGTCTCTATCTCCTCCTCGTCCCCGCATACCCTGAAGAAATCAGGAGAGTTCCGGTCCGATTTATTCGTCCTATATCTCACATCGAAGTGCCCTGTGAGAGTCCCAATAATGCACCTCAGAACCACCCTGCTCTCCTTGAGCAGCAGGTCAGTGCTCATCCTGTCCAGCTTAGGCCATAAAAGTCTAGAGATGCTGCAATCAGCCCTGTCTCTCCAGGTTCGGCCCACCTTGTCCATTATCCAAATCCCTATTAGTACATAACAGAAACTCAGTGATAGCCTCACCGGCTCACAACTAAGTTTAATATCCCGGGCCGATCCTTTTCTAGCCAGTTTATCGGCAATCTCGTTGCCGGAAACGTCATATAACCCGGAACCCAACAGAGTCTAACCCTGCGTGTCCCCATGATCGCCCTAAGACCTGACATAATGTCCCTCTAGAGTCTTAAGCGCGCCCTGACTATTAACGTAGATTGTTACGTCCCCACTCCCATCCGCATCATCCCCTACGAATTCCGCAGCCTTCATCACCGCCAGAATTTCAGCCTGGAAAACACTGCACTCGTTTGGAAGTCAATAGAACCTTCCTTCCCCCGTGTCCATTGTGTAGACACCAGCCCCGGTGCCTACTCCCATCTTCGATCCATCAGTAAAGACTGCACACCTTCTCTGATCCCTTTCCTGCCTCCCCAACTGGAAACACTATTTGGGGCAGGATCCCAAAGTCAAGTTTCGCTTCCATATAGTCCATCACACTTGACCTCACAGAAGTCGACCATCCCCGACCCTTCCCAAAATGCCGGCATGTCCATCCGAACATACCCCACGCATACCTGACTCACTAAGTCTAAACAAGCTCCTGGCCGCCATTCCAGCAACAAAATCCTCGATGGAAAGATGTAGAATGATATCCAGCGCTGCCTGTGGTGTACTTTTCTGGGCCCATGTAATGACTGGTATAGCACATCTCTCTACCCTTTGTCAAGAGCTTTCTTATGTCGCCCCTTTCTAGGGCCCTTCACCATACAAGGCAACCGTACGTAAGAACTGGTCTTACAACGGATGTGTTAATCCAGTTCACTATAGCCGATTGCAACTCCCAGTTCCTACCGATGGTGTTCCTACAGACATAATAGGCACTATCCCATACTAAGGACGGAGATTAATTAAGTGGTAAATTATAAAATTTTTGTCATTTTTAGCACTTTTTTGATTTTTTTTAATATTATGAGTCCAAAAATATGGCTCATAAAGAGATCGAAAGCAACTAAGTGGACAATTTTTGTTTTTTTTTTTTTATCTTAAAACTACATATATACGGTTACACAGTGCAACACGAAAAAAATAACCATATTCGGACATCACTACGTGAAAGAAGACCAAAAAAGAAAAGACACGTGTCTCCCAGTTTTGCCCAAAGTCATGCACTTTTTTTGTTATGGGCCCCCAAAGATTTGGGGCCTTTTTGCCATTTTTGCAAAAAGTGATAATTTTCTCAGGCTCATATCTTGCAAACCTGCATAGAAGTTGAAAGTCAACTTAGGGGGCAAGAAATACTTTTTCAAAATTTTTGATACTCTATCTGCCTTTTTGAATATTATGAGTCTAGATATTGAGGAAAATTGACCCACATAGAGTTTAGAAATTACTTTTTCCTCATTTTTGATTCTTTTTTTTTTTTTTTTTTGCTTTGAGATTATGACTTTTGAAGTATGAGATTGAGGACTATAAACTTCATGGAGATATACAATTATTTTACAAAAAGTACTTTGTAAATTTTAATTTTCTTAAAAACTTTGATAAAGAATATTTAAAAGTTTTGTTAGTGTCATTGTCTTCAAAACTCCATTAAAAAGCTGCAGCAATGAATAAACAATAAACCATACTTGGCTTGCCTTTTCTTACTTTTTTCTATCATAATTTATTTAATTTGAAAGGAAAAAAATGCAATTAGCAATTTTTATTCGTATTTTAAGTCACTTTGAAAAGTAATTTTTTTTCTTTTAACAATTAAACTAATTGGTTTGATTTGAAAGCTTTATTACAATAAGCAATTCAGACACCATTCGAATATGCGAACTTTAATGCAGCAATAAAAAGTAAAATGGACAAAACAAAAACAAACTAATTTTTAATGAATGAAAGTCTTTCTTTAAAAGTGTTTTTCCAATTGCATTTTAATGATTGGCGACCAATACAACGTAAAATACAAACAATTTCAAGTTCAAATACCGCCATCAAGTCTTAATATGTCGTTGCATTTACATATTTGGTTTGAATGATTGCGGTTGCAAATACTGTAATTATGTACTCAAAATAACCAGTATTTTTTTCTGCAAATAATAATTATTTCATTGAGTTAGTGATCTTTTGCGCCATAATAACTATGCGTTTTGTATAGTTGACTATTAGCTTTAAGTGATTGTCGTTATTACAAAATCATTTACGATATTGACGTTAACCCAGCAAACATTATGTCAAAAAGTTGAATGGCGGAATTATTATTTAAAATCGAATAAATGCAAAAGAAATTGTTTCTTTTAATTTCCAGACTTCGTTATGTAAGGTGGCTTGTTATAAAAGGTCTTTGTATAAGACTCCACACTTATAAAAACTGGTAGATGTTCAACTCAATATACGTAATGTTTCTACTTAAGACAAAAAACAACCAACATAAAGAAGTAAAGTTTTCTATATAATTTGTATATATCGTCGTTCGACTCCTTTGCAAGATCGCACCTTTCTATTTGCTGGGATTGGCCACACAAATTAAAAACGAATCTTACACTTGAAAATGTATACTCATCAAACTCGTTGTGTAGTAATTATTTGAGGAAGTTAAAAAATTTATAAAATAAATTTTAATTCTTTTGGGAAAATAATAAATTGTTCCATAATAATAATTATCTTAAAAAAATAAATCTCAAAAAAATATTAATTAGTTTTTCGGCAACAAATGATATTTTTTTTTGCAAAAAATAATTAATTAATTTTTTTTGGCAGAAATATTTATTGTTCAAAAATATTAATTAATATCAAAAGTGATAATAACAATTGCTTTATTTTAAATTTTTTACATATTAAATTTAAAAATTTAACAATTATTTATGCAAAAAACAAACAAAATAATTTTTATTCTTGACAGAAAAAATTAAATAAAAGTCAAAAATTTAAAAAGCAATTGATTTTTAAAATAAAATCGAGGCTGATCCCATCAAAGTAATAAATTTCAATTGACTTTTCTATTTTTTCTTGTACCTGTTTTTATGCCTTTCAAATAGTGATAAGGGTATATATCAGTTTTTCATTCCGTTTGTAATTTCTTTATTATTCATTTACGACCCCATAAAGTATATATATTCTGGATCCTTATAGATAGGGAAGTTGATATAGCCATGTCCATCTGTCTGTCTGTCTGTCTGTCTGTCCGTCTGTTGAAATCAAGTTTCCGGAGTCAAATAAAAAGATACAGACCAGCTATTGGTGTCAAACTGTTAGAAATTTCCCGCTAACAATCGCAAAATCGGTTTACTATTGACCGAGTTATAAGCGAAAACCCAAAACAACCCATTTTTTAAGGAAATAATCCGTGCATATATCCCTATATATCTCAGTAAGTATAGTCACTCTTCCCACAAAACTTGGCACGGATACTCCTAAAGAAGGGACGTTTCAGATAGGACCAGGGGAAGTGGTATTTTTCCTACAATTGAACAAATTTGGTGAAATATTTTATGCACTATATCTGGGAAACTATAATAGCTATCGACTTAAAATGTTCTACAAAAAGTAAAAGTACGCTAAGACCTACACGTTAAAGAAAAAAATTTTTGAGTGGGGACAAAAAAGGGGTAGCTCCCATACAAATTAACGATTTGTATGAAATTTCGATACGCTATATCTCTAAAACTATAACAGCTATCGACTTCGAATATTCTACAAAAAGTAATAATCAAATAATTCATACATTTTGGAGAAAAAGTTGGAGGAAGAAGGCAGGGGGACTAGAATATCCCATATTACCTAACAAGTTTTATTCACCTTTAAATATAAATAGTGTCGAAAAATTTTAAAACTCTCGACCTCAAACCTTCTTCATCTATTTCTATTATTTATACGAACGTTAAAATTTTCTATATTTTTCTATGGACTTTAAAACTCGCACAAGGTTTTATGTAATGTTATTTGCAGTACAAAATTACTCGGCTGGGTATATTTAAAGACCAATGTGAAGGGTATATAAGATTCGGCACAGCCGAATATAGCGCTCTTGCTTGTTTTTAATTAAAAATTAAAACAAAAAACTGTTTTGTGCCACCCATGACATTAAATATTATAAAGATACATCACTGCTATACCCTTATAACCCCATTCATTAACAAATATTTTAAAAATCAGGTGCAAAGTTTTTTGTTTTTTTGCCCCGCAATCATTTCTAAGCGGGTGTTGTACAGCTTTTCTTAAAATGTGAAACAAAATCATTTCAAATAATTGAAGGTGCTATCCTGATTTTAAAATTTAAATGGGTGTGGCAACACCTTTCATACAAAATTAGAAAAGTTTTATCTAACTGCATAACAATCAACTCTAAGGCTTATACGTGGGTTGCTTTTTATGTTTCGGGATTTGGCAACACTAGTGTTGCAATCTAACGACTGACAGCTCTATCGTAATGTATGACATTCTCTAGGTTATACGTACTCAGAACGTTTTGACATATGAGTGCTATTTGTGTAGTTTACAGTAACGTAAAAGATTCAACTCGACCCAAAAATGAAATTAAATCGTGAACGTTTTCGTGCGATTATTTTTAACAACTTGCAACGTGGATTAACTGAGCGACAGTGCATGGATGAACTTAATTATATATTTGGCAATGAAGCTCCATCGAAAACCAGTGTTTATCGATGGTATGGTGAATTCAGTCGTGGTCGTAGCTCATTCCAAGATGAATTTCGTGAAGGTCGTCCAAAATCAGTTTTTGTTCCGAAAACAATTGATGCTGTGCATGAACTGATATTGAAAGATCGTCATGTGACATATCGTGTGAATAAGACAATCTTAGGCATAAGTGGAACCAGCATCCATTCAATATTGCATAAACATTTGATTGTCAAAACAATTTGTCGCGTTGGATCCCACACAATTTGTCAATCGATTAAAAAAAGCTCGTGTCGATTGGTCGAAAGAAACTGCATTTTTAAATACCGAAAACATCGATTTGATGAGTCATCCGCCGTATAGTCCTGACTTGGCACCAAATTACTTTTTGTTCACGTTCGTAAAAAACAAACTTAGAGGCCAACGTTTTTCGACACCTGAAGAAGCGTTTGCTGTATTTAGAATGCTTGTTTTGGAGATACCTCAATCAGAGTGGCAAAAGTGCTTCGACAATTGGTTTAAAAATGGGGAATATTTTAAAAAACAATAAAGTGATTTTCGATGATTAATATTTGTTTTTGTTCTCTAGCCGCGAAATATAAAATTCAATCCTCATATTACAAAAACTATTCAAAAACAGCTTAAACCATCTTAAATATAATAAAATTTAAAAATTCAAAATTTTCCTTTTGACATTTTTGACTTTAAACATTTTTGGGTTGTATAAATAAACTTTTAATTTAAATTTGACTTTGAACTGATTCTTAAACAACTTAGACTTCTTATAGGTTTACAAAGTAAATACCGTATGAATATTTATTTACATAGACCTTCTTAAATCTTTTTTCAAACTGTGGTGACATTGGTTTTGGGTTTTTGAATTTATTATTTATAAAACCATAAGAAATATATTATTAAGAAAATGTTTTTTAACTTTTTTTCAAACTACATATTTTTAGGGTAAAATAAAGTGGCATACCTTATTCAAATATTTTCTGCTACATATAATTTGCAGACTTACCACTAAATATGTGTTGTAGGGAAGAAAATTTACCTAAAAAGATAGAAAAGTAGTTAAAAGTTAAATGAGTTTAATAAACATGTTCAAAATACTTATCTTTATTAATAAAAATTAAAGGTTACTTTAAGTTGTACAGGGTGATAAAAGGAGGCAAACTGCTTCATACACCAACACCCCATTGCAGGGTGCGATGAATAGACAAGCTCCTCGCGATGTACGCTTGATAACGCTAAAAGTCTATTCTTCTAGTGGATACTGATAATTTCAAATTGAACTTAAATTGAACTTTCAACGCTAAAACAACAAACACGCTACCTTATTATAAATTATTAAAGCTTATTACGCATCTCTTTATAAAAAAGTAAGAATAGGAAAAAATAAGGCCTCAAGAAAAGAGGGAAAGAAATAGTAAGACCAAAAAGAAGGAAAAACAGAAGAAGAAAAACAGTTCAATCTCCAGCCACATGATTGCCGTAAAAAACTCAATGATTTTTTCCAGCTTATACTGGAATCTTTTACTCAATCACTTGCCCTTAATTGTTTTGAAATCTTGGACAGTGATTGAAAAGATATTCTCTTGTCTGTGAGTTCGCTTCATCCTCACACGCCCTACAGTAATCTGGAGTTTCGCAAACTATAGTAGTTTTGAGATAAATCGTATAAATGTTTGAAATGAATAAAATTGTAGGGGAGCTGCCACTTCTCTTTCTCCTATCCAAAAAAAATATTTGTTTTTATCAATTTGGCTTGACGTCCTCAAAGTGCCAAGTTTTCAGGCAAAGTTGGTCACAGTTTCTAAGATTTATAAATTTATGTGCATGGATTTTGTTATTAAAAAATGACCCCATAAAAGTTTTCTTAAGCAATTTGCTGATGGTAAGTTTTGACCGTATAACACCAAAATGCGACCCGTAATTTGTAACTGGGCTTAGAAAACTTGACTTTAACAGGCGGAGAAAGTTCAATCAACCTTCACTATTTACGAGGATCCAGGTTTTATATTCTTAATGGGTTGCAAACATTAATTAAGAAAATTATAAAATAAAATTTTAAAAGTTTTTGAAATTGCTTTATATCGTAACAAATATAAAAATTTGGGAGTCTCTGCTATTAATTATAAGTTTTGAATGGTTTTGCCATAATCATTTTGAAGATCTTTTTATATAAAAAATCTTTAAAATAACTTTAGTTTCAATTCAATCATGTTGTTAATGATTTTTGTGTAGGGTGTGCGTGTGTCCATGACAGGAGTAAATATTGAAATTTATAAAATTTATGGTTTTGTTTATCGGCTGAGTAGACTGACCACTAAACATTAAGTACAAGGAAATAAATATGTTGAATTTATAAAATAAACAAAGGAATTGACAATCAACTATTTTTCTTAATTTAAGGATTAAGAAACTTAATATTAAAAAGTATTATTTACCTCAAAGATATAAAATCTTGGCAATATAACACCCGTTTAGTAAATTTTTTGGACCCTTTTAAGCATTTAGTTTTACAAAGGGTTTATAGCCTTTATTTTTTGCTACAACATATATTTGCAACCTCTTTAATGCCCTCAAAACTTATAATTTAATTAAAATAAATAGGAGAGTTAACTTAAACACATTTTTCATTTAAGCCTTTATTTCACTTTTACTACTTTGCAAATCCTTAAGGCATATTTGGTTTTGAAACAAACTTTATTGCTTTAAGCTAAAACCAGTTTCCTGTCGACAATATGTCCAATTTCCCACCACAATTTATTACAGTAATTTTAAAACTAACATTCTCTAACTTTTTCTTCCCTCTTCTTTGACACCCACAGTAATTTGAATTATTATTGTCATTGTCATTTATTCCTAATCATAAATAAAATCTAAGTCACTTAAGAGACTTAAGAAACACTAATCAAAGACTAAATCACTATAATTCTTTGCTAAATGTATCCTAAAACATATGTTAAAGATTTTCAAACGGGGAGTGAGTATGAAGTTTCATTAACATGATATGAACGAACATATGAGTTGTTTTTGCAAAGTAAATATGTATGTATGCATGTACAAGACATGTACATGTACATGTACACAATAAGATGTAAAAAGGAAAGAAATAATCAACTAACAAAATAACTACCAACTGTTTTAATCTTGCTTAAAACTTAAAAAATAATGCAGGTTTAAAATATAATTTTTGATTTTTTAGGGTTTGTCCCTGTGGTAAGAAAGAAAAGTATAAAAACAGTCACTTGGACTTTACGCTGCACAGTTACTTCACTGAAAGAAAACACACATTATAAAACAAAGAATTTTATTTATAAATTTATTCAAAATCGCATTTACTTAGGTTTTTTCATTTAAAGTCTAGTCGGAATTACGTAAAAAATCAGGCAGAAAAAACTTGTTGCTTTTATATATATTTTTACTTTTAAAACAAAGTGTCTCGGTAGCCTAGATGGTAGCGCGCTGGTGTGGCAGTTCAAAAGATCCTAGGTTCGAATCCTAGCTACGGAAAGTACAGAAAAACAATTTATTTTAAAAAATAATTATTTAATATGTAGAAAATAAAATAAGTAAATAAAATAAAATGTGGAATTTTTCTTCTTGATTAATTTTATTGAAGAGGCTGCTCTATTCCTAGCTCGAAACGGCTTTAATTTTTCATTTTTTTTGATATTTTTTATGATTTGCGTTTGAATAACTCTAAAAAAACGCTTAATTTGGGGCCGTTTTTAAGAAACTCAATTGTAGTAAAAATCTGGAACTTCACTTTATTGTGAATAAAACCAGGAATTTAAGCTTTCTAAGATTTCAGTTTTAATTTTAATTCTTTTTTTTTATTTGACCACACTTGGCTTTCCATTTGTGTACAAAATATTAAATATTTTTTAGAAAGAAATTTTATATAAAACAAGAATCTGCTTATGATTTGTAAGTAACAAACTTTTCTAGAAATGTGTACAATTTATGTGAATTACTTGGAGTTGAAATGCTTCCTTCTAAGAATTAATGCTTGTGAAAGTGTACGTATGTGTGTGTGTATATTTATTTTTATTTCCGCATTTCCTATTTTCGCTGCCGTTATTTGCAAAAAATGCTTGGTTTTACTGATTAAAGCACCAGACGGCATAGACGAGGATGATGATGTTGAAAACAAAACACTAAAAGTAATACGACTTGCTTTAGGGACCGTTTTCATGTAATATTGAAATTATTTTATATAAATGAATTTTTTTTTACAGGAATTTTTATTTTGCAACAAAAAATATATTTTTTTCGCTTTTTTCCCTTAAGCTGTTAATAACAAGAGGATGTATGTATGTGTGTATGTGTGTGAATTAAAGCGTAGAGTTATTGAGTTCTTAATGCAATACGAAACATATTTTTTACATTTCAGAAGCAGTTACACAACTGTTGTGTGATTTTTGTTCTTAAGAATCAAAAACTTGTATCACAAAAAAAAAGAACCTTTGAAAACGGGGAAAAATAAGTTTTTAAGAAGATTAGAAATTGAAGAACAACAACAAAAATGAAATATGGAAGTTTTTTATATTAAACTGATTCACGATATTTAAATTTTTATATTTATAGCTAACAATTAACCCGCTTCTTCGTAGGCGCAGGTTTAAGTAAAAATACAAGAAAGTACAAAATGAGAAGGAGTTCAGTAAGTACAATGTCCATGGTTCTATTAACAATCTTAATATGAAACTTCTAGTTTTATGTTTTTGTTAAATATATTCTCAATAAATATGTGCTTCAAACCTAAACCTGTGTCAATAGTTCTTTAATTTATATTTCTAGAAATATGAAATAAGTACTTTTTCCGCAAAGTCGACTTTTAAACTCATTTTGGAACAATATTTTTCAATATTATATTTCTAGACTAATAATCTCAAAAAAGAGCTAAAAAGTACCAAAAACAAAAAAAAGTACTTGTTATACCTTAAGTTGATTTCATTTATTTAATTTAATTTAATTTTTCTAGACTGATAATCCAATAAATTTTAAGAAGTGCATAGAATATAAAAAGTGCACTTTGCGAAAAAGTAGCTTAAAACCTAAAAAATTACATTTTGCCCGCCCATACCGTTATAAATCTGTTTTGTAGCTGTCGAACGTAGCTTGAGATATGCCTCTACTTTAATTGGTTTAGAATTTAAAAATATATATTTGATATAGTTTTACCTTTTTTTACCCCTTAAGGTTTAAAACTTTTAAAAAGTACCAACAACGTAGACATATTTTATTAGTCTTACCAGGAGCAATTTAAATATTGTAGGTAAAATCCTAATTGGTCAGAAATTGCAAAAAGTACTTTAAAAGTACACGGATTTAATTTTTATTTTTTTACTCTTTAAAGTCTAATTTTCAAGAAAGTTCTAATAAATTAAAGAGTAAAAAAATAAAAAATTAATCTGTTTACCTTTAAGGCACTTCCTATTTTTGCGGAATCTCTCGAATGCTATTCGGATAATGTTTCTTTCTTTATTGGCTTAGAAGTTGCGATTAGTTGCGATCTGAACCTAAAAAGTAACAAAAAAAAAGAGAAAAAAAAATATTCCTAGTGTTTTATCAGCATAATTTATTATGATAAGATTTTCATTGAAGAATTATCCTTTGGTGCAGCTTTCATTAGCCACCCTGTATATATCTTTTTGGAAGGTTTTTAAATAAATAACCAGTTGTTAAAGATAAATTTTTAGTTGACTATACTTAAATAATTTTTGAGTGTAAAAGAGCATTTACCATTTGGACTATGTAAGGATAATTTTTTAAAAACTTAAGACTTCATTTATTTAAGTAAACCAATAGCATATTTTAAGTAAAAGCCGTTACTTGCAACAATGGAAAATTATGTCTGTCCATTTTATTAGTTTGAAACAAAGTTTTAAACCAATTTTCTACTTAAAATCCTTTAACTTTTAATCTTAATAAAATTAAAAACGTTTTTTTAATGCTTATTGGATCTTAATTTCCTTATTTCAAAATTATAATTTTTGATATCCTGTTTGTACTTATAACAAACACACTTAGGGTAAGAGTAAATGTAAAGAAGTAACGTTTAAATTTTAAACAAAAGCAAGTTTGAGCGCTACATTTGGCTGCGTCGAATCCTATATACCTTTACATTGGCCTTTTAGTTTACCCAGTCACCTGATCTACGAGTATTTATTTGACACAAATATCTGGTCCGTAGTACATAGATTGACTCCGGAAACTTAATTTGTGATTGACACACAGATGGACATGGCTGTGGGGTCGTAAATGGACAATAAAGTATTAAAAGCGGAAAGACAAACTGATAAATACCCTTACGACTATGTGAAGGGTATAATAATTGTATTAAAAAATGTTTAAAATTTTATTTTCTTGTTTTAACGTTTTAATAATTTCTGGCATAAAAAGGGTTGTTGAAAATTTTTTAGGACTATTTAATCATTTTTTTTACTTTGTTTTTGTATTGTTGATGTTGTTGTGATTTTTTCTCTCTCTTTTTGCAAAAAACAAATAAAAGTTTCAACTTAAACCTTATGCCTTATGCCTTTTTATTTTTTCTGCTTAAAAACTTCTTTTGTTTCAGTTGGCAATTTTAGCTTATTTTTTTGTTGCTTTATTTTTAACGTCATAATGTTGTTTTAAATAATTTATGAATTTTCATCAAGAAAATATGTAGCCGAAATAAATCAACAAACGATTTTATTTATATGAAAACAATTGAAGCATATAAAAGGGTTAAATATGTTAATGTTTGTATGAAATATGGGGATAGAAATTATTGAAAAATAATTGCAAAAAAATTGAAAATTAAGATGTAACATTAAGAAAGGACAATTGGATTTTTAAGTTAAGCTTTTTAAAAGGTTTAAGATTTAATAAACTTTCAATAAAAGTTATTAAGACTTGATTTAATAAGTTTAATAGTAAATTCTCGAATAAATACAATATTATTTAGAAATTCACATGAAATGTAAAATATGGAAGAGAACGACCGTAGTGTGTATTTCCTATACTAAGGCGGTCAAATATGTCAAATATTTTCCCTAAAAAGCGGGACAACTATTTTATGCAAGCAAGTGTTTAATGTTTTTCGCCCTTAAATAAGTTTTTTAAAATGACGCGGTAAAATAAACGAAAGAAAAAAATTCGACAATTATTTTGATAATGTTAAAGATATAAATCTCAATAAATAAAAGTTTAAAGGGTAAATATTTAACATATTTGACCGTACCCTAAGGCATTCGATCTTTCCGAAACACAATTTTCTAAAAGACAGTTCTTTTTCCTGTTGTTAAAACCAACAAACTTTAACATTTTATAAAAATAAAACTTTAATGAGAATGTTTTTCAATAAAATTATTAACAGGAGAACAATATCTAAAATAAGCATAATTTACAACATTTTCTATTTGCAAACGTGTATTATTTTAAATTGTTACGTCCTTCTAATGCCACCTAAACACAATGAGAGTTAATTAGTTTTTACGGTCATATGGTTAGTTGTTAAAAAATAACTATAAACTTTTATTTTTAAACTAAATTAAAATGATATAAAAAGTTAATAAACTGCATAATAAATAAAAACATATTTAACAATTAAGTGTTATTAGTCAATAGCCAATAATAAAAAATTGCAAATTTTGTATGTTTTGTTAATTAAAAAAATTAATCAATAATTTGGTGCAATTTTTTGGTAAAGGGCTTTGTCAATTGAAACATAAATACAAAAATTTAATAGCTAGAAAGAAAGCAACAAAAAAGAAGTTCAGTTCAACAATACTCTTAGCAAACCATTAAGTTTCTATCTGCAATGGGTCGGAATCTATATCTACATACAGAGATATTTTATATTTTCACAATTATTTCAAAAAGTGATATATAGTGCGGAGGAAGCTGGCACCGTTGGAATTATCAATTGTGCGGATTTGTCAGTCGCTGTGGAGGCATTTTTTAAGAGTAATGATTCTTACCTAATTGCTTGTCGATAATTTTTTTCAAGGTTCGGTATTCGGCGAATACGTGATGGACCGACGTTAAAATTAATACGTTCGTAGGTGGAGAGATTTTGCGCAACTGCTTTGGCTATGAATATCCTACGGCCAGGGAGTAGCTGATTGCCAAGGACTCCAGAAAACAAGTAAACTAGTCGAAATAGTTTGCGTGAAAGTCCGCGACTTTCAATACGTAAAAGAGCATGAGTATGTGTCAGTCATCCAGCTAAGACTAAATCCTTCTAATAAATACTTTACACGCGTGTAAATGCTTCCACATCTAAGAAGAGTTTCCCAAAAATCACATCTAATTAAAAAAACAGAGAAGTTTTCAAATATGGGGGATTTCATGTCAAGTGACCCAACTTTTTTTTTCGATTGGAAAGAAATTTGGACCAAAGTAAGTTCTTGCAGAGAGTAGTTTAGACACAATTTTTTAACACAATCGGTCAAGAACTCTCTGAGCTAGAGGGGTTCAAAATTTGACGTTTTCGGCAAATAGGTGTTTTTTCTCATACATGTAGTTTATTACCTTTTGCTTTTAACAAAATTCGTCCCAAATACTTTCGATAGCTTTTTTTTTCAATCTTCCAGAAAAAAATATTTTTAAAATTAAAAAAATTTTTTTTTTATTTTTTTTTTTATAAAATAATTAGAAAAAAATTTTTTTTCCCAAATGTGCCCATTTTTTTTTTTTTTTTTTTTTTTTTGCTCAAAAGAAAGCTTAGGTCTTTTGTTTGAAGAGCTTGGAAGTCGTTTAGTGGGATGCGAGTGGGATATCTATAAAAAATAATGTTTTGTAACTCAAGGTAGAGGTTTTCCAATTTTCGCGTATATTCTATTTTAATTTTTTTTCCTATTTAGGTAAAATTATCTCTTAAGCAAAAACAAAAATATTTTATGCTAATAAACAAAATAATTTAACCTTTCCGACGGTATGCATTGAAAATATTAACAAAATGTGTTCAGACATTACCATATAAAAGTGATTTTATTCCAGAGGCCTACTATTTTGTTGGTAATGCAGTGTCGAGTGTATGAGACTTTTTTTGGTACTTGCATACCGTCGGAAAGGTTAAATTATTTTGTTTCTTAGCATAAAATATTTTTTTTTTTTGCTTAAGAGAAAATTTTACATAAATAGCAAAAAAATCAAAATAGAATATACCTACGCGAAAATTGGAAAACCTCTACCTTGAGTTACAAAACATTAATTTTTATAGATATCCCACCCGCATCCCACTAAGCGACTTCCAAGCTCTTCAAACAAAAGACCTAAGCTTTCTTTTGAGCAAAAAAAATATGGGCACATTTGGAAAAAAAAATTTTATTCTAATTATTTTATAAAAAAAAATTAAAAAAATTTTTTTTTAATTTTAAAAATATTTTTTTCTGGAAGATTGAAAAAAAAGCTATCAAAAGTATTTGGGACGAATTTTGTTAAAAGCAAAAGGTAATAAACTACATGTATGAGAAAAAACACCTATTTGCCAAAAACGTCAAATTTTGAACCCCTCTAGCTCAGAGAGTTCTTGACCGATCGTGTTAAAAAATTGTGTCTAAGCTACTCTCTGCAAGAACTTACTTTGGTCCAAATTTCTTTCCAATCGAAAGACATCGGTTTTAAAGTTGGGTCACTTGACATGAAATCCCCCATATTTTAAACTTGCAGGCTTTAGCTTAAAAAAATTCTACTTAAGCCTTACAGGAAAATCGTTTCTCCATTATCATGATAATTTTTTAAACTTTAAGACACACTGTGTTAGCTCACATACGCACCTTGATTTTTCATTTTTTTATTTTTGCTTAAAAAGTAACAAAAAGCAAAAATCTCAAGGTTAATCACAACAAAATTGTATTTTCCTTAAGCGAATTAAGTGCTTTGCATCTTTGTTAAGCATGAACGTAAAATATATCAAATCGTTACAAGGTGTTAAGATGTGTATATGTGTGCGTGACAATAAACAGGATTAGGTAGTGTTAAAATGAAAATTGTTTTAATAAAATTAAACTTATACAATAACTAAGTATAGCTAATTCTTACATTAGTGTAGTGTTAAACATATGAATATTCAATTAAGAAAGCACGCGTGTGTGTTTGTATAAGAATGGCGAATTGAAAGTAAAAAGGGAATGTAAATGTAATGTTTTGAAGATAAAGACAATTTCACATAAAGCGGCCCGAAACAAAAAAAAAATGTTATATTTTACCCTTGAAAAACGTTAGTTTATTTTCTCTTATAATAAACTGTTTCTGTTTTATATAACAAATAAAAAAAAATATTATTTACATGTTCAATTGGGTAATAAGATACTTTATATACAATTTTGTATACAGGGTGGCTGATTAAAGCTACAGCCAAAAGAAAACGTAACAATTTTATTTCTTTGTAACCAACCTGTTCTATTTTTATTTTTTTTTATAGATTGAAAATGGAAAATCGGAATAATGAAACAAGAATTTGGATAGTGGGCCGCTTTTGCGCTTTAGAGTTTATAGTTTGCGTCCAAAGAGAATAAAGGTGCACGCTTGGCGGCACTTCTAGCAGATAGACTACAATGAGGCTCGTGAATAATTTTGCCGAACGTAAAGTTTTGTGAAAACAGTGGCAATATTTTTAAGACATAGAGTTATATATGCATTACTGAGATCCCTTAGCTCGGAAACAGGAAATTATCGCTGCTGTAGCTGCTGCCATACAATCTGATCTTAGAGTTTCGACAAGGAGCTTTCCTGCTGAAATGTGTGTCAACAGACAGTCTTTGCAGACAATTTGGCATCAAGATTTAAACTTTTTCTCATGTAAGATTCAATAACAAGCAAACTGAGCATAAGAGGATTTCTGATCGGTTGGAATTTTGCGAGAAGATCACTCAAATGGCGGCACAGAAAGAAAACATCTTGAACTGCATTTTCATGTCTGACGAGGCAAGTTTTGATCTAAACGGCAATGTTAGCAAAGAAAGTTGTCGAATATGAAGTAATTCTAACCCACATATTTTCCATGAGATGCATTTGCATATACTTTGCGTGACAGTGTGCTGTGCAGCTTTATTAAGGTTTATTGTTGGGCCTTAATTTTTCGAAGAAAACGGTCTTACTGTTGAGGTCAATGGCAATTTTACAAAAAGATATTGAAATAGTTTTTCTTAACAGAACTACGTCGAAAGAGAACCCCTTTCAACTTTTTGTGGCTTAAACAAAATGTCAAAAACTTGTCAAAAAGCCACGTCTGTTATAACAGAATTGCGGCGAAAATTTCCTAATAAGTTTTTTTAAAGGAACTTCACATCCCGTTGGCCGCCAAGGTCTCCTGATTTTACTGCTCTTACTTTTTTAATGCGGTTATTGCTAACAGGAAATTTACAAAAGAAACCCAACAAATTTGGATGATTTAAAGGAATCCATTTGAGCGATAATTGAGGCAATTCCCGCTGCAACACTTCATGCAGTAATGAAAAACTTTTTGATAAGATGTCGCACATCTGCCACCAAGGGTGAAGGCCATTTTAATTCATTTATTTACAGAACTTCATGAATTACTTCAATAAAAATCCATAATTTTTCAAATTAGTTAATAAAAATAAATCACAAAAACTTTACAAAAAGGTATTTGAGTTACTTAATATAGCAGAATTTATTAGTCGCTCTGTATAAAAGAAAGTAATTTTTGTGTTAGTTACAACACTTATGTGTATAGGTGTGGCACCTCCATATAACTGTATCAGCTGAAGTTTCTTAACTTTGTATGGATGTTCAAAATGTAAATATTCATAATCAAGCTATGTATGGGCGGGAGATGATTAAAGGGAATGACACCAAGTTTTAACTGTAATAGCTGAAGTCTTTAAATTTTTTTCTTGGTGTAATAAAAGTGATAATTACAAACACGGTATAAATTTTATTTTTTTTTTTTTCAACAACCCGTTCTTGCCACCTTAAAAATAACTTTGATTGTCATTAAAATTAGAAAAAAAAGCTCCCATGCATGTTGTATCCCCATAAAAGTTTTTGTTGTCGAATCAAAATCATAAAAAATATAATGCAATGCAAGGAAAGAGAAAAACCCTGGAAAGTGAATTCATGATATTTGCAACATTTTTAATTTAAAAAACAAGCTTATTTCCAGCTTTTGAGAAAAGTTACAATTAGATTATAAAAAAAAAATTTTTGATGTTGGTCACTCTATCGATTTAATGACAATGTTATTTATAACTACTAATATATTGAAAAATATAAGTCATTGCCAACGGGTTGTGACGGAAGTATTTCTATTTAAAACATCTTTAATATTCAAGAACTTTTTACTCGCTTCAGCAACTTGCAAAATTTTGCAGGTGACTTATTCTAATGGGTTCGACGATACATATCGCTCATTTGTCACAAGAGCGCTCACTTGGGAGATGACTTTAAAAACTAGTTGGTTGCATTTTGCTTACGTTGTGTATAAATTTTATCTCTAAATTGTTTTTCTTTTTTGGGGTTGAAAAAAAATTCAGCTTGTATTTTCAAGATAATTTTAAACGCGTTTTTCTCGAAAATGTTTTTTTAATTATGACGTTGTTATAGCAAATGATCGATATGTACTCTTCTTCGGATATTTTGTACTACAATTGCAAAGGCGGGTTCTGAGTTTGATTTACCTTCCCTGTGGAAACTGAAACCTTATACAATACAGCAAGTTATAATTTGTCACAAAGTTTTTTAAGCTACTCTCTAATTAATTATTATATTATCATTTAGTTTATCATATTCTTTTTTATCTGCTTGAGCTTTAAGCCGCCTGCTAAATTCACTTGTGCAAAATTAAATATTTCTTTAGTTTTCTACCTTTCCATAATAAACAAATGTTTTATAATACTTTAAGTTTTCTAAAAGTTATCTGCGTCTAAATTATTAATGAGATAAAAGACTAAAGCATAGCTCCTGTTCATTAATATAACTTTTTTTAGTTTTTTATGCTGCTTTATGCTAATTTAAACGAAAAAGGTTTTTGCTTCTTAAGACACGTCACATTTTTAACAAATATATATAATTTTGATTTATAATGCTAAAATTTAATATATTTTAGTTGTTTTTGGAAATATTTCTTAATAAATAAAAGAAACGGCTAAAAACAAATTAAGCGTATCCTTAAAAATATTTTACATAAAATAATCAAAATTGTTTTACAAATCAAAGGTCACAGCTTTCACTATTCTTTTAAGGCCGGTTTGTCTATTTTGTTTTAGTTAAACGAAAGTAGAACAAATATTTGATTAGGATAATTTGTAAAAAAAAGCAAAGAAAATTAAAACGATTTTAAAAAAGGTTTTGGTAATTGTGAAACCTTAAGCCCTATTTATTAAAAACCGGAAAAATTATACATATTTAACATTTTTTTTTTTGTAGAAAAATGTTTTCTTTAAATCTTTTCTAATTATCTTGTGAACATTTATTTAAAAACACATTTTGTGCAGTGCGTATACGTAATAAATATTTGCCGTGAATAGCGATTATTACGTATACGTTCAGTATCATGCTTGAAACGAATTTTACAGAATATTGAACGAAAATTATAATTTTTAATAACAAAAACGAATAATGATATTTAAAGGCTACAGGAATATACAAACATTATTTTCAAAGCATTTAGCGAAATACTTTCTTCTCTGGGCATTTACACAGTAAGAGAAATGGCAAATCTAAAGATAATTTCTGAATTCAACTGTAATTAAAAAAAAAGCGTTTCAAACGCGACAGCCTGGTGTTAAAACCACAGATGCTGTTAAGTCTCATGTTCTGGTTTTTAATTGAAACAAGCAATTATTTTATACACATTTGTTGTGGCAAAAACTTAACACAACCAAAGTGTCCAAGACAATTGCTTAATCGCATTTTTGAAACAGCACCTTTATAAACGGGCTCTGGAACTTACCAATAAATTAGGAAAAAAAAAACAAAAGTTTACTTTAATTTTATGCTTCTAAATTATTTTAGTATGTGTGAACGCATACCAAGGCATGACTGTATTTATAACAAAAGAAAACTTAAGTTAAAATGGTAATACTCTGGTTAATTTATTTAATAAATAAATAATTTCCACATCATTTTTATTTCATAAGCAGTAAACACTTATAAATTTTAACTTAGGTGACAGATGAGCTATATAATATGGATTAATTATTAATCCCTAACAATAATTAGTATGTTTATGGAGAATAAAAAAATATTTAATAAGTCAGTTAATTAGCCTAATGGGTTGTTAAGCTTTTACTATACCTCAAACCCTAGCCCGCCATCTCCAGCCACACATAAAACAATAACAAACTTTTTTATAAAATACTTAGTAAAGAGATCCAGAATTATTAGGTTGTAACAAGATGTCGACAGGGAAAGGGCGTAAAAAAAAATAATGAAAAAAAAAAAACAAAAAGAAAAGAACAAGTGGAAATGTTATAATCTGTTAACCCCCCCACGAAGGTAGTATTTTGTTTTTTCAAATTTTTCAATTAGAAATACTAAAACGAGGAAGTGATTACGTGACAATTCAATTTTAAGTTGTTTAGGTATTTTACAGACATTTTGTTAATTCAAACCTTTTGAATTTGTAGTTCAAAAAACACCGATTCGTTATTTTAACACAAAGTCATACGAAGACACTGAATTAAACTGATTTCTGCTTATAATGGTAACTAAAAACCGTGACCCGTGTGACCTTAGAAATTTTTGCTTATATTCGTTAAAATTATTGTCGGTTTATTAAGGGCTTATTTCATTTTTTGCATTTTACAAAAGCATAGTATTGTCAGTTTTTTTTATTAAGTTGGTTGAATACTTAATATGAATATAAGTTTTTGATGCTTTTCATTGCAGTATTGCCACACATTCCTAGGAAATTTTATGCGGAGACCTGGAAAATCCTCGAAACGATTCCCATTTCATTCTGTAAAACTCTGTGAAATATTTATTTAGTTGAAAAATTTCTTCATAAAGAAAAACTGAGTTTTTTTAAATTCCTATTGTATCAAGTGATATAAATAAATAAAATAACAATAATAATAGTAGGAGCAATTATAAAATAATTCGGCTTTGAGCAGCAATAAATTAAATTTCATTGTGAAATACGAGGCAAAACAAATTTTAATTATTTTGTAAATATAAGAGGTAAACAAATACTATTTAATTTTGTTAAAGTTAGGTTAAGTTTTGAAGAATAATAAGAAGATAAAATTAAATTTTTACAAAACGATGTATACAAGGGCGAAACATTTTATTTAGCCCAGGACACTCACACTTGTTAATTCAGCACTTTTTGTATTATCGAAAGATGACTACCTTTGTATAAGTGATAATTTTCTTTCAATGGCCCAGTATATATATTTTTAATGAAATCAGTTCCATGATCTTTAATGTTTCTAGACGGGGGGTATTTACAAACTATATATTTGTCCCTATATTTAAAATTTTCTTTAAGTTTTGTTCCATTTCCCCCTTTATACACAACAGCACATGGTCTTCGTTTGGAGTGGTGCACCACCTCTGGTGTACATAACTGGCCCTACCTAGCCTCCTGCTTAAGTAAATCTCTAAAGGAATAAACCTATTATTTTTATTTGTTTTAATTTTCGATTCTGTTTTTGATGTTTATTTGAACCTTTAGAATTTTATTGGTCAAGTCGAAAAGATTATATCGATTATGGGCGCCGTCACAGTTGATAACAATACAGGTTCATTTTTTTGGCATTTTTTGCCACTTCGGCAAGGTTGACAGGCAGCAGCTGATGCACAGACTGGACTTTGTTAGGAAGCATGCGCAGGTCTTTGACTGAAATTCGCCTTAGCGACGAGCCGCTGATGGCTAATTGCAAGAAGGGTTTTTTCTCCGAAATTTTTTGCTTCCCAAAAAACAGGAAATCAAAAAAAAATTTCCCCGGAATCCCGGGAACCCCGCTCTTCAAATAAAGAAAAATTTTCAGGTTGTACTAATAAAAAAAATACATATAAAAAACTTACGAATTCAAAAAAGAAAAATATAAAGAGATCGAAGTAAAACTTAACAATTCAGTCCATGGTACACATAACCAGGTAATCAAGGCGAATTCATAAACTTTGCCCTCTGTATTTAATTTTTGTGTGTGAATGGTGGAATTAAAAAAAAAATTAACAATTTTATATAAACTTACATATATGTACATTTGAAAAGTACAAATGTCAAATTTATTATAGTCAGCTGGACTGTTGATATTACCTGCTTGACTGTTCCCTAATTGAAATTATAAATTAATTTTAAACACTGTAGAATGAAACCAGCGGTAAAGTCTTCGTTAAGCAAAAATCCTATTTTGTTTCATATTTACGCTCGTATTTATAATAACTATAGAAGGCTTATTAAAGGATTATTTGAAAATTCGCATAGATATCTTTCAAGTAAGCCCTTAATTAAGATACTTTAGTTTATTATGAATATGGGGGTTAGTATTTAATGTCTGGTCAATGTTTCTGGCGACAGCTTGACATCCTTGCCAGCAGCTGCGATATTTTTGGCAGAATGTGCGTTCCGGGGCCGGCCATTCCCATACTCTTTAAGGTTGGTGACCAAACGGCGCAGTGTTTGCGCAGTCGATGCCGGACGACCGGGCAATCGGCGACGGATTTCGCGCTGCGCCAACACCACAAACAAATTGTTACAAATACCGCGTTCTTGGGAAGTGTATCGCTTTATGGCTTGTTCACTTGCATTCTAAATCTGTCTAGTTCACAAATGTCAAAACAATTTTGTCATTGGCCGAAGTTTGCGAAAATAGGAGCATCTGCATCGTTTGGCCCACCTTATAGTAACTTTAAGGTTAATAGATTTGGTAGTTTCCGAGATATAGTAATAGCGTCAGTAGCTTGCCATTTTTGTCACACTCTCTTGAAAAATACCATACATACTTATGTGTTCAAAAATGTTTTAAGAAAATTTTTTTAATCCTTTTCTAATATTGTGCGAGATTTGATTTAAATTTTCTTTGTTAATTTATACGGATTTTCAAGTTTGCCTTTAGGTTAAATTCCTTCAAAAAACCCAGCAAACAATTTATCGCAATAATTCGTTTAGATTTTATTTTTCTCTTATGTATTTGGGTAACCATTGGCTATCACTAAATGTATTATAATGGCTACTTAAAAGAAAACCTTTTCGGATTACAGCTACTTTTAAATGGTAAGAAACAAGTAATTGCGTATAGGCAAACTTAACATATAGCAAATCCTATAATTTTTTTTAAATTTTTTTCATTGGTTTGGTAACCATGAATTAACAATAAAATAAGAATGGGAAAGTTATTTCTTTTAACTATACTTTAAACTGGAGTTAAAAAGCGTAACTTTAACCCAATACGTAGAAGGAACTATTGAATGATGTTTTAACTGTCGTATAAATGTTATCTCAAAACAATTTATCAAGTTAGAAATCTTTTTGTGACTCATAAATTAAAACCAAAAATTTAATCTTAATTTAAAATAAAATCCCAAGTTTTTAACTAATAATATTATAAAAAAATTACTTTCAATGGTTTTGTTATTCAATTAAATGTTTTCCAAAACGCATCTTCTCTTTGTTGCTTTAAAACAAATTTATTAAAAGTAGTTACGCAACCACCTTTTTTTACCAAAAGATAATTAATTTAACAAATAATGTATGCCTTTTTGCCAGAATTTGAAAAAAAAATCTTAAACCGAACAAAAATCCAATAAAAATCAATTTCCCAGGCACCGAAGAAAAAACATATAAAACTCTAACAGAAATGAAACAATTATAACTATTTGCAGCATAGAAAAGTGTGGTTGTCTGCTCCTATTCCTATACATATACAACACTATGTGTATATACATATGTATGTATGTAAGTAGATTTAAAATCAATTAATAACTAAACAAATGAATAAAGAAATGCGGAAAGAAATGAAAGATGTAAGAGAAAATTTACTAAATAATTACTACACAAAAACCACAAAAAACAGATCCTGCCAGATAAACTAATGTAATGGGATACGAAATGTATTGAAAGTACATAAAATGTTTCCACTTAAGGCAGAGTTTATGATTTGCACACATAGACATGTCTTTGTGTTGGTTTATAATGTATGTGTAAGCAGAAGAAAGTTTTTTCAAATCACACATATGTACTTAGTAAAATTTCTGGGAACTATTAAATAACAGCATATGTACATACATATCGTCAACTGAAAAGAAAAACAACGTAAAACTACTTTAAAGATAATCAAAAAAGCTATACAGAATCGTATCTGTTGAGGTATTTTGATACAATTTTTGTTAAATTTAAGTAAATAAAATTATAAGTTTTCTTTAGAATTTTTGATGATTTTTTTTTGTTTGAGAAAGTCCTCACCATGAAGTAGTTAATCACAATCAATGAAAAATCAGTTTTTATTTTATTTAATGATATATTTTACTGCATCTAACGAGACTTACGTATGTATGGTTGATTCGTTTAATGTTAATAAATTAATTAGAACTGCAAATTCTTATCAATTTACAAAAGATTTTTACGAAGGCAAGAATTTTAATTTCGGCATAATTTTTTTCGTACAAACTTTTTTGAAAATCCTGTCAATCAAAATAAAACTGAAACAGAATCATTAACAAGTATGTAAAAGAGTAACGTTACTAAATGTTTCATTATTGCAAAGCCCAAGCTTGTAAAGGTGGAAATTGGAGTGCGAATGCTTCTCACGACGCGTAGATCCACTAAGAAAGAATTTTGAGGCAAAATATGCCTAAAAGGGAAAAATTGGCAATTTGCCAACTACACACGATAGAAAAAAAGTTAAAGTAACGTAATCAATAAGAAAACTCAACGGGGAATTGTCCGGAGTTTTTTTTTTTGAAAATTTGGACCCTAAGAATATATTTAATATTTTGGTACTATTTAGGTACTTTTTGGCACAATCAAACCTAACAAGATAGAAAAAATATGAAAAAAGATTATTTTGTACTACTTAAGGACCTAATATGTTCGAAATTATGTTTAAGTATTTTTGGGGTACTTTTATAGGTTTCGGTCCCTGAAGTTTATACCGCGAAATTATTTTATTTTGGTTCTTATTAGGTACGTTTAATAACCTATCCCTTATTAATTTAAATTTCGTTCAAAAGTTCTCAAAAAAAAAACAATTTTTGCTACTTTTTTTTAAATTTGGTCTCTAGAATGTAAAAGAGGGAAATAATCAAGTGTTTCTTTCAGATATCTTTTGTTACTTTTTAATTAAAAAAAATGAAATTTGCATACGACAGGGTTAAAAACGGTAAAACGATTTCAGTTGTATTTTGGTTCTTGTACTTTTAGAGTACTTAAATAAATTATTCTATGTATGTCTACTCATCACAATTTAGGAAGTACAGAACGCAAACCAAAGGTTTTTTCAAACAATCTGGGGTCTGAAACCAATTAGTAAGTTAAAAAGAGCCTTCTTATACTTTTGGCACTTTTTTGCGTTTTTCTTAGACTGTAAGAGTAGAAATTCAAGAGCTTTTAACCAAGATTAAGACCGAAAGTCAATTTAGTAGAAAAGATACTTTTTTCCTCATTTTTAGTACTTTTTTTTATAAAATAAAGTTAAAAATATGAATCTAAGGAATATAAACCAAGATTTTGGGTCATAATAGCTGTAAACTATAAAATTAAGTATTTTACAAAATATCAAAAGCGAAAAAAATAAGAAAGAGCACAGCCGAATATAGCTTTCCAAAATCCCGAAGCTTTTTTAAAATTTTTATCCATTTTTTATTTATGAAATATTTTAACTTTTATATATGGGTCGGTGTCATACTTTAACCCTTAGGGAAGTGCAGGAGTTTTTAACCTAATTTTTTCAAATTTTGTATCGCAGCCCCCTTAGGGGGTGGAAATAGAGGGCATTCCTAAAACATATGTTTGTACACTTTCTTTTTCTAAGGCCGACTCTGCGGATGTTATGGGTATTTTTACATAATTTTTGCAAATTCTGTATAGTAACGCCTTAAGGTGATGAAGATAGGTGGTAAGTATGTTCTAGGAATATGTTTCAGAGGGATAACAAATTGAGGGCCTATGATACATTTTATTCCTCTAAGAGCGACACCGGGGAAGCTGTAGGTGTTTTTATCCTAATTTTTGAAAATTTTGTATGGCAACGCTGTTAGGGGCTCGGAATAGGAATTTCACAAATATATTTGGGAGAAAAAATTAAATGGAGTCGGTTCTACATTTCACCTTTGTAAAACAATTAAATTTTGTATTTTTTTTTGTATTTAAAAATGTTTTTGAGGAAAAATAAATTGGAGCCAGTCTAAACACAAAAAACTACAAAAAAATTTTTTCACAAACAAATTCTTGTTCAAAATAATTTATTTTTTTAGTAAATTTATTTAATAGTCTCTAATAATATTTTAATTTGATTTTTTAATCAAACAAAATTATCGCCTAGACAATTAAAATATTTAACCAGCTCAACAAATTTTTTTATCTGAAACTGAAACTATTATTTTTTTAATAAAATTCTTGCAAAATTGTTTGTATAAAATTACAATTTTTGTTGTAGGTCCTCAGTCAGACAAAATATTTACTGATTCTCTGAAATTCGTTACTGATTCTACAACTTAGTTTTTTCTGTGTACATTCCACCAGCGTAGGGGCAACTCCTGGGCACTTGTAGAGGTTTTTGTGTACAAATTATAGAGAAATAATAATAGTTAATATATGTATCTCGGTCAGTTATTGAGAGATGTCGCTGGATTTCCACAGCGATTTGCTCGCAGATATTTGTGATAGTTAAATACCACTTACTGGTTTACGTGACATTGGAGGACTTCAAAAAGACAATTTCAACCATAACACGGGAATACGGACAGATTGACAGACGGACATCACCTAATTGACTTCCCTATCTACATATAAGGGCCAAGAATTTATATAACTTATTGGATCGCCGATGATTATTAAAGAAACTACAAATGGAATGACAAACTAATATATACCCTTATCACTTACGTATGTGAAGGGTATAATAATAATGTAGAAAAGAGTGAAAAAAATTATTATACATATTTATTATGAAATATCAAAAACTACGTTAAGAAATTTGGCAATTATGTGCCTCTTTTAAGTTTTAAAAAGGTTTTTCTAAAAATAAAATTTTGAATTTTATCAAAATTGCATATGCCTAACAATACAATAAGAAAATCAGGCATGAAAAACGGAAAATTTCATATAAACAATTGTTACAAATTTTAAATATTCAACCATTTTCAACTGCAAATGTCTAAAATGTATATGTTTTTGCTTAAAAATTATTTTAAAATATGAATTAAAAAACATAAATAATGCATAAGTATGAACATTTTGCATTCAAAAATGTTCAATGTCCCTGATAACAATAACAAAAACAGCTACATATATTTAGAATAGTTTGAGTTTGCTCTTACAAAATGCAATAAAAATCCTTAGACTAGAAGAATAGTCTGAATGCACCGTAAATGGTCTTCACATTCAACGCTAAATAACGATCAAAGAGTGCTGAGAATGAAATAACATACATGTTTTTGAGCTCTTTATTTCACCTGATAATTGTCGGTAAAACTAGCTTTTTCTAAAAGAATTTTTTAAATAATACCTACAAAAATGCAAGTACTTTTTCAATTAAAATAAATTTAAAAAAAAATTTGCCTTCCAACAATAAACAATTTACTTAAGAACAAAACCCACATACAAAAATATTTGCTTTAAAGTTATTTTTTTTTTTTTTTATTTTAAGGTCAATGATTTTCTTTTATAAATCAAAAGCAATTTGTAATCCAAAAACGAAATGTGTTTTCCTAATGAGTGGTCAAGGCTCATCAATGACTATCAACGTAATAGCATTCCAGCAGTAAATTGTGAATGTGTGTGCATATGTATGTATGTAGTTGTTGGGTTTTTATGCATGTATTTAATGGTTTAAGCACAAGTCGTTTGATTAACTCCTAATTATCCAGGCACTTAAGGCTCTTTTGCTTAAACGTATACGTAATTTTAAGCCAAAAAAAAATTTTCTTTTTTGATTTATATTTCTGCATATAATTTGATTTTACAATGACCTAAATGCAATGGCATCTTAACAGAAAAGCTACAACGTTTTTCTACAAGAACTATACATCGACTTAAAATATCTTGCATTAATTTTCTTTAAGTCCAAAAATTGTGTTATTTTAAAATGATTAGGAACTATTTTTTTCTTTAAGAGATGCTTTTTAAATACATTGTATTGGCTTGTTTTATTTGATTTTTGTAAAATCGTACAGCTATTAATTACAAAAAAAAAAATACCAAATAATAAAATATGAGTAAAAAGATTACGTAATGTGAATTTGTTTTGCACTAATGTTTAACAATTAAATCCGAATATTTTCCACAAAAGTTATGCCAGTTTACTGTTTTTGCTAATTGCATTCTCACTTTAATAAATTAAATTTAGTCGTTATTAGGGTAAGGAAATTGTCCTTTTGTCCTTATTTTGTTGCTTTTTAACTACAGATTAGATTAATTTCTTTAATTCTTCAATATTTATTATTCCATACATTATCATTGTAATGTACTAAGCATGTACGTACGCAGGTATGCATGTATGTATGTATGTATGTATGTTGGTATGTATAAATGTTTATTGTGCACAATTAGTTTAATTGTATTTGCTTTTTGTTATCGTTTTTCTATTTTAAGTATTTAATGGAAAAATATTTTTTTTTGCTTCGTATTTGTATTTATTTGCCCTTTTAGCGTTAATTTAAACAACAAACAGCAAGCAAAAACAAGAATTGCAGAAAACAATTAAATAGATATTGATATTTGCATTCATGGTCAGAGGTTTTTCAAGTAAAAAAATTTTTTTTTTGGTTTTATCAGAAAAGCACAATTTTAAAACTTTTGGTTTTTATATTGTTTGTGGTTTATACTTATTTTTTATAAGCAATATTTTAGCAGAGTTGACAGCTTTAATGCAAAATATTAAAGAAAATTAAAAATATATAAGTTAGGTTGGGTTATGATAAGAGCAGAAGACCTCAAATTACCCAGACATGCACTTGAGCCAGCAATCGGCTCGTTGTGTGCTTCAAGAAAAGAAAACTTTTGGGGGGAAACTTCCAAAAATTCAATAATGCTTTTCATATTTTACACCTCTCAAGTAAGCCAGTCTGCGGGCAAATTATCGCTTTCGATTCGAATCGGAATTTCAAAATTTTTATTAAATTTTCTATATTAAAAGCATTGACAGTTCGATCGATCGAGTTTAATATCGGCTAAAATCAAATGCGACGATTTTGCTTTTTTGATAAAACACCAGAAATAAAACACTGTGCAAGACCTGGGGCAGTGACACAGAAAATGCTTCCGACATGCCCTTCACTTAATGTGCTTTGCAACCTCCTTCCAGTGAAAGTGTTTTTGAAAGCTGGAATGGCCCACCAGCAATTTAGCTAAATTTTGTCTTTCCCAGTTTCAGAACAGATTTATCATCATTTGGAGTGCCCTAGAGGATTGTTGTAATAATGGCAACCATCTCGTTTATCTCGGTTTTTATTGCTACGAAAGGCTTCAAGTAATCTAGGTCAACTGCCGCCTGTTCTTTACAAAATCGTCAGATATTTCTTCCGTTTCTTTCTGACCACCTTATGATGTCCTCACAACTATGAACTGCGAACCTGCTCCTATTCCAAATAATCATTAATTATCTTCTTTCCCTTAAAAACCAGTCAAATGTTTAGTGTTCTCAGACATTTCTGATTTTTTCGACTCTTGAAAATCTGGACAGATATAAACATTCGTTAGAACCTCCGCTTGTGTGACAGTGTTGTGGTCGGGAAGGCGGAAGTATATCTCATCCCTGGGCATTCAACAAGAATGCCCAATCCTGTTTTTCTTTCCGCCCAGGCCGCTGTGTACAAAAACACGTCCTTTTTGGGTTGTTGATAAGTTTCTAAAGAAAGAGGGAGCCTTCGGGCATACCCTCTTTCTGGAACAAGGCTAATGTCTACCTTCACGGGGTATCAACTGGGTCCTCTTCAGTTTTCTGGGTCATCTTCAGTTTTCTGGTAAATCATATCTATCTTTAATATATGTGATTATCTGGTTCGCCAAACGGTCTGAACTGCGGTAGGCGGTTACTGGCACATCACTTCAAGGGTCAATGGGTTCCAATACTTTGTCAGTGCTAGTGGTAAAATTCGTAAGAATTCACAAACATAAATTTCGACGGCTGAGCACAATCCTATCTGGTTCTACGAGATTCGGAAATTCCTCATTCATTCTCATTCTGATTAATGGTGCGTTATACTTCGGAAGTAGAAATGGCTTAGGCAGTTCCCAAAAGGAACAACTGAGATCGCATGTTGTATACTGGAACTCGTATATTTCGGGCTCCAGGGTGATCGCCCTATACGGTCTTATACGGAGAGTTTCTAGGATTGGCGGGCCTAATTAAAGTATGTAAACCATCGAAGAAGTAGACTTATAATTAAAGCTGCTGATAAGTTCTTCGGAATAAGTAAGTATGGAATTTGGCTTTGGCTGGTTACCCCATAATCTAAAATATAATCCCATTAAAATAGCAGGAAATAAAAGAATGACCCGCATTTGTATACTGGGAGTATGTGAATGACCTAGTTTCTTACCGGTAGTATTGTAAAAGAAATTTTGAAGCGATAAAAAAATGGTAAAATAATTAATTTAATTGCTGAAAACCTTAGGATGAGCTGGGTCTCGTATTTAGGGCGTGCAATATTAGAGAGGACATAATAATCTATCGCAAAGGTCAGGGACAATTGTTGTCGTTTGCAAGCATACAGAAGATGTGTCTTTCTTGGCACGGCTTGGTTTTGGTAGCCAAATAGAGAGTTAATTCTGGAGACGAAAACGAGCTTAGATAGCTGATCTTCTAAGCAAGATGTCTGTTAGCACTGAGCTTTGATTAAAAAATTGTTGCCTGAATGATCTCACAAGCCATCTGAAGGTTTAAATAATAGCAGAACTGGTTCCGAGTGGTAAAATAACCATGAGATAAAACCTTCTGGGTAGGTGCTCATGTAAATGAATATGGTGCGTCCGTTTGGGCATCTGAGACTGCCGGTCTGGAATTAGATCAGTGTAATAACTTTTTGCCTTCTCTTGAAGTGTACGACTAGACAGCTCCACATCCCCCGAATAATCCTTCAGTATCTCCCAAGTACGTCAATCGATAAACCCTTAACATTCCCCAATCCATTTTCCCGTCTTTTCTAGGTATTTCGCCGCAGGTTTCACCTCGTAGCTTCAATTTGCTAAATACTTAAAGTAGTTTTCCACATCAGAGTAGTCCTTATTGCCTTGCTTATTTCTAGGAAACATGCACATTGGACCTTTTGTTAGATTCCTATGTTGCACTTCCTGTACACTGAGTATTGATCTAATAAAGCTTCTGTATAGCCAATGGCATCTTTGGACTTATGCCCCATTTTTAACCTGTAGTAATTTAACATAATGCCTATAATCGGTTAACCATCACTGGCGTCTTCTCTAAGTGTAGGCTTCAAATTAATTTGGAATCCAGGACTGCTCCGAGGTACTTGGCTTTCTTGAGTAATCAAATCGTCCAACCCAAGAAACCTTCCTCGGGCAGAGTTTAGCCTTGTCTGGCCTCACACTCATCCCCCTAGGCTGAGCCCAATTAAGTGCAATCCTAAAGGCGTCCGCACTTCTACATCTATCCCTTAAGGGATAGAACCACATCGTCTGCTTAAAAAACTGCATCACATACTCCATCCAATATCCCTTGTAGACTACGTAATGTAGCAACTCATAAAAAGCGTAAAAGAATTCCACCTGGTGGGGTTCTACCATTCATACTCTCTTGAATAGTAACATCAAACAATCCGCACATCATCCCTCTTTTCCCTTATATGTGAATAACTCAGTCTCCTATTACTAGATCAACGTGAAACAACGTCGTAGAAAAGGTTTTCTGTATAGTCTCCCCTCGTGTCTTTTCATATATTGATTCTGTTTAAGTCCTTGCTTCTAGACATATAGTCCACTCTGTGTAATTCACTCAATGTTTTCAAACAGGAAGAAAGTTAGACTTATGGGTTAGCTTCCCTTGTCAGGCTTTGATATAAATACCTCTTTGGCGCTTTGCTTGTCGTAAGGGACGTAGGTTAGGTAGCGCAGGCGACATGATGGGGGTACTTCCTCATCCTGTTGCCGTTCTACCGTAGGACCTGCCAATTCAGTAAGGAAGTGGGCTTTACCAAGAACCTAAGGGTTTGTTTCATAGTCTTTTCTTCTTGTGTCAAAAATATACAGGAATTATTGTTTTACTAATACAGCCACAACTATGTAGTTTGAAAAGAACATTTCAAAACATTTTTTTCCGTTTTAATAATACTGTGTTATGAAAGTACAATCGTGTCATTGTATGATGATGTAATGTAACAATTTGCTTCAAGCATTTAGATGTATTTGACTGTTTTCCAATTGTGGCTATAAAACAAAATTAAAAACCATATGACCATGATTTAAATTTTATGTAATGAAATTAATATTTTTTGTTTAAAATACTTACTAAGAGGTTTAAAGTCTGCTTATTACATTAATATTAGAAAAAACAAGTTGAAACTATTACAAAATTTTTAAATCAAATGCAGCTTTACTTAAAGCAATTTCGACACCACTAATCTTTTATCAAAATGTTTAAAATATTATTAATTTTTAAATAGATTAATACTAAGAAAAAATCTGTATTTCAAAAGTTTTTTTAAAGCTTTAATTAACATTGAAAAAATTTCGAAACTCTAAACATCTATGTATGTTCGGAATTTTTTAGCACAAATAAATTTAAAAATAAAATAAAAGATTTTATTAAAGTACTTAAAATTTATTGAGTTCAAAATGTTCCTTTTTAAGAGATTTACGATCAGAAATTGTTTATTTAATCTTTGGATTTAAAGTGATTGATTTAATGGACAATTTTGCTAAAGCTTATTACATGTTTTTGTTATAAATAACGTAAATAACTTGACCGGTTTATGGAAAAATAAAATGTTTGTATTTTTTGTTTGTTTTTGTTTTATTACTGTCAGTTTTGTTTTTCCTTTTCCTTTAAAGCAACTGGGAGCAGTAACCTGTATAGGAGTGTGTGTGTTTCGATTAGCTATGTCAATAGAGAAGTATACTAATAAAAAATTTTTATCTATTAAATAAATATCTATTTTTATTTTTAAATATTTGATAAACATTTCAAAATGCGTTTTAATAAAAACCTTCCCAATGCCACAATCCTACTGATTTATAGTCGTACAGCCTAAACACGTAAAGCTTGACATTTAAAATTTCAACTGCGGTGATTTGGACCCAAAGGTGATAAAAATGGGTTAAAAAATGGGTTATAAAGTTTTATCTTCTACCCAAAATATGACTAGACGCGTGATTGGTACTTACTCGGAATATAAGAAAAGACTTTAGGGGTAAGGAAGGGAAAATGAAAAATTTTTGGTATTTTTTTTTTAATTTTACTTTTCAGGGGTAACAGTTTAAATATGAATATATTTTGGTACTTTTTTCATATTTTGACCATAAAGGTTAACAAGGGGTTAAACCAACAAAAATGGAAACAAAATCTTTTTTCCGTTCGACAGCTACAGAACACAATTGACGTTCAAAGCGGTATATGCAAGTACAATCTTTTAAGAGTTTTTAGCTACTTTTTGAACAAAAAAAACTTTTCAAGTTTGGCACTTTTTTGCATTTCATGAATAAGCGATACTAGAGGTATACACTAAGAGCTATTGACCTATATTGAGGTCAAAGGTGATTTAAGTGGACAATATGTACATTTTCCACATTTTTGGTAAATTTTGTTTTTTTGAGAATACGAGCCTGGAAGTATAAAATTTAGGACTATTTAGGTCGTAAATGAAATAAACGAATAAAAAATACTTTTCCCCAAGCTTTTGGCACTTTTAAGCTTTTGTAAGAAAATGAATATTTTGGCCAATTAGCGTTCAGAGGGTCAATTAAATAGAAAAAAAATAGTCACCCTTAAAAAATCAACATTCAAATAAACAAAAATACCGGCAGTAGAAAAGCAAAGATCGATGAAAAACCTTCGTCGGTTACCATGATACCGACTAGACCGATGGACAAATAAAAATTACAGCTTTTGGTTTGATAATGATGTTTTGGTATCTGCTTTCATTCCTCGAAAGTTAAAAAAAATTATGGAACAACAATTAATTCTGTCAAATAGTACAATTCGAAACCCATTTTATTTAAATATGTAACAAATATCACAAGGCTTACTTCCCCTAAACATGCTTGACAAGTAAGTAAACGTTTAACTTTTTTTCCTAAACATTTTTGCAGTTTTGTATCTTAGATGAAAGTGCAAGTGAATTTTGTTTTATAATTGTAAACTATGAGCTCATACATGCTGGTATCCACATTTGGGATATACAATTTTCAACAGAAAAAAAAAGGAGGGAAAAGACAACAAAGAACTTTGGCGGCTAAATATGTTATAGTTGGCAAAAGTAGATGGTGACATGTCCTACAATAAATTCTTAAAAGTGTTTATCAAGTATTTTTCAATAAAGAAATTTTTTGTTCAATCTTCAATTATTTTGAAACTTTTATTCTTAAAGTATTTAAAGGAATATAATATTAAAGGCGTTTAAAGTTTGACTTAAGCGTTTTTTTATGGTTTAAAACGTCAAAAAAAAATATTTGCCATTTCGTTTGAAATCAAACAGTTGGCTGGTGATTTCCTTAAAAAAAATATTTAAAAATTTACAGCTTAACTTAATTGAATATCTATCAAAATCTTTTTTCTAATTTTTTAAAAATTGCTTAATGTAGGGTAATTTAAAATAAAACTTACTAGTTTAAAAAAAGCAATTCCTTTTCCTTTTTCAAGTAGCTAAAATATTTTCACGTTTTTTCGCAATAAGATTTTATTATTCTCTTTGCATATCTGTTTGTAACTGGTGTGACAACTTGCAGTTTTAGCTGCAGTTGCAAGGGGCTGGTGTTGTATATGACTCTGACTAACTGACTGTTTAGACCACTGTGCTGTTTGCTGATTGCTAGAGTATGTTTTTAACAAGTTTTATGGTCGATTTGTGGTTATTTGTTTTAACATTTTGTTTTTAGCCTTTAGCATTTTGTTTTTTTTTTTCATATTTTTTCTTTTTTGCTCTGCATTATAACTAAAACTACTTTTTGTTTTTGTAAAGAGGAGACTTAGTTGCATTTCAATGACATGCACTTATTATTAAGCTGATCATGATCATTATGATGATGTTGGAAAAAAATTGCTAAAAGCCGTAATGTGGGGACAAGTGATATAATTAAAGTACTTAAAGTTGGAAAATCAATAAACTTATTAACTGCAAGTAGTTATATTATTTTTAAAAACTACATTTATTTCAAAAAACAATTATTAAGATAAATAATTTTTTTTATATATATTTTGCTTCAGTTAATTAAAACTTATCAAAATAAAATAAATAATTTTAATTTTTTTATATAATCTCTTTGTTTGGCTTTGGATGATAAGAAATTAAGTTAAATATTGTCAAAATGAGACAAAAAAACTTATGTATTTTTTCTTGAAAAAATTATCAATAATAAGAAATATTTAAAATTTTCCAAACAATACATTCATATGCATAAAAAATTAATACAAAAATAAACAAATAAATAAATAAATAAATAAATAAATAAATAAATAAATAAATAAATAAATAAATAAATAAATAAATAAATAAATAAATAAATAAATAAATAAATAAATAAATAAATAAATAAATAAATAAATAAATAAATAAATAAATAAATAAATAAATAAATAAATAAATAAATAAATAAATAAATAGACAAATAAATAAAATAAATAAATATATAATAAACAAATTAATTAATAATATGCATTTCATTGGTTCTAACACCAAATCATCAGTAGACTTCAACCAAATTCTTAGAAAACCTCATTAGTATTTTCTGTCATTTTATAATAACCTCAATAAACTAATTGAGAATAACTATTAACAAGTCAGTAAAATACATGTAGTAATAACCAATAGTTATTCAAATGTAAAAGGGAAAAAGAAAATCAAAACAGCTCATGGCGACAAATGGTTTGTTGGGTTCTTAAAATAACTCTTGAAGGTTTTGGCTTGTTTATAGTAATTCTAACTAAGTTTATTGAGGTTATTATATAAAGACAGAAAATACTAATGAGGTTTTCTAAGAATTTGGTTGAAGTCTACTGATGATTTGGTGTTAGAACCAATGAAATGCATATGTATATACAAACTTAACCTACAACAAACCATATAAATAAACAAAGAAAATAGCGATCATATCTTGAATAACCTTTGTAAATTAATAATAAAAATCTTGAAATCATGAATAGTTTTTTGTTTGATTTGTTTGGTCATTTATTACAAGAGAAAAAAATTTTTACGAGTACTGGGTAGAGCAACTGTTAAGTTAAATAATTTGATTTTATTTCTTGAAAAAAATGTTCTAGTTTTGTAACAATTCCTAGAAAGTTCCAATACCACAACTCTTGTACGTGTTAAGCGTTTTAATACATTTTTTAAGCAAATTTTATGTAAAAATTTTATTTTTTCTATGTTAAGAAAAAAAATTAAAAAAATGTTTTGGCCTTACAAAGAAAAAAGATGTTAAAATCTATTGGCCTTTCAAAAATTACATATGACCTGCGCAAATAGTTGATCTAATTTACCTGGCTTTTAATTGAAGAAGAGGTTTTTTTAAGGAATATTGATAATTACCTGCAAAGAAAAAGAAATAAATCAAAATAAATATGTATGTAATTTAGAAAGTTTTGTTTCAGAGAATCAGAAAATTTTTTCAAAAAGTTTTTTTAAACCAATTTTTTCTATTTTTTGTTTAAAATAAATTTGTTGGTTTTGTTTTATTGCTTAACAATTTATGAGAAAATTTCTAAAAAATTGTAGAAAATACTTTATTCAAAAGTGTTATAAAACAACCACTTAATCACATCCTCAATCGCATTCCTCCTATTCAAGTAGTTGTGCTCATTCTCTTTACTAAAGTGTTTGTTTTGTTCTCATGCGAACAACGAAAAAAGTAGTTTTCTCTTGAATCTTTAGTTACAGATTTCTGTCGTGTTTCAATAAAAAACTATAATATTTGTTCTTTGTTCGATAATTAATTATTGCTTATCAGTTTAATAATTTATTTTTGCTCTTCTTTGCACTTTTTTTTTTGTTGTAAAATTTGTTGAAGAAGAAATTGGAATAAAAAGTATGTTGCACTTTGTGCAAGGGTGTGTGTGTGAAAGTAAGTTTAAAAGTTTGTTTGTTGCTAGTACTCGTATCTTCTTAACCCATTTATTTACGTTGCAAAAATAGTAATAATAAAAAGGAAAAAAGAACAAAATTTCTTTAAGTGGCAAAAATGAAGTATGTATAATTTTTTTCTGACGATAAAAAAATATTAAAAATAATAAGTAAGTAGCAGCAAAAAAGGGAAAACAAAAATAAAAAGAAAGGATTTGTGTTAAAATTTAGTTTAAATAAAGAAAAAGTTTTTTCTTTGTTCATGGAAAAAAGCTATTCACTTATAAAATAGATAAGAGTAAAACAAAGTTATTAAAAAAAATTTGTAATTTATTTAACTTTTATTTGCCTTAAGCTACGCTCATTAAATCAGGAAAAAAATCCCACTTTTAGTCTCAATTTGTTATTTGAACATTTGCAATAGAAAATATTTAAAATATTTAAAAAACAAATAATTCAAAACTTTATAATAAACTGTCCAGATAATTCCACAATTAAAGGTACAAAGAAAAAACCTATGAAAATGTGTAAATTAAAAGTTGTTTGTAGTAGTTGTTTGTAAATGAAAACAAGTAAGAGCGCTATATTCGGCTGTGCCGAATCTTATATACCCTTGACATTGGTCTTTAAATATACCCAGCCGAGTAATTTTGTACTGCAAATAATATAATATAAAACCTTGTGCGAGTTTTAAAGTCCATAGAAATATATACAAAATTTTAACGTTCGTATGAATAATAGAAATAGATGAAGAAGGTTTGAGGTCGAGAGTTTTAAAAGTTTTCGACATTATTCATATTTAAAGGTTAATAAAACTTGTTAAATAATATGGGATATTCTAGTCCCCCAGCTCTTCTCCAACTTTTTCTCCAAAATGTATGAATTATTTGATTATTACTTTTTGTAGAATATTCGAAGTCGATAGCTGTAATAGTTTCCGAGATATAGCGTATCGAAAATTTTATAAAAATCGTTGATTTGTATGGGAGCTATCCCTTCTTGACCCCCCATCCAAAAATTGTTTTCTTCAGACCGTAGCCCTTAATGTCCAATTACTTTTTGTAGAACATTTGATTTCGATATCTGTTATAGTTTCCGAGATATAGCGTATCGAAAATTTTATAAAATTGTTAATTTGAATGGGAGCTACCCCTTTTTCTGCCCCCAATCAAAAAATTTTTTCTTAAGAGAGTGGCCCTTGATGTTCAATTACTTTCTGTAGAACACTTGGTTTTGATATCTGTTATAGTTTTTGAGATATAGCGTATCGAAAATTTTATAAAAATCGTTAATTTGTATGGGAGCTACCACTTTTTCTGCCCCCACTCAAAAAATTTTTTCTTAAGAGCGTAGCCCTTGATGTCCAATTACTTTCCGTAGAACACTTGGTTTCGATATCTGTTATAGTTTCCGAGATATAGCGTATCGAAAATTTCATACAAAACATTAATTTGTATGGGAGCTACCCCTTTTTTTGCCCCCACTCAAAAAATGTTTTCTTTAAAGTGTAGGTCTTTGCGTACAATTACTTTTGTTAGAACATTTTAAGTCGATAGCTGTTATAGTTTAGGAGATATAACGCATAAAATATTTCACCAAATTTGTGCAGTTGTAGGAAAAATACCCCTTTCCCTGGTCCTATCTAAAAAAACTTTTTCCATTATTTACGTCCCTTCTTTAGGAGTATCCGTGTCAAGTTTTGTGGGAAGACTGACTATACTTACTGAGATATATAGGGATATATGCACGGATTTTGTCCAAAAAAAATGGGTTGTTTTGGGTTTTCGCTTATAACTCGATCAATAGTACACCGATTTTGCTGATTTTAAATAACGATTGTTAGCGGGATATTTCTAACAGTTTGACACCAATAGTTGGTCTGTATCTTTTTATTTGACTCCGGAAACTTGATTTCAACAGACGGACAGACGGACATGGCTATATCAACTTCCCTATCTATAAGGATCCAGAATATATATACTTTATGAGGTCGCAAATGAATAATAAAGAAATTACAAACGGAATGACAAACTGATATATACCCTTATCACTATGTGAAGGGTATAAAAACAATTTTTTACTTAATGCTTTTTTAGATTTTTTTAATTTAATTTTTACAAAGTTCATCTCTGATCTGATTTTACTGATTTATGTTTTTTTTTGTTGCCCTACAAACTAAATACTTTCTAAGCACGTTTGTCTTCTATGTGTTCTCTCCAGATTGCTAGACCAACTTTTTTCTCTTCCAGAGTTATCTAATGCTTTTTTGGCTTGAAGGTTTGTGACCATTCGACCAGCCTGCGCAGTCATTGTATTTTGATGCGCTTTACTATGTTAATGTTGGAATATTATTCATACTACTCAAGCTTCGTTCAATGATTAAATGTATTACACAAGTGCCTAAGCCTACCTCCTAGCGGTATTAACCGGGCAACTTTCATTTACTGGAAGGCTAACAGACATGGTTAAGTCGAAAAAAATTTGCCTTGGGCTGAATGTGATCAGTGATTCAATGGTCTGGCTTGAGGCAGGTTGTCCTTGTTGTCGCTGTGTCATGTACATCGCCATTAAGTGGCACAGCAATTCAAGGTTCTAAGGGTACCAATACCTTATCAGTGTTAAATAGAAATTATTAGGAATTATACGGAAGTAGATTTCCGAGGCTGACCAGAGTCCTATCTGGTACCACGGGAATCAGTTGGCCCCATGTGCTTATCAATGCATTAACTGATTAATGCTGAGGTCTCCTTCGGGAGTTTACGTGGTGGCTGTAGTTATCCCCAAACGAGGCAACTGAAATCAAAAGTTGATATGCTGGGGTCCGTCCTGTGCGGGCGCCAGAGTGACCGTGTAAGCGGTCTTATATGAACTTAAGGCTCTCAAGATAGAGTTTCTAGTTTTGGCGGGTCTACCCAGGCACATGAGAAACTGTTGAAGTAAGCTAATAGCTGAAAAGGTATAAGTGTGTTTGGAAGTAGGTGAATAGAGAAACTGACTACGGCTAGGGACCCTAGGATCTAAAATAAGATCCCGTCAAAGTAGTAACAAATAATGAAAAGGCCGATATTGGCATATTGAAGCATGTGCGTGATTCTGTTCTGACTGGCGGTAAGAAGATTATGAAGTGTTGATCATGGTGGAGTAATTGATTTGTCTAGATGAGAAAAAGATCCTTGAAACAGATAATCATAATCTTTCTTTCTTAAGGTTGGGTGCTGTTTCACAAACGTGTGGAGAGGTGTCTTGTCGGCGCGGATCTGTTTTGATTATGAAGGATCGAGATCAAAACTAAAAACGCAATTCGGGTTTAGATAGCCCAACTCCTCACCAAGGGGTTTGTTATGGCTACACAGAGTCATGACAGAGAATTGGTACCTGCGTGGCAGAGTGAGCCATTCTGTGGGCGCTAGTGGACGCGTTGTTTCCACCAAGTGTTGAGAACACCGTGAGTTATTGCCAGCATGGCAGGTATCACGTAAAACCCTTAACGACTACTCACGGTTTGTTCAACGATTACACTTCCCGCAAACACGGGTGGGGCCAAGGATTTTGCAAAGAATTTTTCTCTCAGAAACACCCAGCCACGCTTCGTCTGCCCTTGCAAGTTCTCGCGTTTCATAAAGAAATGCAGGGAGAATATGCGAGTTGTACAATGTTATTTCAGTTGCTCGAAGGGAAATCACCTTTTTTGAACCGTCTGCTTAGCGCAAAGAAGCATCTAGATGCCAGCACAATCCCTCAAATTATTTCGAGCTGACATCATTATTTCTCTTAATAGCGGAGCCGACGTATATAACCGTTTCTCTCGACGTTGCAATTTACAATGTCAACCATTCGACGTAAAAGTTTTTGCCTATTAGTGGCAAGCTTAGAAAGTTTAGTGTTGTTTTTCTTCACTGTTAGAACAATTTTTTTTGATTCCTTTTCAATTCTTTAAAAAGCATCAGTTATATTTTGCTCTACCCTTCCGCTTATATTAATGTCATCTTTACTTTACCTTTTTTATATTCTTTTGTTTTTTCCAATATTTTCTCCAAGAATTTTTTGCATAATTTTCACGATGAACTGTCAAAGACCTCTTGTGGTGCTGAATGGTTTGGAAAGATAGCTTCCTATTTTTACTGAAGATCTAGTATCACCAGATCTTTAACAAAAGCGCACAAGTTTTGCCGGGAACTTTTTCGCAGACTAACATATTTACTTTTAACATTTTTTTTCTTATCGGCATATTTTAGGCGGCTTTGTAGTTGACGAAAAAAAGGTTTGTGTTGGTTTGCTGTTATGGGTATTTTCTAGCTTTTCCGAAGTATAAAGATTTAGTGGATGTTTTCGGCCTAGAGTCACACTGGTAGGGCTGTATGAGCTCTTTGATGTTGGGCTTAAGTCTTTCGCAAAATGTGCCGCATAGGATCTTACATGCGACGAACATAAGACCTATTCCGCTATAGTTGACCCAAACGGTTTTGTCTCCTTGTAAAGAATCAGACATAGTATACTGGGGTTCCAATTATGTATTTTTACAATTTTGCAAGAAAAAAAAAATATGTTTTTTCTTTAATATGTTAGTAATTACAGTGCTACAAAGAAACTAAAGCCAAAAATATCGCATGGAAAGCCAGGGCAACCAGACAAATCCTTACGAAAACAATATATCCATGATTCTATATTAATTTTTTGTATGTTTTAAAACAATAAGGTCAAATCAATGATAAGCTGCCCATACCATTACAAAACACAGCCCGTTCGTTTAGGCTATCGTTGGCCAAAAAAACACACCCAGAATATGCTGATGGTCATAAAATCGTGTTGTTCTATTATGCCCACAGTAGGCAGTTGTTGAAAAGTTTAGCCTCCTTTGTTTTGATTTCTTCCCGTCCGATTAATATTTGTCTCGATAAAGGCAGAACAATCTCTCTATAAAGCTGACCAGGTGTTTCGATGTTGGCCTTAAAAATAAAAGCAGTTCATTTGATGTAAAAGGTCATATAAAACAATGGCCAATACTTTTAATAAATTTTAATCATACAAATATTTTTAAATTAAAGCTATACTTTAAAAAAAAACTTCGCATTTTTTGCTTTAACACCCAACAAAATAAAATAAAAAAAGCATCAAAAAATAAATAATATTTAAATTAAACACCTGATATCCTCATTAAATCATAAACAAATTAGAAACACAAGCACAACAAATAAATTCCAAAGGTAGAGAAAGTGAAGACTCTTTGGATAAGTTTAATAGAATTTATTTGCAATTTTATAGGCAAACTTTGCTTCGTTCGGGTCTTTGTAAGAAACAGTCGTGGAAAATGGGAAACAAATAGAAAAGAAACAAGTAAGAGCGCTATATTCGGCTGTGCCGAATCTTATATACCCTTCACATTGGTCTTTAAATATACCCAGCCGAGTAATTTTGTACTGCAAATAATATAATAAAAAACATTGTGCGAGTTTTAAAGAAAAAATAACAAAATTTTAACGTTCGTATGAATAATAGAAATAGATGAGGAAGATTTGAGGTCAAGAGTTTTAAAAGTTTTCGACATTATTCATATTTGAAGGTTAATAAAACTTGTTAAATGTCTAGTCCCCCTGCTCTTCTCCAACTTTTTCTCCAAAATGTATGAATTATTTGATTATTACTTTTTGTAGAATATTCGAAGTCGATAGCTGTTATAGTTTCCGAGATATAGCGTATCGAATATTTGATAATAATTGTCGATTTGTATGGGAGCTACCCCTTTTTTTGCCCCCACCCAAAAAATTTTTTCTTTAAGGCGTAGCCCTTAGCGTGCAATTACTTTTTGTCGAACATTTCATTTCGATATCTGTTATAGTTTCCGAGATATAGCGTATCGAATATTTGATAATAATTGTCGATTTGTATGGGAGCTACCCCTTTTTTTGCCCCCACCCAAAAAGTTTTTTCTATAAGGCGTAGCCCTTATGGCCCAATTACTTTTTGTAGAACATTTCATTTCGATATCTGTTATAGTTTCCGAGATATAGCGTATCGAATATTTGATAATAATTGTCGATTTGTATGGGAGCTACCCCTTTTTTTGCCCCCACCCAAAAAATTTTTTCTTTAAGACGTAGCCCTTAGCGTGCAATTACTTTTTGTAGAACATTTCATTTCGATATCTGTCATAGTTTCCGAGATATAGCGTATCGAATATTTTATAGTAATTGTCGATTTGTATGGGAGCTACCCCTTTTTTTGCCCCCACCCAAAAAATTTTTTCTTTAAGGCGTAGCCCTTATGGCCCAATTACTTTTTGTAGAACATTTCATTTCGATATCTGTTATAGTTTCCGAGATATAGCGTATCGAATATTTGATAATAATTGTCGATTTGTATGGGAGCTACCCCTTTTTTTGCCCCCACCCAAAAAGTTTTTTCTATAAGGCGTAGCCCTTATGGCCCAATTACTTTTTGTAGAACATTTCATTTCGATATCTGTTATAGTTTCCGAGATATAGCGTATCGAATATTTGATAATAATTGTCGATTTGTATGGGAGCTACCCCTTTTTTGCCCCCACTCAAAAAAAAATTTCTTTAGAGCGTAGCCCTTATGGCCCAATTACTTTTTGTGAAACATTTCATTTCGATATCTGTTATAGTTTCCGAGATATAGCGTATCGAATATTTGATAATAATTGTCGATTTGTATGGGAGCTACCCCTTTTTTTGCCCCCACCCAAAAAAATTTTTCTTTAAAGCGTAGCCCTTTGCGTGCAATTACTTTTTGTAGAACATTTCATTTCGATATCTGTCATAGTTTCCGAGATATAGCGTATCGAATATTTTATAGTAATTGTCGATTTGTATGGGAGCTACCCCTTTTTTGCCCCCACTCAAAAAAAAATTTCTTTAGAGCGTAGCCCTTATGGCCCAATTACTTTTTGTGAAACATTTCATTTCGATATCTGTTATAGTTTCCGAGATATAGCGTATCGAATATTTGATAATAATTGTCGATTTGTATGGGAGCTACCCCTTTTTTTGCCCCCACCCAAAAAAATTTTTCTTTAAGGCGTAGCCCTTTGCGTGCAATTACTTTTTGTAGAACATTTCATTTCGATATCTGTTATAGTTTCCGAGATATAGCGTATCGAATATTTTATAGTAATTGTCGATTTGTATGGGAGCTACCCCTTTTATTGCCCCCACCCAAAAATTTTTTTCTTTAAGGCGTAGCCCTTTGCGTGCAATTTGTTTTTGTAGAACATTTCATTTCGATATCTCTTATAGTTTCCGAGATATAGCGTATCGAATATTTGATAATAATTGTCGATTTGTATGGGAGCTACCCCTTTTTTTGCCCCCACCCAAAAAATTGTTTCTTTAAGGCGTAGCCCTTTGCGTGCTATTACTCTTTGTAGAACATTTCATTTCGATATCTATTATAGTTTCCGAGATATAGCGTATCGAATATTTGATAATAATTGTCGATTTGTATGGGAGCTACCCCTTTTTTTGCCCCCACCCAAAAATTTTTTTCTTTAAGGCGTAGCCCTTAGCGTGCAATTACTTTTTATAGAACATTTCATTTCGATATCTCTTATAGTTTCCGAGATATAGCGTATCGAATATTTGATAATAATTGTCGATTTGTGTGGGAGCTACCCCTTTTTTTGCCCCCACCCAAAAAATTTTTTCTTTAAGGCGTAGCCCTTAGCTTGCAATTACTTTTTGTAGAACATTTCATTTCGATATCTCTTATAGTTTCCGAGATATAGCGTATCGAATATTTGATAATAATTGTCGATTTGTATGGGAGCTACCCCTTTTTTTGCCCCCACCCAAAAAATTTTTTCTTTAACGCGTAGCCCTTAGCGTGCAATTACTTTTTGTGGAACATTTTAAGTCGATAGCTGTTATAGTTTACGAGATATAGCGCATAAAATATTTCACCAAATTTGTGCAATTGTAGAAAAAATACCCCTTCCCCTGGTCCTATCTGAAAAAATTTTTTCCATTATTTAGGTCCCTTCTTTAGGAGTATCCGTGCCAAGTTTTGTGGCAAGAGTGACTATACTTACTGAGATATATAGGGATATATGCACCGATTTTGTCCTAAAAAAAATGGGTTACTCTGGGTTTTCGCTTATATCTCGGTCAATTGTGAACCGATTTTGCTGATTTTAAATAGCGATTGTAAGCGGGATATTTGTGATCGTTTGACACCATTAACTGGTCTGTATCTTTTTATTTGACTCCGGAAACTTGATTTCAACAGACGGACAGACGGACAGACGGACAGACGGACAGACGGACAGACGGACAACGCTAAATCGGCTTCCCTATCTATAAGGATCCAGAATATATATACTTTATGGGGTCGCAAATGAATAATAAAGAAATTACAAACGGAATGACAAAGTGATATATACCCTATCACTATGTGAAGGGTATAACGAGAGCATAGGGAAACATCATTTAATGGTTTTATATTTCTTTTCTAAAAAAGCATTTATGGCTTTTTATTAAAATAACTTAATATATTTTACCTTTTTAAGGAAAGAATAACAACAACCTCTTAGACTTAATGTGGCAATTTATTGAAGGCAACTAAACAAGTAGCTGGTTATCCTCATTTACAAATTATTATGAAAAAGATTAATTTGCACTTATGGGAAAAAATATTGTTTATAACTATTTATTGTGGCAAATTTGTGCCTCAAAGCGGGTTTAAATTAAATAATTTTAATTGGGGTATTCAAACGGTATGCTATCAAGTCATATTGTCTTAAAGTTTTAATATTTTACAATAGTTTAAAAAAATTGTTGTTGTGCTTAAAAGAAAAAAGTTCTATAATAATAAGACTTTTTGAACTGTGTTTATCGTTTTGTCATAAACAGTAGACACCTGAGCCGGGCTGCCGAAATTCTTTAGTGAATCCGTTGATATAATTAACAAGTCGCAGTCATTAATTTTAAAATATTTTTGAAATTAATTATTTTTCTGTTTTCTCCAGCAGCTGATTCAAATTTAAAATAGCACACTTAATTATGAGCGGATGCTCACAAGAGTAGTATTTTTTCGTTTTACTTTTTAAGACACATGACTTTATGACTACCTTGGGAATACCCTAAATATAAGAAAAGTGTATAAAAAATTTATTTACACACACTACTTCGTTTGTTGGGATGTTTGTTACGCCCAAAACATCGATTAACTCAAAATCATCTCCTGCGACGACTATGGTTTTCAGGGCACTCCTGTCAGTCAGTGAGCAGTGATAGTGAGCCATTTAAGAAGCGCTGTCTATAACAATAAAGAGCCTTTGGAATGTATAGGTTTCGTTGGAATGCGAAAAGTGGTTAAAAGAAGCATATTTTCTGATACATCAACACTGGCAGACCTTCTGGGTCCATTGTGCATCCCTTAAAATTAAAAAATTAAAAAAAAAATCAAGTAAAAAAAGAAAAAGAAGTGGTAAGAATCAACAAAACAAGGAAAAGAAGGCTGAAAAAAAGTTTATCTACCCGTGTAAAAACTCCATTCTCATTGCCTACTCCCTAGACATCTGACTACCAGCCGATGAATTCAGTGTGTACAATGCAAACCATCGACTAGTTCTTCGTGGAATCATTTCCCCAACCACTTGAACTTATGAGTTCAACTGTAATCTCGGGCAGTGACTGACAATATACTTTCTCGTTTCTTATACCTCCTCATTCTCACATTCTACAATAATCTGAAGTGCCGCGATCCCATTTGCTCGTCCGGGTCCTGACCGGACAGTGCACAGCTACACCCCTGTTCTTAGGCCTTTAGGCCCATTATGCCAAAGTTCATTAGCAAAAATTCTGCCAAGGACCTTTCCGCAGTCCCTCACCAGCCTAGACCTGACACAAAGCGTCTTTGAAACGTATAAAGACGTATTTAATTCGACGCATATTATTAAAATAAAATTTATCATCGGGCTTGGAAATTGCTTAATACTTTGGAAGCATATATTAAATATATTTTTAATAGATAGAATAAGGATAGAAATTATTAAAAGTAAAATTACTTAAAGGATTTAAGTTTTAGAATTAAATGGTGAAAACTTGGAGCCTTTAAATTTTGGTAAATGATTTAACATATTTTTTCAAATATTTTAAATATTTATTAAAAAAAGTATTTTAAGTACTACAGGTACACGTTACTTAATAAAATGTTCATGTTAACGGTCTCTTTTTGTAGAAACATAAATAAAAAGTCCTAAAATAAAACACTACTTAAACAATAGGGCAGATATAAATATGGGGGATTTCATGTCAAGTGACCCAACTTTTAAAACCGATGTCTTTCGATTGGAAAGAAATTTGGACCAAAGTAAGTTCTTGCAGAGAGTAGTTTAGGCACAATTTTTTAAAAAAAAAATATTTTATGCTAAGAAACAAAATAATTTAACCTTTCCGACGGTATTCGTTGAAAATATTTACAAAACGTGTTCAGACATTGCCATATAAAAGTGATTTTATTCCAGAGGCCTACCATTTTGTTGGTAATACAGAGTCGAGTGTATGAGACTTTATTTGGTACTTGCATACCGGCGGAAAGGTTAAATTATTTTGTTTCTTAGCATAAAATATTTTTTTTTTGCTTAAGAGATAATTTTACATAAATAGCAAAAAAATCAAAATAGAATGTACGCGAAAATTTGAAAACCTCTACCTTGAGTTACAAAACATTATTTTTTATAGATATCCCACTCGCATCCCACTAAGCGACTTCCAAGCTCTTCAAAGGAAAGACCTAAGCTTTCTTTTGAGCAAACAAAAAAAAAAAAAAAAATGGGCACATTTGGAAAAAAAAATTTTTTCTAATTATTTTATAAAAAAAAATAAAAAAAAAATTTTTTTTAATTTTAAAAATATTTTTTTCTGGAAGATTGAAAAAAAAGCTATCGAAAGTATTTGGGACGAATTTTGTTAAAAGCAAAAGGTAATAAAATACATGTATGAGAAATAACACCTATTTGCCGAAAACGTCAAATTTTGAACCCCTCTAGCTCAGAGAGTTCTTGACCGATCGTGTTAAAAAATTGTGTCTAAACTACTCTCTGCAAGAACTAACTTTGGTCCAAATTTCTTTTGAATCGAAAAAAAAAGTTGGGTCACTTGACATGAAATCCCCCATATATATTTTCTTATATATATATATATGTGTGTATGCACATGCTAAAATACACATTTTTTAACCTTTTTATTTTTACTACAAGTAGTTTAATCTAGACCACCGTTTAGTCACGTGTTAAATGTTAAAACTTTATTTTTGGACATCATAAAAATTTTACCTTTTTTGTTTAAATAATGAAGCCTAAAGTTTTTGACCTGACTATCTTACTTTGACTTTTGTTTATCTTACGTGACAGGTGCATGCAAATGCTGCTGTTTTATTTTAGTAACAATTTTTAGAAATATTATTTTTGCATCAGATTTTTTTGTATTAAACGTTAGTTCAGGTAAAATAGAAAAAATAAATGTTAAAACGCGACAATTTAAAGTAAATTTTGTTTCGTTTTTTTTTCATTTAGTCAGAACGTACATACATCGTCGCTTATGTTTGTTACTTCTAGTGTGACAAGGCTAGCTTTGCTAATAGTTTCTAAAACAGTAAAAATTTTGTAAAAAAATTTCCATTTTAAGTTGTCCGTCAACGCAAGTTGCTTTATAGATTTTCTGAAAAATGTTTCTCTTGAAAGCTTTAAGCACTGCCTCATCTGCTTTTGCAAGTACCATGCTTCGCAACCATAAACAAGCGCGGGTAGTATCAGTGCCTTGTGAAGATTGATTTGTGTTTGTTGGGAGGTGGCTTTATTTTTAAACTACTTAATTAGTCCAAAGTAGCATCTTTTCGCAATATTCTTCTTTTTATCTCAAAACTGATGTTTGTTTTGTAAATGGCAGTGCCGAGATAGGTAATGTCGTTGAATATTTCACAGTTGTAGTTTTCAAATTCCACTATCTGCCCAAATCTATTGGATGTCTTGTGTGTTAATACCATCAACTTAGTTTAATCTGAATTTACTGCCAGACCCACTTTGGCTGATTTTTTCTTGACTTTTTCAAAGGTGGTGCCTCAGTTAAGGTAGGCAGAAATATTTCTGAGCTTTCAGTACCAATCGAGGTCTCAGAAAAGGAGATAGCCTTTCGTGTGATCTTTTTAACATCCTCTTAGTAAGGGTTATACGAGACGCAAATATGAATAGAACTGGCACACTGTTCACATAGTACGCCATGTTGCTTGCTTACGCTGACGATATCGACATCATGGGGCGAGCATTAACTTCCCCTTTTGAAAAAGGCAAGAAAAAAAGAAGAGAAGTACTTACTAGTTCAAAAAGTAAGTTTTTGTGGGCGTGGCATCACCCACTATTCTGTCTTTAAAATTTTGAAGATCGAAGCTACCAATATGTGTTCAGAAATTTTTTACGAATCGGTGCGATAGAATTATTAATATTAAGAGATTTTAATTTTTGTGGGTGTGGCACTGCCTTCTGCATGTTCCCTAAAATATTATTGTTAGAGGTCTTATGTATGTGTATCACTGTAGTTGAAGTAGTTTACATTTTGTGAATTTTGAGCTGCCCATATTTTGCCCCCAAAAATTAATTTAAAAATTAGAAGATGCGACTATGCACATAACGTTTTTTAAATTTGGGGCAGTATAAGAACCAAAATTAAGAATTTAATTTTTGCGGGTATGGTACCGCCTTTTTTTCAAAAACTTCAACTACTGCCGTTAACACGAGTTAAAAAAATTGTTTACAATTTTACGGTACATTTGTATGGCACCACCTTCTTTATTTCCTTTAGAATTTTGGCGTAAAAGGCCTTACATACGCGTATAAAGTCTCAAAAAAATAGCTGAATTTAAAATATTAGTATAAATTAAGCTTGCGTGGTACCGCCCACTTTTCTTTTCCCGAAGTTTCCAATTTATAATTCATTTATACTCGTACAGAGTTTTAAGCAAATCGGTGGGGTCAAAGTGGCAGTTTAAAGAATTTTATCTTTGAGGGCACAGCCCCGCTTTTTTTGTTGTCTTTAAAACTTTAGTGTCGGGGGCCTTATATATGTTTACATAGCCTAAGACAATAGGAGCAATGGTAGTACTATGATAATGAGTCTGATTTTGAGGGATTGGCACCACCCACTTTTAGGCTCCAAAATTTAGAAGTTGAAAGCCCAAATTTTCTCGCAACGTTTAATAAAAAATGATAAGGTAAAAAATATCTGTTTAAATACCATTTATTACGTCAAGCACTTAGTTTTTTTCGAAATTTTTACGTAAGATGCCTTACCTTTATATGAGTATAAAATTTCAAAAAAATCAAAGGACTTCAAACTTTGTGGGCGTGGCACCAGCAACTATTTTTTTACCAAAATTCATAAAAACCGGCGCAGTAAAAGTATATGACCTAAGATTTAAATTTTTTTGGACGTTTTTTTAGGTGTATCCTATGCGTTCCAAACAAACAAGCAAAAAAGGAGGCTAACAAACAAATGTACACCTTAATTTTCTAATTAATTAATCTAGAAATATAATAGAGATTGAGGCACTAGAAGCTGTAACTTGTCTAATTTTTTTGTAACGAATTATATCTCATGAGTATAACGACAACAAAATGAATTACGTCATTGTGAACAGCTAAAAATTTTTACCGGAAATGTATTGAAGTTCAATGTATCAAACTTGAATAAATATTAATTAAAAATGTGACATAAATTACAAAATAGACACCCTTTTCCACAACGAAAAGGAATTAAGAGAAGAAAAATCTATAAGCTAAAGTTACGTTTTCTTATTATTTATTAAAACGCAAATAATTTTAATAAAGTTTTTCATTCAACCAAGTATTTGTTTATAATGAGGAGGTATAAAATAAAAAAAATTTTTTTGATAAGTTTTACCTTTAGGGACTTGTTTTATCTGTAAAAGACTAAGATAAGATGGATGTTTCAAAACTTGTTAAGTAAATAGTTTTCGTTCTTATTGTGCGTATACGTAGGAATAAATTATTTAATCTAATATAAAAAATTATTTTTTTTGTGAATTTCCATTAAAAAAATTAGTTTAACATAGGACGTCCCAACACCTTAAAAAAGCGAAATTTTTAGGCGTTTCGGAGAAGGTTAGCAAAAATAGAATTCTAAAAGCTACAAAAATGTGCTTTAATTTTTAAAGAAATTTTTAAACAAATTAATACTTAAGCTGCTTTATTTATTTTATTCATTAAAACCTAAAAGCCTTATGAAAAAAGTAAAAAAAATAATTTTTATTGGCCGCCAAAGAGAGTGGACCATCTGCATGATGATGTATATACATACATACGTACGACTTATAAATATTTTATGTACATTTTTATAAAAAGAAAAACCCCATGTGTTTCACATTTAAGCTTTTCGAATTTTTGGGACACCCTTGTTAATTTTATATCACTCATACGTTTAGGTTGGCAAACAACATTAATCTTAACCAGAATCCTAAAAATGTTTTAATATTGAAAACTTGTTGTTAAAACATGTAATAGGAACTAATAAATATTTACAATAATTTTAAACAGAAAAACTTCCCTTAAAACCCCGTTAACAATGACTTTTAAATATTTTGATTTTTTTAATGTCATGTCCTTGTTATCAAGTTTAGTCATTAATTTGATAGAGTGACAAACAAAATAAAAAATTGTTGAAACGAATATAAATTATATTGTTAACAAAACAAAATTCTTACAAAAACATTATTGTCATTTTACTTAAATACCGGAAATTAAGTTAATTTTTGATTAAGAGAATTCAGAATGAAAAATTAAGTTTCTAAGGAATAATATTGGAAATATGTCGATGTAAACAAAAAAGAAGAAGTAGAGTTTAAAAAATTCAAAAAAGTTTTTAAATTCAATTAAATTATACATATGTATATACAAATATTTTTATAGCAAAGAGCGGAAAGAAAAGCATAACGTTTCTTTATAATAAGTTTCTGTGAAAATTTTAAGAGGGTAAACAAAAGGGAAAGATTTTGAAGAATTGCTTTTCGGGGGTCCAAAGGCCATGAGATAAAATTAAGCGAACTTTGACAATAAAAATGGCCTTTTTATATACACAGGGGCATATATGTTAATCAAGAGTCCTTTGAGTTTTTTTCCTGCTCAATTGGGGGAAATAAATATAATGATTAGGAACAGGATATTTAATATGAAACTGGACGAGAGCTACTGGTTATCAATGGATTTTAACAAACCTTCTAAGATGAGAGAAGAAGAGAAGTGAGCTACGTAGATGGTTGGTCGTTACTGATGGAGAAAAAGAATTGCGTTCCTTAAATGATCTTATGTAGAGAACGGGGGCTAGCTTCCATAGACTTGGAATAAGCTCCGGAAAGTCTACTGATACTATTACCAGGAGAAATTAAATCGAGAGCTCTCATGAACGAATTGTTATTGACATTAATTTAAAGAATATTAAACCATAAAACAAACCTCGAAGAAAGAGAGAGAAAAACTTATACCGGATAGATTAATAAGGTCAAATGGCAACATTATGCTTAAAGGTGACCAGGAAAAACATGGCAGCACTTTAAGAGCCTAAGAACTATGCAACTGGAGACAGTATTTTCGCTCAACAGTCCTCGAAAAAATATTACAAGCGCTCTGATACATTTTGAAAATAGTGGACTTCGACAGATTTTAAAAAATATTTCTGCATTTTTAAGCCTGTAAGTCTAAAAAAACAAGGGTCTATTGACCCATATAGAGGTCGTAAGTCAAAATATACTTTTTTTCAAATTCCAAACGTGAATACGTTTAGGGGGCTTTTTTTAAATTTTTTGAGTTGTATAGAATTAAGAACAGTTGACCCATATAGAGGTCAACATTTATCAACCAAGTGAAAAAAATCCTTTTTATATTTTATGGTACTTTTCACCATAAACCCATATGGAATTTGAAAGTCAACTTAGTAGGCAAAAGGTACTTTTTGTGTTTTTAGTATTTTTTAGATCCTTTGAGATTATGAATATACAAAAGCAAATTTAAGGACCATTTACCTGACTGAGGTCAAGGTCGGCTAAGGGAGGTCATTTTTTACATTTTTGATAATTTTTGCATTTCTTGGGATCATGAGTGTAGAAGTATTAAATATAGAGATGAGATAGAGGGCGAATTAAGAAAAAAAATACCTTTTCACAGTTTTTGCATTTTTCTGCTTTTTTGATTATCAGTCAAGAAGTATGAAATCAAGAAAAAGTGGGTCCTTTGAAATTCTAAAGTCAACTAACTGAACAAATATTATTTTTTTTTTTATTTAATAAACCATTACCAAAATATAGGAAGGCCTTAACTCGTATTTTAAGTCGATATTTTTTTGGATACGAGTAGTTGTGATATATGAGCAGACCATTTATTAAAATAAACAAATATCTAGACTTGGGGAGTTGGGTAGCGATGTTCACTAAAAATTAAAAACAAAAAATTTTGATTATATTAAAATCCAAAACAGTTTCCTTTTAACGGCTAATAATACACTTTTACATACGGAACTTTGTTTAATTAAAATCTAAAACTGAGTTATTTAATTTTTTTTATTTATGTCCAGAAAATCCATGTTCTTAAAGGCAAAATAAAATAACGAAAAATAAAATCAATTTAAGAATATTAATGATAAAATTATTTTATTTAAGCTTCGTTCACAACTGAACGAAAGCATTACGGTAATAATGTTTAATAATTTTAATATAAAATTGTTTTGCAAAAATTATGGAGTTAACAAAACTAATTTATTGCAAGTCTGAAATTAATTTAAATTTTAAATGCTCATAAAAAATCAATTGAAAATTTTACCAATTACTGGGTGAAATGGCGTTGGACAGTGCACACAAAAAGTCGGAAGACACTAAAAAATAATTTAAAATATAAGTTGTAAAATATAGTAGTTTTTGAAATAAATATTTGTTATAATAATTTGTTTCAATTTGGTAGGTCTAAAAGATCAGCCAGCTAAACATACAGATGTGACGGAGGTTTTTAAAGCAATTTAGGGAGGTGATTTCCTTTCGATCACTATAATTAAAAATACCCCAAATGAAAAACACCCTCCTCATTTTGGTGAAGCTGGTGTTAGAACATTTTAAGCATAGCCTGCTTTAGGGTATATAACAAAATTTTGATTTCAAATCTTCTAAAAACAGCTATTTATTTTTATTTGGATATATTACTTTTTTTCTAAAAAAATCAAATTGAAAATCAATTTTTTTTGCAAAACAGAAATTTATTTTTAATTACCAATATCTTCTGAAATTTTTTCAACAAAATGTTGCGAATAATAACTTTTTTTCTTTACTGTTTGGTTAAAAAAAGCCATAAATTTAAAATGTTCATTAAAATCCAATGTTTGCTTATACATATAACACACACACATTTAAATAAACTTACACGCTAATAAATTAATATATTTTTAAAATTATATGTAGTTCAAGTTTGCATACTCTGATGACAAAAAGCAACAATAATAACAACAACAACAAAGGAATTATGTATGGAAGCAGAGACATTATGTTTATTTTGTTTGTACAGTAAATACATATACATTTAAAAAAGAACGTGAAAACACGAACACACACAAACACACTCTTTTTTACTTTTACGTTTTAAAGTATTGTTAATACACAGAAAGAAAACTCGCTTTCTAAAATCAAGAATTTTTTTCTTGAATTTATCCAAAATCTTTCTTGAAATTTTTAAGTACGATCCTTACTTACATTTTCTTAAATCAAGCCTATTCGGATTGCTTCAACAAATTAAGCAGAAAAAAGCTTGTTGTTTTAATATATTATTTAACAATTGAAAACAAAGTGTCTCGGTGGCCTAGAGGTAGCGCGTTTGTACTGCAGTGCAGAAATCCCTGGTTCGAATCTCAGCTTCGGTAAGTACAAAAAATGAAATTTTCAAATTATAAATTAATTACATATAAATTATAAAATAAAAACAAGTAAGAGCGCTATATTCGGCTGTGCCGAATCTTATATACCCTTCACATTGGTCTTTAAATATACCCAGCCGAGTAATTTTGTACTGCAAATAATATAATAAAAAACCTTGTGCGAGTTTTAAAGCCCATAGAAAAAATAACAAAATTTTAACGTTCGTATGAATAATAGAAATAGATGAAGAAGATTTGAGGTCGAGAGTTTTTAAAGTTTTCGACATTATTCATATTTAAAGGTTAATAAAACTTATTAGATGTTCTAGTCCCCCTGTTCCTCACCAAGTTTTTCACCAAAATGTATGAATTATTTGATTATTACTTTTTGTAGAATATTCGAAGTCGATAGCTGTAATAGTTTTCCAGAAGTAGCGTATCGAAAATTGTTTAAAAATTGTTAATTTGTATGGGAGCCACCCCTTCTTCACCCCCCATCCGAAAATCTTTTTCTTCAGAGCGTAGCCCTTAATGTCCAATTACTTTTTGTAGAACATTTGATTTCGATATATGTTATAGTTTCTGAGATATAGCTTATAGAATATTTGATAATAATTGTCGATTTGTATGGGAGCTACCCCTTTTTTTGCCCCCACTCGAAAATTTTTTTCTTTAAAGCGTAGCCCTTAGCGTGCAATTACTTTTTGTAGAACATTTCATTTCGATATCTGTTATAGTTTCCCAGATATAGCTTATAGAATATTTTATTATAATTGTCGATTTGTATGGGAGCTACCCCTTTTTTTGCCCCCACTCGAAAATTTTTTTCTTTAAAGCGTAGCCCTTAGCGTGCAATTACTTTTTGTAGAACATTTCATTTCGATATCTGTTATAGTTTCCCAGATATAGCTTATAGAATATTTTATTATAATTGTCGATTTGTATGGGAGCTACCCCTTTTTTTGCCCCCACTCGAAAATTTTTTTCTCTAAAGCGTAGCCCTTAGCGTGCAATTACTTTTTTTAGAACATTTCGTTTCGATATCTGTTACAGTTTCCGAGATATAGCGTATCGAATATTTGAAAATAATTGTCGATTTGTATGGGAGCTACCCCTTTTTTTGCCCCCACTCGAAAATTTTTTTCTCTAGGGCGTAGCCCTTAGCGTGCAATTACTTTTTTTAGATCATTTCATTTCGATATCTGTTATAGTTTCCGAGATATAGCGTATCGAATATTTGAAAATAATTGTCGATTTGTATGGGAGCTACCCCTTTTTTTGCCCCCACTCGAAAATTTTTTTCTTTAAAGCGTAGCCCTTAGCGTGCAATTACTTTTTGTGGAACATTTCATTTCGATATCTGTTATAGTTTCCGAGATATAGCGTATCGAATATTTGATAATAATTGTCGATTTGTATGGGAGCTACCCCTTTTTTTGCCCCCACCCAAAAAATTTTTTCTTTAAGGCGTAGACCTTAGCGTGAATTACTTTTTGTGGAACATTTCGTTTCGATATCTGTTATAGTTTCCGAGATATAGCGTATCGAATATTTGAAAATAATTGTCGATTTGTATGGGAGCTACCCCTTTTTTTGCCCCCACCCAAAAAATTTTTTCTCTAAGGCGTAGCCCTTAGCGTGCAATTACTTTTTTTAGAACATTTCATTTCGATATCTGTTATAGTTTCCGAGATATAGCGTATCGAATATTTGAAAATAATTGTCGATTTGTATGGGAGCTACCCCTTTTTTTGCCCCCACCCAAAAAATTTTTTCTCTAAGGCGTAGCCCTTAGCGTGCAATTACTTTTTTTAGAACATTTCATTTCGATATCTGTTATAGTTTCCGAGATATAGCGTATCGAATATTTGATAATAATTGTCGATTTGTATGGGAGCTACCCCTATTTTTGCCCCCACCCAAAAAATTTTTTTTCTAAAGCGTAGCCCTTAGCATGCAATTACTTTTTGTAGAACATTTTCAGTCGATAGCTGTTATAGTTTACGAGATATAGCGCATAAAATATTTCACCAAATTTGTGCAATTGTAGAAAAAATACCCCTTCCCCTGGTCCTATCTGAAAAAAGTTTTTCCATTATTGAGGTCCCTTCTTTAGGAGTATCCGTGCCAAGTTTTGTGGCAAGAGTGACTATACTTACTGAGATATATAGGGATATATGCACGGATTTTGTCCTAAAAAAAATGGGTTACTCTGGGTTTTCGCTTATATCTCGGTCAATAGTGAACCGATTTTATTGATTTTAAATAGCGATTGTCTCCAGGATATTTGTGATAGTTTGACACCATTAACTGATCTGTATCTTTTTATTTGACTCCGGAAACTTGATTTCAACAGACGGACAGACGGACAGACGGACAGACGGACAGACGGACAGACGGACATCGCTAAATCGACTTCCCTATCTATAAGGATCCAGAATATATATACTTTATGGGGACGCAAATGAATAATAAAGAAATTACAAACGGAATGACAAAGTGATATATACCCTATCACTATGTGAAGGGTATAATAAAATATAAAATTCTTCTTCTTTAATAAAGCTCCATAAATCAAAAAAATGACATTTCATTTTCGAATTAATCCAGTTTACGGCTTAAATCAATCTTTTTCACGCTTGCATCAAGTACGGTTCCGAACTTAAATCAATCTTTTTTTGGCTTAATTGTGGCTAAAAGTAGGAAATTCGTACAAAGAAATCAAGCCTATTCGGATTGCTTCAACAAATCAAGCAGAAAAAAGCTTGTTGTTTTAATATATTATTTAACAATTGAAAACAAAGTGTCTCGGTGGCCTAAAGGTAGCGCGTTTGTACTGCAGTGCAGAAATCCCTGGTTCGAATCTCAGCTTCGGTAAGTACAAAAAATGAAATTTTCAAATTATAAATTAATTATAAATTATAAAATAAAAATAATATATAAAATTCTTCTTCTTTAATAAAGCTCCATAAATCAAAAAAATGACATTTCATTTTCGAATTAATCCAGTTTACGGCTTAAATCAATCTTTTTCACGCTTACATCAAGTACGGTTCCGAACTTAAATCAATCCCTTTTTGGCTTAATTGTGGCTAAAAGTAAGAAATTCGTACTTGAAAAATTTTACTTGGAGTAAGAAATTTCCTACTTGATTTAAGAAAAACCGTACTCACTGTACTTTTGACACCGCTATGGCTTGATTTAAGTAAAGTTTTCTTAGATAATTTTTTGTGTGTAGAAACACTTACTGTTTGATGATATTTATAATTTTTTAAGTGTTGAGTAAGAGCTCAGCAAAATTTTGATTTAAAAAATGTAAAGTGAATGAGATAATAAAAAAACTCATGTAAATATTTACTTTAGAAGTTACAGTTTTTAATTTTGCAAAATCACACGTCGATGGCTTGGTAAAAAAATGGCTTAACTTAATTTTATCATTCTTTACAAGAAAAAAGAATTTATAAAATTTTTAAAAGCTTCATAAAAATTTTTTTTTTTTCAAAAAAGGCAAGAGAACTTATTTTCAAATTAGAAACACAAGCTCAGCGGACATATTTTAAATATATGCACCAGAATAAGTAATAAATACTCTATTTTGAAAAAAAATGGAAATACGCTATTTTCATATTAAGCCATCGATATATACACAAACACCCACGCACATATGCTAGCACAGGTAGCTCAAAGAGTTAATTCTGTTTATAGAAAACATTAACACAAACATTTCAGCAATACTGTTGAGTTTTACGTAAAAGTTTGCAGGTATTATTTTTAATAGGAAGACAGAGTAAAAGAAGAAATCAAATGATTTATGTATATCAGAAACTTATATAAAATATTTTTTTTGTTTTCTTGTTAAAAATTAATCAATTAAAATTAAGTGACAAACAAAAATTGGAAATAAAAAGCTTAAAGCTAGTTTTTGCAATCCCAGTACTCAAATTTAAAAACCTGTCCAAATATTAAGTACTATAGATAGGGTGACCATCGTTGGCGTAGCTAAAAGTTTTTTCCAGGAGAGGGCAGAAACTTGAAGTGCATGAACCAAAAAAAAATAGTTCTTCGAATATTATTAATAACACTTTTAAAATTTGTTTTGAATTCTTTCTTCCTACGCCATAGTGGCCATTTGTACTGATTTCATCAGTACATGTACAGATTATTCATTTGGTGTACTGGTAAAAATATGTGTACTGAAATGTACTGATTTTCAAGATAATTGGTTGTTGTAACATTCTTTCTTAAAAGAAATTTCTTAGGTTACAACAAACTGATGGATAACTATTCATTTTTTTTTTCAATCGGCACTTAAATATGACGACTTTACGATCTATCGCCAAGATTGCTTAACTAGTAAATGTTCATTTGTGCGACCGTTTTTTTTTATCAATAATTTGACACTAGTTGTGCGAATATTTTATGTTTGATCTCGAAATCGCCACACAATGACGAAAAATCGTGCCAAAAGTCCAATTTTTTATCGCCGATTTTAAAAAATTTTAATGTTATTTAACCGCAAACATATTTGAACAAAAGTATCCAAAAAACTGGATAAAAATATTGATAACTGCGGGTGCGGTATGCTGCTGGTAGGAAAGATTTGACGTTATTTTAGAAAGAATTTTTTTTTTGTAATTTGAACAGAATTGAATTAAAATTTTTCTTAAGCTTTATATTAAAATACGATAACTTCAAAAAGTAAAAAATGGTGCAGAATTACAGATTGTGTGCCACGATGTCGCAGTGGTCTACAGATCATCGCGCGTTCGCTGTAGAGACAATTTTTAAGATTATTGATCCTTACGTAATTGCTTGGCGACAACTTTGTTTAAATTTCGTTATGTGGCGAACACGTGATGGAACGACTGTTCATTTAATTCATTCGTGGGTGCAGAGATTCCGCGCAACTGCTTCGAATGAATGTCCCACAGCTAATCGATCTTCAAGGACTCCCAAAAACATTGAACTGGTTGAACGCAATTTACGTGGAAATCCGCGACTTTCAATACGGAAAAGAGCAGCCTCACTGGGAGTTCTAAGAGCATTTATTCGAGAAATTTTGTTTTACATAAAAATTTTTGTGAAACAATGTTGAATGGTAAATTCCATTATTTGGAACATCAAAAGCCATTGCATTACCCCAGGGTAACAGTGGTGTGCCTTATCCACTCGTGAGGTAGTTGGACCATTTTTTTTCGAAAATTCTCGAGGACAGGCGACGAATGTCAACGGTGAAAATTGTCGACGCATGATTACGGAATTCTTTTTCCCAAGCTGCGAGCTCATCCATTGTAATCTTCACACACGTAGTTTCAACAGGATGGAGCGACCGCACACACAGCCAAAGCTGCGGGAAAATTCCCCCAAAAAAACTGATCAATCGCTTTGAGGACATCCTACTCAAAGAGAGGGTTTATAATGGCAATCCCCAATCTCTTGTGGCTTTAAAGGAAAATATTCGTCAAGAAATCGAACCAAGTTTATTGCAGAATACAAGGCTCGGTCTTGAACAGTGTGTTCAATTCAGCGGAAGACATTTGGATGGTATACTCTTTATAAAATAGAGTCCGCGTTTACATTCTATCGTTAAATGCTCTTTACAAAACTTTGTGTCAACTATTACGTTTTCTATTTAGGCCTGAAAATATAAATCTGCCACCAGACACCCTGTATTACCAATAATTAGAAAAAAAATTATTTTATTAGTGGGATAGCTGTTTTGAAAAATGGTTCGTTTTATCGCAGTACCGTTTTTACCTGATGTGTTATTTAATTTTTTTCCAGGTTCTATATTTTAGTTAAATGAGAAATTCAGACGAATAGAACTTGTTAGGGTTGAAAGAAATTTAAGAGATTTCACTACCAACAGAAAGCTAAAAATGTCCTCTTTAGCGTTATTTATACTTTAACAACTGTTTGAAACCGGCTGAGGAATACTTTTTCCATTTTAATGAAATTACTTGCAGTGATTTGTTTGTTTTTGTACCTAAGATATGATAATAATACAATACAAAAAAATTGTTTAAGTTTAAAAGTTAAAAAATATTATTATAAAAAATTGTAAACAAAAAAATCGAAAACTATAATAACGAACACTAATCTTTAATAAAACGTCCTGATGACGCCGCACAACAGAGTGGCGAAATATTGAAAAAATATACTTATTAATTAGACAAAAATTCTAATAGTTTCATATTATTCCTGTACAAATTCAAGTACGTTTAACCTGTACTTTAACTTGGTGAATACATAGAGATGGCCAGCCAAGGGGACCAATGGACATGCTTTAGTCAACTTAGAAATTGATTTCAAGTCTATCGATATAACTGAAGCTTGTTTTTAGACTATAAAACCCAAGAAGCTCTACATATTTTCAAAACCAGAAAATGTTTTGATTATGTACCAGAACAAAATGGTCGTCATCCTATTTATATAGCCCAATACAAATGTGTTGTAGGGTTTAAAATGATCAAGCTTGTCCCTTAATATTTCCTAGAAACATTAAGGTTCTATTGATGATTGGGTTCAAATTACGGATAAAAAAGAATCACTTTATTTGGCCGCAGTATAAACACGGTATAAAGTTAAAAGCTGCGTCAGAAGAAAGCCAATGCTTAACAAGATTATTTATTCTTTTTTTGTGCATTTCTTCATTCTTTTCAATAATATCATTTGTTGACCACACGTATGCATCCGAAATAATTAGGCCATTTTAAATTATGTCAGCTTTTTCTATTAGAGGACTCTATGTTTAATCTGTATTTAATTTATGATATTTAGGGTTTAATTTCTCCTTGGACTATATTTTAAGCAAATCATATCCTTATATTATGCACAAGGCGAAACTATAAACATTAGAGGCAGTTGTAATGTAGCAAAATCCTCTTATACAACACAACAAATTCAGATTTTAGAACATACTCCCTAATTTTTTTAAATTATAACAACTTTAGCTGATTAGTAAAGTTTACAAAATTATTAAGTTACAATAATTGCATTTTTACTATGCTGTTTTATCAAACAAATAATATTAATACTTAGGGGATTTACAAGGCGTTCTATTTGTCCTATTGTCATATTGTCATAAAATTTCCACAACGGTTTAAAAACATTTGCCAACTATTAGACACTCGGCGCAGGTGTATTTGGAGTTGTTGTGACAATTTAATAAGCATATTAAACGACTTAGTATTTTTTGAGAACTATTTTTGTATAAAAGACAAAAAACCATTGTGAAATTTTATAACAATATGACAATAGGACATATAGGACACCCTGTGAATCCTCTAACTATTTCTAAAATAAACACATATTTATTTATTTTTCTAATACAAACTTTTCGCTAAACGTTTTCCTAAATATTAAATACTTCACATAAAATTTTTTTATAATTTTTAACTATAAAATCATTCTTATTTATTATAATTATTCGCATGCATAACACTATTATGAATCACATTTAAGAAATGTCTTTAAAAAAAGGCTTAATAGGGACAGACAAACTAATTTAAATCCCCAAATAGTCATGAAAAGGGTCAAAATGAAAATCCTAAAAGCCATTTACTTGTGAAATAAAACTATCAGCAACACAATTGTTTAGGCGAAATTAGAAAAAGAATCTGTCTATGTTCCCACAAAATATTAACATAAATGTCAAACATATACACAAACAAAAAAACGTGTGACAAATTATTTAAATGTTGACATTTTTGGTCTCGTATTTTAAGTGATAAATGTAAAAGACATTTGATATGTTTGTACGAATAAAGGAATTAGCAGGACCACAAAAAATGGCAAAAATAAAAAAATGCAGGCAAAATAAAACAATAGATTTTTCACTTTTCCTTTCACGACGGCTTTGTAAGGCAATTGTGGATAATAAAAAAAACGATTTCGAAGGACAAGCAGTAATGTTGATGAATATAATTTTTTATAAAAATATTAAAGGCCTGAGCTGAAGAAATTATTATTCGCTACAGACAAATAAAAATATTAGAAAAAAATTGTTTTAAAGCTCGTTTTCCCTCTCATTACCCAAAAAGTGTTAAGGATGATGACGTTATATTACACTATGGAGGATATATCAGTAGTACCCAGCAAAATGTCCAATTTATATGGTTCTTCTTTTAAAATTTAAAATTTTTAAAGCAAAAGGGTGCTTCGTTCGGCTAAGCTGAATCGTTTGTACCCTTTATAACTTTCTTTAATGTCAAAAAGCAATTTATGTAATGTTTGGTATTTTTATAAAGAAAGAGATGGTTTAAAGAATTTTTCATGACAACATAGAATATATACACAAAGATTATCCGCTATGTAAGGGTATTGCTGCTTTCTAGCGCAAGTGAAAATAAGGTAAGTAAGAAGTTTATAGTAAGCAAAACGCTTTTATATTACACCCTACACCACAACTCAACTAATTTTTTTTTCCGTTGCAAAAAAGTACTAAATATATAAAAAAAATATTTTTCTCACATTGTAGACTTTTACCTTCATTTTGATACAAAAGCCCTTATTTTAATAGTCCTTAACTCAGTAAGAGTACTTTTTGTAAACATCCGACTTTTGAATGGGTAAATAATCCTCAATTTCATATTTCTGCACCCGTAGTTTTAAAAAAAGGCAAACCAAGTACCGAAACTGTGAAAAATATTGACTTTTGACCTCTATGTGGGTCAAAAGTTTTAAATGTTTCTAAACTTTAAATCTTAACAAGGCAAAAAAATGTTTAAAAAACAAATTTTTCTTCTCTTAGATAATGTCCTACCTCCTACTGGGTCAATGAAGTATTGGAGTATTTTCAATATTATTCTTCAATAAAAAATTTGTCACAACAATATTGACGCAATTAGCCTAATAAACTGTATAAAAAATGTTAAAGTTAAAATTTGTTTGTAAAAATACGCCAAATAAATTTGTAAAAAATCGATTTTTGTTCACTTAGTTGACCTTTGACCCCTAACTTTAATTTAATATTCTTTGACCTAAAGATACCTCAAAAATTACTAAAAGTAGAAAACGTTAAGAGAAAAGTTTTCGTCCACTTAGTTTACCCTTAAACTATATATGGGTCATTAGGAATTAATTGTATATTCTAGACTTATAATCTCAAAAAAAGTACCAAAAATTTAAAAAAGGACATTTTGTCTACTTATCTTCGCTACGACCACTTTATGGGACAATATCCTCAATTTCATATTTTGAACTCATAACCTCCAAAAATTCATTAAAAATTACCACAAACTTATTCTAATTTTTCAAAACTTTTTGAATGCAATTTTATTATGTTTTTGTTTTAACTGATTTAAAAGTCCTCAAAGACAATCAAAAAGTAACAGTATGTAATTTTTGCCACTTTATTATCTAAGGGTCCAAAACTTCAAAAAAGTACCAAAAATTGTTAATTTTTTTATGATACCTGTCGATGGCAATTTGATTTGTCTTTGAATTTTTAATGGTTTAGAAGTCACAAAATGAACCTAACTAGTTTTACACCTTAGGATCAAAAATTTTGAAAAAATACTTTTGTTAAGTTAGTTTAGGGGATAGAAACTTATTAACCTTTCCTATTGGATCTATTTTTGCCCTCTCTTAAAATAGTCTGCATCGTCTCGAGAATTACTTTATCAAAGTTTGCCGAATTGACCTTAAAAATAAATAAGACCAAACGACTATTAAGCCAATGTATCTATTAATTTTTAAAATGTTGTTTCTTCTTTTTTTAGGTGCACATGGTGACCTTAACAAATAAGATTTAAAAAGGCATGTAAGATATATTCTTATAAGTTAAAACTGCAACATTTTTAATTTTATTTTGGCAGGACAAAACTATATTTAAAAAAAATTGACAAAATAGAAAAATTTGCCTTTTTTAATATTTTTATCCATTTTGCTTACTTAAACTTAGGTTTGTTTAAACATAAATTATATATCTTAAATGCCATTAACGATAAAATAAAAATAATCTTCAAACATTATTATGAAATTTGTATGCAAATATGTATCTATTTGCCTTAATATGATTTACACAACTTTTAAAGACCATAAAACATACCTTTTTTGTAGTCAAACACTTTGTTCACGAGCCTTTGTTTAACAGGAAACTCAAAAAAAAAACACGACAACAATAATGGTTTTAAGGGTTTTGGCATCACTTTTACTAGACGTCGTTGTTGTTGTTATTGCTTATTAAATTGTTTGAAATAATCCTGCTAATGTTATTTAAGCAAATATTTTATGGTGTGTATAGTCGACAAAGGAAGAAAAAAACTGGATAATAATTTAAGCTAAAATGTTTTGCCCATAAAATAAACGTATAAATACAGGTTTAACAAAAACAAATTTTTATGTTTAATTTTATCACACAATTCTATTAAGTTTTTTTTCCTTGTTTGCTTTAACTTTTTTACAGAGATTTTTGTTGTTGTTGTTTTTTTTAACGTTTTAACATTTCAGGATATATTGGTTTAAGAAAGGCAACAAATACACTTTTTCGTTAAACAGCGTTTGAATTTTTATTAAACTTTTTTTAATTTAAAACTTGCTTTAATTTATTTATTTTTATTGCGATGCTCTTACACTGATTTTCACAATCTATTTAAAAGCTTTTATTTTTTTAAGGTTTCTTACTTGTTTTTGTCTACTTTTAACGAATTCTTTTGAATTTTACTTTATTATATCGTAAATGATTTATTCATTATTCTTTTATTTAAATTGACATTTTTTGCGATTTTTGATTTGTGTAAAGAGAGAAAAATTTAATGGAATGTGTATTGTGAAGAACATTAAAGAAACATTTTTATTTTAAAGAAAAAAATATTTTCAAAATGTTATATAAAATTTTAATTTGAACTTAATTTGAATTGAAATTAATATGTCTTTAAAAAAGAGCCTTAAAGATTGTACACGTTGCAAATGACAAACAAATTTGGCCCTTTTCTTACTTTCTTTAAGGAATGTTAAGTCATCAAAAAACTTTATTGCAAATAATGGCTGCCACGCTTAAAGGTAATGCGTCTTTTCGATACGTGAAATTAAAAAAAGGGTGGTGTAAAACAGGTCCAGTTTGTCTATCGCTGCTATGTCTGCTTTTTTAATAAACTTGCCAAAAACATTAATTATAAAAATTAATAATGTATAAAAGGACTTTTTGTCTACTTAATTGAATTAAGGTAAATAACCCTTAATTTCAAATATGTGAAAAAAAACCCTTTTGTCCAATTATCTTATTTGGGCATCAATATGGGTCAATATCCAGAAACCAAAATCGTTTCCCTTTGCTTTTTTAAATTTTTCCCATTGTGCATAGTTTAGAGAGAGAGAGAGAGAAAGTTGTTTATGTACTGTTTCGACCCTTTTACCCCTCAAATATTAATATTTTGAAAAATCATTTTCATTGGATCACGAGAGGTGCCCACCTCTAGCTGTTCGCGTTTGGATATATGGACTTGTTGTCAATTATACCAATGAGTTTAAAATGCTTACTTTAATCGATTGAACCGCTTTCTTTTGTTATTCTAGGTGTCCAGATATTGTTGTGAGTAAAAATCATATCTTTGAAGATAACTTCATAGCTTGAGCCGTAGGTAAGGGTTTTAATAGGGAGAAGGTACCCATTAAATAAAATAATGATTAGTTTTTCCCCAAATTAAACTCTATCAAAAATAACTGTCTTAAATTTTACTCAGAATAATATTCTCAAAAAAATGTTTTTCCATTAAAATTACTCTTTCTTCCCAACATTTTCCATGTTAAACTGGCAGGTCCAAAGACTTCACATATTAACCCTTTGGGCACTTCACACTTAACATTTCACAAGAAGAAACGATAACCAACTTAGTACTAATAACACATTGTTATAAACTCAAAAGTGTTCATTACTATTTAAAACCAAAGGCCTTGTTTTATTGATACTATTGTAATAGGGACACCCCTGATTTATTTAATATTGAGCAGGTCAGGATAAATTATAAAAAACGGAGGACAGCAGCGTGGTTGTAGTTGTTTGTCTTACGTCGTTTTACACGCATAACCTTATTTATTGAAGTTTGTTTTGGAACAGCCTCATTTTCGCTAGACTGTACTTGACGAGGAAAAAACATTTTTATGAAGTAAAAAAACTGCAAAATTTTTAAAATTGATTAAATGCGTAATGAGATTTGAACAAAGTTGCATAAATTAGATTTGAATAATGAGTATCAAAAAAATATTTTTTGTTTAAAATTTGATAAAATTTACATTAAAATTGTCATTCACGTCTGTGTCCGCTAAGTTGCATGAATTTTGAATTTGAAGTGCGTAATTTCAAAAGCTAACAAAATGCGCTAAAAGAATTGAGCTTAAGCAGAGCCTAAATGCCAATTTTTTAACTGAAAATTGTTTAAGTTAGTTTGAAACAAAACACAGGCAACTAATATTTTTTGGCATAATTTCTTTGCTAACATTTAATAGGCGTTTCTACTGATTTTTCAATACTTTAACACTTTTTTCATATTTTTCGCAACTTGTTTAAATTTGTTTTCTTTTTTTTAATTCAACTTAATAAAACTTTTAATACATTTATACTTTCAGTTTTAATGGCCTTTTTCTTTCTATTTTTTATGTTCACTCAAACTTTTTGAATTACTTAGAATTATGTATTTCATTAAGCAGAAATATTTGTGTAATTTTTGTTAAACAAAACTTTTCTTATTTGTTCAAATATGTAGAATATTTTTAATTTTTTATTTTTTGCTAAAACAAAACTAATTCTTTTGAATTCGTAAAAGTGTTAATATTTTAAATTTCACTTTGTTTGTAGAAAAATATTTCTGATTTCTGCTTTTTTGCTGAAATTTGCATACTTTTTTTGTATTTAAAATTTCAAGTGCTAAAAAAAATTTGTTTAGCAATTCTTTTACCTAAATTATTTCTTACTCTTCCCTTTATTAATTGGTTTCAATTTTTTATGCTTTTCTGGGCCTATTTATGAAAATGTTTTGCCAGACTGTAACCATTTTTTTTTCTTTACAACAAGTGTATACACTTCACACAATTCGCTTTTATTTAATAGTTTTTTTTCTTTAATTTTACACTAAATCGAATATATTTTTTAGCATTACTTTATTGGGAATCAAGTGGAAAAAATAATGTGTAAAAAGGACTTATTCTCACATACACATATACAAATTAACAGAGTTATGAATTCAATATTAAAAAAACATTTATTACGCGTACCTGTTATGCGGCGAGTGTGTTGTGACACCTGCAAACTCCGAATTACAACTGATGTTTGTAGTATTGGTTTTACTGTCATTGGCAATGATTGTTGTTGACGCAGCGCCAGCAATATCAACATCATTAGCATCAGCAGCTTTATTTGTTATTTCTTGTTTATCCATCATCTCACTGGCTCCTACAGTAGTAGCAGCATTATCAGTAGTTAAAGCAACGTCTACAGCTGTTGCTTCGGCCTTAGCAACATCATTAGATATTGTTGTGCTATTAGTGGAATCTGGTTTAACCTCAGTTTTATCAACTTTTTGTGTTTCGGTAACATGTTGTTCTGCTTCTGGTTTATCAGCTACCAAAGTAATTGAATCACTTGTTTCTGCTTCATGCTGTAATGTTGCTATTGCCTTAGAAATTTCTTTAATTTCCTCTAAAATACTAGGATTTTCCAAATTAAATTTCTTAGCCTCTTCATAATTTTTTCCTGGTTCACACTCATTCGACAACTCCATTTTTGCTTGTTCTTCTTGTAAAGCTTTTGTTTCAGCATCATTTTTGGATTTATTTTGTATTGGGCATGTCTCAGTTGTCGCAGTATGCTCTTTCTCTTTTTTCAATTTTTTCTCCGTTTCCGTTTGTTTTGTTTTGTTTATTATTGTTGTTACCGTTATTCCGGTTACTCTTGGCATTGTTGTTGATGTTTTTGTGCTCTCTGGTTTTTCTTGACTGTAAATTATTTTTGTTTTTATTTCTTGTTTTGTTTTGTTCGCTCTTTCGCGACTGCTACTGCTTGTTTTACGTTTGCTAACACGTGCTGGCTGGCCAGCCATACCAATATGGAGTGTGGGTGGCTTGAGTGTTTGTGGTGAATGTTGTTGTATTTGCTGCTGCTGTTGTCCATTATTATATGAGTTTTGTTGAGACCATTCCAATTGGCAACATGTATCACAACTTAATGTTGAGGTGGATACCTTTTGTTTTGTTTGCTCACGACCTTCACCATGGTTATTAGTATTTGTGTAGGATGAGGAAGGTGAACGTCTTTGGTTACGATGCTTCTTATTTATTGCTAAAGAAGCCGTTGCTGATTGTTTGCTTGTTATAACAGTAGTGTTAGGTTTACCAACTTCTGGTTGGTTTTGGTGACCACGTTGAATTTTCAATCGATTTTCTCTTCTTTCTTCTTCGGGTAAATAATCGCGTTTATGTTTGTTATTGCGTTTTGTTTCCCTCTTATCGCTTTTATTTGTTTTTTCGTTGTTGTTTGTGTTAGGACTATTTATATCGTTGTTGCTTATTTCCAATTCTTTTTTCTTGTTTGATTCGTTAATTTCCTGTTTCTTTTTGCCGTGTTGTTTGTTGCTAACCTTGGGCTCCAAGGTAATATCTGTATTCTCCTCTGCAACAACAGCTTTAACAAAAACATCCTTGGTAGTGGGAATATCACAGCTCTCTATATTTGTACCTAGTTTATTTATATTAGTGCTGCCATCTTTATTAAGTTCAACATTTTTGTTTATATTAGTTTCTACACTTCTACTGTCTTCAGCTTGTAAATATTTATCTTTAATATTTTTATTTTTCCTTGGTTCTGCTTCATGTTTTAAATCATTTATTTGTTGCTTCTGCGATGGTTTATTTGCCATATGACTAGCTTGTGTTAATGTTGCTTGAGGCTGTTGCTCATTTTCTGGATGTCCTTCAACTTCAAGGCTTTTTGATTCTTTTTGTTGTTTTTGGGCCTTATCGTTTGTTTCCTGTAGCAAACACAAAAAAAAATAAAATAATAAATCTTTTGAATTTCAATACAAAATAACGTAATTTTTTTATATTTCCATTAGTTAAGGGAAAACATTCTCTTTATGTAACTGTTCTTTGATATATTTTTAAAACAGTTAGCCTAAAAAGTTGTCGGCAGCTTCGTTTTAAGTGAACAAACTTGTTGAAGAATTATAGAAAAGATTTTATACAACTTTTTTTTATAAATATTTAATAAACTTTAAAAATGTTTATAAATTTAAGATCGACCGTTATGCCATGAATATAAATGTCAAAAATTATGTTAAAATAAATAATGTAAAGAACACAGCGAAGCCAAAGGATGAATTTTTAATTTTTTTTAACGCAAGAACAACTAGTTAAAATGTTTAAAAATATATATATTTTGTACAAAAAAAACATATATTTGGGCGGCTTAAGTTATGCTGTCGCGTTTTGTTTGTTATAACTACACTTCATACGTGGTAGAGGTACTTTTAATCATATCGAATGGCTTGGAATCATTAAATTACTTTCATCTGTCCGGCTAGGTGTCTGATCATTGGTCGCATTTATAAAGATAGGTATTTTGATGATATTTTGCACGGCTAAGTTTTTTGGTATAAGGACCCTTAGCTTTTTGAAACTGGTGACGATAGTTTCAAATAGTTCGTATACAACTGCCCTCCCAGCCCACATCGTTGCAGATAAGTGCATGAGAATGACATAAGAATTTTAAGTGATTGTTTTTTCTGGTGCTGAAAGCATGTGTTCAAAGCCTGCCTAATGCTTCTTGGTAAAGGCGGTATCACTGATGTATGTAGGTCAGGCAATACGCACGCACAGCTCAATATAAGGCAACAGATGAGCTTGAAAAAAGGTTAAGCTATTACTGTTTGTGGTTCAAAGCCCAGAAGACGACTGGAAAATGGTTTAGTATTGGTGATGGACTCTAGATGTCTGAAAGAATAAGTAGCGATAGCATTGACAAGCATTTTGTCGAATGTTTAAAAAGCCACCTGAGAAAAGAGCCCTTATGAGAAGTACCCTCAGCAAGCTTGTAAATTGTATTTGGGACCAGAGACTATAACATTAAATACAAGGTAAACAGCATTAAAAGCGAAAAGATACAGTTTCTTGAATAAATATGTACGAGGCTAAAATGACAACACACTTTCTGAACGAATGTCCAGCCTTAGCCGATATTAGTAGGTCTTGGTCCCTATTCTCAATTTAACCATTACCTGCTTGCAAACAGTGAAAGGATCAACAGGCTTACGTAAGCCACATCTGACAATGTGCAGTTTGCTGATTCGAAACTTTAAGCCCAGATATCGTCCGAAGCCAGATAAAAGCATAAAAATTGTTGGATACTCCATTCTATCCCTGCATTTTTACAGCTTCTACAAAAGTCGTTGAAAGGCAGCCCTAATCTACTGGCATAAGTGCCTCTCGAAACGTCTCGGATCTAGCCTTGGTCAAGTTAACCTAGGGCTTCCGCGTGTTGGTTCGATAGTCAATTTGGCCCCAGGGTGCCTGGTACCTTCTACATTCACGCAAAGTGTGCAAAGTGCGGCAGCGGTGCACATGCTTGAATTTGACCCGTTTCCTCGCACCCACACGAGAGTAATGTAAAGTTTACTTTAGCAAGGGACCTTATGGCAGCCTAGCTTTAGGTGAAGATCGGATATTTGTGTCAATTATCTTGTAGTACCGTAACTATCTTGTAAGCCGCTTTGCCATTCGCTGACTAGTTTCCCTGTTAGATGCATCAAAATATACCTCCAAATTGACAGATTACAAAATGGTTATCTTCTCTACCACTCTGTATAAGATATCGTAGAATAATTTCCTATCAAGCAAAGGTTCTGGAATGCAGTAGTTAACTAAATTGAAAAGAAAATCGACAATTCCAATAATATTTGTACGACAATATGTTCTTTGTCTGCACTTGCCTTAAACTATAAGTACTTTAGGCAAAAACGAAATGAAAAACCTTAGCGAAAGGCAAATGTTGGCAAAAAAAATTTTTTATTAACGAAAAACGAGGCAATTTAACATATATTGATTCTAAAAAAATATAGTAGTAGCAAATAGCTCAGCGCAAAACTGACAGCGGTTCGTTTAAGTCATGATGGCAATCTACGTTGATAGTCAGGGCGCGCTTATAGCTCTAGAGGGACATTATCTCAGGTCTAGACTTGTAGACGTGCTATTAAGGCGATCATGGCGACACGCAGGGTTTGGCCCTGCTGGGTTACAGGTCATTGTGACGTTTTTGGCAATGATACTGCCAAAGAACTGGCCAGGAGGAAATCGCTCGAGATATTATACTTGGTTGTGAGCCGGTGAGGCCGTTGGGTGTCTAATTTTGGCTGATAGGGACTTTGGTAATGGACAACGTGGGCCGAACCTGGACGGTCAGGGCTGATTGCGAGGTCTCCAGGCTTCTGTGGCCAAGGCAGGACAGGATGGGCATGACCTGCTCCAGAAGAAGAGCAGGGGGGTTCTGAGGTGTGTTGTTGGAACTCTCAAAAGGCACTGCGATGTGAGGTATATAGCAAGCAAAATGGGCAGGAACTCTCCGTTATTCTGCAGGTTTTGCAGGGATGAGGAGGAGATAGAGACTGTAGAATATCTTGTGTGCCACTGCACCAGGCTGTAGATCCGCCAACAGAGGTGGTTTGGAAGGCGCTTCTTAGCCGGACTCTGTGAAGTCTCTGGCTGTGGGCTGGGGAGCATCATAAAATTTATCAAAGAGGTTGGGTGGCTGACTTCTTGCAGACAGCATTCTTCTCTCTTTCCTCAGTTCTACCTATGAAATTGTTGTTTTTCCTATTTCTATTTCGACTCGTTTAAAAGGCTTTACAATGGGCCTTGGGGCCCCTAGGTGGAGGTGGCGAGTTGCGTTCGCCACTACTCTTCGTAATTTAACCTAACCTAACCTAAACTAATGGGAGTAGCGGCGGTGCCCGCGATCGGCCTTAACCCTAGCACAAGGCTTTTACTAAAAATTTTTCTTATATTAGTTTTAATTATATTAATTCACAATACTGGTTCCTTTGGTCCTATCCATCTTATTTTTTCAAAAGGTCGATATTTTTGGGAAGAGGACTTGTGACGTGACCGATTTCTTATGGCAGAGACTGGTCTTATTTTTTACACTTTATTTAAAAGAAACATGCCACTTATATATTCCGTTGTCACTGACGGAGTCAATTGGTTTAAAATTAGTACCTCGAATCCTGTATGAGTTCCGTTTTAATTAGTTGCTTAAGACCCTGTTCTGGCTACTTTGTATACTTTTATTTATGATTTTTTTTAATAAGTTTTAAAGCATGTTATTAGATAAATTCTCTTTGATCGTTTAAAGTTCTTAGAAACTCAAAGCAACCTTAAAAAAAAAGAAGAAAAAATACACATAACTACCTTTGAATGATTCAAAACAAAAACTTGTTTTAAATTACTTTTTAATTTAAGTTTTATAATTATTTTTCTTTACAAAAAAGGTTTTCGTAACACTTGTTCTCCCTTTAAATTTTGCTATGCTATTAAATTTTTTTTAAAGCGTTCACCTGCACAAAGCATTCACTTAAATTAAAAAAACACAACTAAGCCTCATAACTTTTCACGGTTACACAGAAGGATTTTATTTTTTGCCTTTAATTTAATTAAAAAACTTTGAGGATAAAAAAACAAAAATTATTTTAGAATTTCCAGAAATAATACTCTCATTAAGAGAGCAACTTTACAACCAGAGCTCATAGAAATTTTTATAATTTGAGCTATTCATCAAATTTATGGTAAAATATAATTTCAACTTTTTTGCAAGAGGTGGTTGCATTGAAAAGTGATTGTAATGTAGGTAGGAGAATCGAATAGTAGGTAGTAAGGGAAGTTGTAGGTCATCTGCTAATTAATCAAAGAACACTTTACTATGTATGAGCTTTTTCTGCTATAATGTCTCAAAGATATTTACACTCAAAATATTTTTACATTTACTGATTGCCGTTTATTTAATAAGTTTTCCGTAAAGTGAAAAATAAAGGAATATTTAGTTATTTTGCTATGAAATTTATTTTTTGAATATACATATGTGCTAGTTATTAAAAAAGAGGAACTACCAAAAAAACGGATATTCTGTTAAGTTATTATATTCAGTTAATTTTTCAATATATTTAAAGGATTTTTATACAAAAACAATATTAAATAGTTATGTTATTTTCGGTTGAAATAAAAGAAATTTCATGACATTTTACTTAATTTGTCAGTTACATAATTAACATTCAAAAATAACTGAAAAAATTTTAGATTTTAAATGAAATGTAAGCGGTCTGGGCTTTTAAGTGAAATTATTGGTGTTAAAAATGATATTTCTTTTGAATTTTCCTACAAAATATTCTGATTGTCGGTATTGTTTAACTTTACTGACCATATTGGTATGTATTTTAAATTAACTGAGATTATTTTTTTTTTAAACGCACACATATTTGTACGTACCTTAATAAATATCGCTTTCTGTCATAATTAAGTTAAAAAAGAACATTTTAGTTACCTTTAACTTTATCCACTTCAACCTAATTTCGTGAAAAACGTGAGTAGCAAAGTAATTTCCGCGCCAATAAATGTAAAAAAAATAGAAAATATCAAGAAGCAAGAGAGGAAATGCAACAACCCCAAACAGGTAACAACAAGAAGGCAACAGGTACAGCATTCAAAGCAAAATGTTAAACATTTAACCAGTATTTGGGAAATTTGGTTTTACCACTTCTAAGTTTTTCAATTGTATTAGAGCAGCAATGTTGTAGATTTTTTGGTTTTGTTTTGTTCAACTATTCTCCAACATTGCTACAATGTCAACCACATATTAAAAGAAGCATCTGTGTATGCCTGTGCGTTAACCTGTGTATGTGGGAATGAAAAATTCAGCCAAGAAGTTAGCACGCAAATTTTGCTTGACATGAATTTTTGTATTGCACAGTGGTACTAGGTACTAAATTACAATATAAAAAAGGTATTAGTTGGATAAACGAACATGCCAAGCTTTTCAGAAATTCCATTTACAATACCTTCAAAACTACTTTTTTACTTTTGCACAAACAATTTTAATTTTAATAAGATAGATTAAGCTGGGCCAGATTAGGTTAATTTGGGTCAGGTTAGGTTAAGTTGGGCTCGGTTACGTTAGGAAGGATACGGTTAGGTTAGGTTAGGTTAGGTTAGGTTAGGTTAGGTTAGGTTAGGTTAGGTTAGGTTAGGTTAGGTTAGGTTAGATTAGGTTAGGTTAGGCTAGGTTAGGTTAGGTTAGGTTAGGTTAGGTTAGGTAAGGTTAAGTTAGGTTAGGATAGGTTAGGTTAGGTTAGGTTAGGTTAGGTTAGGTTAGGTTAGATTAGGTTAGGTTAGGTTAGGTTAGGTTAGGTTAGGTTAGGTTAGGTTAGGTTAGGTTAGGTTAGATTAGGTTTGGTCAGGTTAGGTTAGATTAGGTTTGGTTAGGTTGGGTTAGGTTAGGTAAGATTAGGTTAGGTTAGGTTAGGCTAGGTTAGGTTAGTTTAGGTTAGGTTAGGTTAGTTTAGATTAGGTTTGGTCAGGTTAGGTTAGGTTAGGTTAGATTAGGTTTGGTTGGGTTGGGTTAGGTTAGGTAAGATTAGGTTTGGTCAGGTTAGGTTAGGTTAGATTAGGTTTGGTTAGGTTAGGCTAGGTTAGGTTAGGTTAGTTTAGGTTAGGTTAGGTTAGGTTAGGTTAGGTTAGGTTAGTTTAGGTTAGGTTAGGTTAGGTTAGGTTAGGTTAGGTTAGGTTAGGTTAGGTTAGGTTAGGTTAGGTTAGGTTAGGTTAGGTTAGGTTAGGTTAGGTTAGGTTAGATTAGGTTAGGTTAGGTTAGGTTAGGTTAGATTAGGTTTGGTTGGGTTGGGTTAGGTTAGGTAAGATTAGGTTTGGTCAGGTTAGGTTAGGTTAGATTAGGTTTGGTTAGGTTAGGCTAGGTTAGGTTAGGTTAGTTTAGGTTAGGTTAGGTTAGTTTAGGTTAGGTTAGGTTAGGTTAGGTTAGGTTAGGTTAGGTTAGGTTAGGTTAGGTTAGGTTAGGTTAGGTTAGATTAGGTTTGGTCAGGTTAGGTTAGGTTAGATTAGGTTTGGTTAGGTTGGGTTAGGTTAGGTAAGATTAGGTTTGGTCAGGTTAGATAAGGTTAGGTTAGTTTAGGTTAGGTTAGGTTAGGTTTGGTCAGGTTAGGTTAGGTTAGATTAGGTTAGATTAGGTTTGGTTAGGTTAGGTCAGGTTAGGTTAGGTTAGGTTAGGTAAGGTTAGGTTAGGTTAGGTTAGGTTAGGTTAGGTTAGGTTAGGTTAGGTTAGGTTAGATTAGTTTAGGTTAGGTTAGGTTAGGTTAGGTTAGGTTAGGTTAGGTTAGGTTAGGTTAGGTTAGGTTAGGTTAGGTTAGGTTAGGTTAGGTTAGGTTAGGTTAGGTTAGGTTAGGTTAGGTTAGGTTAGGTTAGGCTTGGTTAGGTGAGATCAAAGTTAGATTACGATTACGGTTAGGTAGAACAGGCACCTAAAAGGGTAAAGAATACTCCCCATTTGGGTCTCTTTTTTGGCCTCTTTGTGTCATCTGCAGAGAAGAAAGAAAAAGTGAAAATAGAAGAAAAATAAAACGCAAAATGGGATCAGAAAGGAAAAAAAAAAGGATGAAGCAGACTTAACAGTCTCTGGTGGGAATTGAACCCGGGATCCCCAGGCTGGTAAAATTGCGATCGCTAGACTGGAAGACTAGTGTGTTTATTGGGGTACCCCAAAAAAACGTACGCTTTTGCACAAAATCTTTGATAACGTTTATCTGGGAAACTGTAACAGCTTTCGATTTCACACATACTACAAATAGGTTTCATTTTTTACCTCCAGTATTCACTTTTAAATAAAGGAAGAAGTTGGATAACAGAAACGGATAATTTTGATCAAATTTCATGCTTTCAGGAATTTAGCAGTTGTAAACTTGATTGGCTTTAACAAAATATAATTTGCTTAACCTTACTTTTTAACCATTAACAATTTTTCTCTCTCAACCTCTGATAACTTAACAGCAGAGCTATTAGTGACCTGTGAAAAGAAGAATCTATGAACTTATCTACACAATTTGTATAGTAATGCGCATGCCAAATAAAGATGAATTATCTCCTACCCATTGTGTACAAGATACTGCCACGAATACTGTGTGAAAATTTAAGTCAACGACCTGAAAAATCCAACAACCAGCAAATATTCACACTTCGGCAAACCTTGCAGAAAATCCATGAGGAATCTATCGACAACTAACGCCTATTCGTTGCAAGGCTAACTTGATTATGCATAATGAATTAAGGATACAAAAAAATCATCAATTAAAAAAGAAAAAGGCGTCTTCGAACCGTTTAATACCTAATGTTGCTTTAAACAAGGTAATAACCCGCCGTGCGACCTTTCAAATATTTTATTGCAGAAATTCGTACTTAAGGCAGCAGTAACAAAAGTCAAGAAAAAGGAACCTCCAATTTGTTTGACAAAATATTAAGACAAAGTTAATTTTTTAATAACAAGGTAAGCGTAATCTGTAAACGTTGAAGTTTAGGTTAACTTCAAGTTATAAGATAAATTTATATACCTCGGTGCTGTTTTCATCAATTTTTTAATTAAAGGAAGAGTTTTCTTCCTAATAAATGATGACTTCTGCTGAGCAAACTATTAAAGAACATGACTTTCTCGGTAGACAAACCTCTTCCTATAGAAGCCCGTACTGTTAAATGGCGAATAAGTATAGCCACGTGCTCAAACAACTCAAGTTAATCTGGAAGCAGCTGAGAGAAATATGCTTCGCAAAATATACGAATCAATATGGATAGGCTAAGAATATCAATAACGTGCGAACTAAGAGTAAACTATAAAGGATCAAACATTGATGTAATAAAGCACGTTAAAGCCAAAACACTGCACTGATTTGGACGTGTTGTACGAATGTATGAAGATGCTTAAGTGAATAGTTTGAATATGATTTCAAGGAACCGAACCCCGTTGGAAAGACCAAACCTAGAAGAACATGCCTAAGCTCAACGTTAGAAATTTAAGAAAAAAACCGCAGAAGACCAAAGTGCATAGAAATCCATTCTTAGTTCGACCAATGATCAATGATCAACTAAGAAAGTAACAATTATTCTATAAGCAGACTGTCCATCAATTATTTGTTACCGTCAGTTATCAGCTGGCATGCAAATGCGGTATATAAAAGTCATATTTTTATCCCATTTTTTGAATAGAACCCTCCCACTGTGCTATGAAAATTGTTTATTTAACTTACCTGTTGTTGTAACGCCAGATTATTTAAACATTTACCATCAGAGCCTTTGCGTTCTTGCAGGTTTTGCTCTTGTTGTAATTTTTCTTCAGATTGTTGGCATTTATTTTCTGCACCGGACTCCAGCTTTTGTTGTTGTTGCTTCTGCCGTTGTTGCTGTTCCTTCTTTAACTGGATATTTGAAGCCATACTACTACTGGCTGCAGTACAGGCAGAATCCTCACTGCGTGCATCATAAAAGACATCATCATCCCATGTTTCAGTTTGGTCACGTTGTAGAAAATCCATATTAGCAACAATGGATGAAGAAACGGATGTTGCGGAGACTAAAGTCAGAGAAGAATTCGAAGTGTGTGTTTGTATCATAGAGGGAACTGTTTTTGATGAGTTTTCTTCGTTGGTTGCTAATGACGTCTGCGATTGTGTTCGGTCATCAGGTAAAAGTTTTTCAGCATCAGTTACATGCGTATTATTTGAAATGGAAGGAATAATGCTTACGTCTGAGGTCGAAGGGGTGCTAGCGTTTGTGGTTTCATTTGTTTCAGTTGCTGTATGTATTGACATTGTCTTGTTGTTTGCGATTTCATTTATGGCATTGTCTTGGGGTTCCTTTGTTATGCTTACATTACCCTCAATAGTAGTAATGTTTTTGTCATTCACTACTTTCTGTTGCTGTTCCATTGTTTTACTGGCTTTTGTCGTTACCGTATTTGTTACAGTTGGCTGCTCTTGTTGTTGTCGCAAATTAACTTCCCTTATTTTTAGACTTTCTTGTTCTTGTTCATCTTTAGTAATTGTTGTTGCTGGTTCCTGCTGTTTTTTATTTTCACAACTGCCCTCGTGTTGCCTGAGTTTCTGTTTACTATTCCTTTCTTGTTTTGTGTCGTCCCTCATCGTATCTTTCATGTTTCGCTGCAATTCATGCAAATCGGCATAGGTGGCTGGTGACGGTGGCGGTGGGGCCGGTATATCTTTACGCCGATGACCACTCAACGATGCTGCCAATGATGAGGCTGTTATTTTGGAGGGTTCTCTTGAGAATTTTTTAGCATGATGACGTTTTACCTCATCTTGGGATTTGCGATCATAAGCCTCACGTTGTGGTTCGGAAGCAGAGGTTCCTAATTTAGGACTACCCTCGGGACTTATGCGACAACTATGGTTGTTAATTTTGGGTATGGCACCTCTATTGGAGGCTATAAGACGATCTAGAGAAGCATATTCCTTCCTTTCTGTGCAATGATCTGCAGATTTAGCTGGTAAGCGTCTTTTCAATGGCTGTGGTGTTGCGTGTGCCTCATTAAATACTTGTTGTTGTTGTTTCAGGCTTGTCCTAGGTGCTGGAGTAGGCTTTGTAGTACGCTCCTTGGCCAAGGGTAGCGTAGTTATACCCAATATTTCTCGGCTTTCCCTTGGCTTATCACAATTTTCTTTTTTCATAGACTTCTTAGGACTCAGCGATTCCATGTTGCCATTTCTTTGCATTTCCGCTTGATAAATGCTCCGTTTGACATCGTTTACATGCTTAAAGAAATCTTGAGCATATTTATTCTGTTTTAACGCCTGTTGCTTTTCCCTGCTAGTTGCCATGTCATAGTTTTCTGCAGGTGGTGGAGAAGGCTGTCCTCCTGTTGAGGGTAGAGTACCTTTGGCTGTTTTGCGTGGTATGCCACCGCCACTGTAAATTTCATCAAAATCTGAAGAAAAATACACCGACGAGCAATCACAGTTGCGACAATCGTATTTGCAATGATCTGAGTATGAACATTTCTCACCTCCCGCAACCACTGCAGGAGCTGCTTTCATAGAATTATTGTGCCCACCTCTATAACTTCCCCTAATACTTGTCAGCAATCCAGCACCTGGACCACTGTCTAAGCTACAACGTCGACAATCGTAGCCAAAACGACAACTCTCGGCACTGCCGAAATAACGACGCTGAGTTGTAGTTGCATATGACGACATAAGGGAGTTTTCCAAATTATGTTGATCATTACGCTGAGGGGTGCCATAGAACCGATTCGGTCCATATTTTTGACTTCCATAATACGTATCACTGCTTCGCGACAGAGAATATTCGCTTAAAATCGAGGCTCTGGATTCAGACTTATATATTTGGCCTGGATTTTCGAATAGACCATTCGAATGGTCCACCAAAATTTGTGAACCACCTAATCTACGACTGGCGGCGTACATTAACGGTTGAAAAGGCTGAGGAGGTAAATAGCTATTATTGACTGACGACGTTCCCGAAATATTTGCAAAATTGGAGCTATTATAAAAGTTTGGATTAACCTTATGTTGATGATGCAGTGAGTCGCTAGAAGAACTTGATTTGGTATTCTTGCGTTGCATTGAGGAGACATCGCTAGGAAATTGTCCTGTGACCTGCAATTATTTAAGTGGTAGACTGTAAAGCAGAAAAACATCCGCAATTTTAAAACACTAACTAGCTTCAGCTAAGGCATTGCGAATTTTCTTTTTTGTTTTGGTTTTGAAAAGATTTTTATGTACATAAATCAAAAACATTTCAGAAATTTATTAAAATTCATTTTTTTAAATAAAACAAAACAATTAAAATAAAGTTTCTTTGACAAATGAATATTGGGTTTCCTTGCATTTATAAGAAGGCAAAACAAGTGTTTTAACTTAAAACAAGTTAGTGAAAACGCACTGTTAATTTGTTTTTCTACTTACCATAAAAGTTCTTGTTCTTGGTACAGAAGAGGTTTGCGACCAAAATCCACTTTGAGTATCAGGAGTATAATAGTTTGGTTGTTTATAACCATAAAACTGTTGCTGTGGATGCTGAGGATGTGCTGACTGTTGCTGTGATGTAGATGAATGATGGTGATGCTGTTGCTGCTGATGCAAATGTTGATCACTGGGCGTTGTAGTAGCAGTACTCGTAGTTGAAGTCGATTGATGTTGCGCGTGAGCATGTCTGTGTTGTTGTGATTGTTGCGCAGGGGGCTGCTGAAATTGCAAAATTGGATTATAGTCTCCAGTTATAGCCACAGGAGTAGTTTCAATTTTATAAACCCCCGGATTATTAGGATTATATGATTGAAACTCTAGTATGGGAGCAGAATTAACTTGACTCTCCACGGTAGTTCTAGAGGAGAAATTATTATTTAGATTGCCAGCCGAAATGCGATTATTGGTATTAACTGTTTTAGCATTAGAATTGTGGGCTGTTTGATTAGTACTACGATTTTGATTAACACTTGTGAATAGTTTCGGCTGCAAGCAGTATTCGCAATCAGTTTTATCACACTGCTGCATACACAATTCACAGTCGGCATAAACAAGATTTTTATTGACTGTTGCTGATTTGGAAACAGAAACAATATTACTGCTGGCTAAGACATTTGGCTGTTTAGCGTTATTAGAGGGATTTCGATTTTCATCATCGCCACCACTGGCTGGAGCATCCTTAAAAAATATTTCTTCGTAAATATTTTCTTCACTGTTGGCCTGCACTTTACTTTTGTCCAGAGCCAGAGAATTGTTTGGCATACTGGACTGCGAGTTAGGGTTAGATGATTGAATATTATTTTTTTGTTTTTCGACAATTTTCTTTGAAGACTTTAAGCCCTCTTTAAGCAAGTAGTAATTGAAACTTTTAATGCCGATTTCACCTTTAAGGAAACGTTTGCCCATTTGAAGTTTAGAAATAGTGGGATTACTTAAAGAGGGTGTAGTAGAGGCCGCCCCACTTAGATTATCTTTAGCAGAACTATTCATAGAGATAGAATCTTCATCAATTTGGCTTTGTTGCCTTTGCCAAGCTGCCTCATCGCTGCGTTGTTTTCCCAAATTAAATCGTGTCAGAGTCAAACGTTGTGGTGGCTCTGGTGGCCTATCATCTTCTTGGTTTTCTTTCAATTCTGGTTGCGATTGCTGACGTTTGTTGTCCAAACTAAAATTACGTTTCTGTTTACTATTGCGCTGCTCAGGTCTTCTTTTAATATCAAGCATTTCCAATTGCTCACCAATAATAGCATTAGAGCGCTCTAAGCTTCTACCGCGGTCAAATACTTCTGCCCTGGTATTGAAGGCCTTTTGGTAGTGCAAATCTTCTTCTGAACTGCTGAAAGCTATATGGCCGATATCTTCTTGGGCCAACTTTTGAAACTCTTTAGTAAGTTTACTGCGCTTTCCCAATGAACTACTGACACCCACATTGCCTTTAATTCCAGGACCAGTGACGTTCAGCATATCTGAATTCACCACATTAACACTGCTTCTTCTTAGGGGTTTTGCCAAATGGCTTATGTCATCAGTGTAAGCAGGATCATCGTAAATGCGTTCTCGAACAGATGACACAGAACGTTCTTTGCTCTAAAAGGAAAAATAAAAGGGTTACCTTCATTTAATAAAAAAAAAGATTTTATGTTTTAAATGCAGATATTCTAGCAGTCAAATTGACCGCTGGGCTCGGTTTGACCTCTCAAATGTAGAATTCTTAGTAAACCACTTTATTATTATTCTAACGCCGTTTAGGTCAATCTTCGTAAGCCCTACATGTTCTTTAATTGTTCAGACGTTTAAAGTATTTATCAGACTGTGTGCCGTGAGATAAGTGCACATCTACTAATATCGAAAACACAGGGGTATTGTGGAGAATGTGCGGCAGACGAGCAGTAGAAGCAAGTGGTTTATTTGGACTTTTGTGCTCTACTTTAACTTTAAATAAGGGGTATAGACTCTGTTATGGGGGTCAGAGCCACAAAGGTCTGGGTAGATGCTCTAGGATAATATGGAAATCTCATGAAACAGAAGCGACTAAATTTCTTCTACGTTTGAGATGTAGAAACAACTGAAGACTCCTAAGTCAAGTTTTTTTTTTTATATATTTTATTATTGAATATTCGCTTAAGCAAACTAACAATAAGTATTCAAATCTTAAAACTAAGTAGTTATTAGTAGTCCAGTCAGTACCAGACTAAAATTTAAGTTCTCACAATAAAATTAACTAATTTCAAAAGTTTCATCTAAGAGCAATTGTATCCCTTCTTTTTAGGCGGGTGTGCCCACTCTGTTGCAGGATGCTTCGAGCGAGCGGATTTGGATGTGATTCCAGCTTATTTAAATATTTGTCCACAAATCCTAAGTCAAATGATGTAAGGTTTCGCAACGGTTCATTCTAATTCTGTACTGCACTAGGGGATAGGGACTGTTGAACATATTCTGTGCAACTGTCCCCGACTCGTGCATTCTAAAGCAAACCGCATGGGGCATGTCTTAAAACATGCTCAAAATATCTTAGTTTGCTGCGATAAGAAATTGTGAAACACTCAGGTATCATTTCTTCTTTTTTCAATAAAGCAGAAGATGCAAAGGATATATGTGGGTTCTTTAGGGCAGTTAAACTTACCCTTACCTTGTATCGTAGTCGTTTGTAAGTCAATACCACTTACGTTAATATCTACAAGATATAAAGCTGGACATCAGTAATGGGTTCGAAAGGGCTTATTTAAAAAAAAACGACCGACAGACATAAACACAACGGCTTTTCTATATAAAAAAAAAACAACGAAAGATATACCTAATAGGGTCTCAAAACAATGCTGAATAAAAACACATAAAATGCTATTCTCTCATCCCCATGCCAGTATGTAGAGAATAAAATTAAAAGATTTCCTTCCAATATTTGTTAAAATCGATATAACGTATCACAGGTTTCTTCACGTTAACATGTAAACTAACAAAGAAAACAACCGCCAGGCAAATGAACAAACCATTTTCAAAGAATTTTTTTGTTAATTTTCACACAACCTTACCAACAGAAAATAAAATTCAATACACAGCCAGCATCAAAAAAAATAAATAAATTTAATTTTGTAAATTAAAAAAAAAAAACTATCTTTGGCTTACTTTGGTTTTAGTTTTTTTGCGATTACGATGCGGTATTGTTACATCACTTAATTTTAATAACTTTGGTCTAATTGGACGTCTTTCGCTGCCTTCTTTCACTAAAGAGCTGTTATTGGGGCAAGTCATTCCTGGCTCACTACCACCACTTCCTGCCATACTTTTCTTCTTACGATCAAATTTTAAATCCAAAAAGGTTTCGGTTGTCATGCTTGTATTTATGGTTTTAATACAAATTAATGACTTTGATGTCGGTTAGTTTGAATCATTATCGAATAGAACGTGTAGTTCGGTGGTTGATACAGCTAAATTTGTTGATTTTGTTTATAAATTAAGTCATTTAGTTGTTTTCGCACTGCAAAGAAAACGAAAGAAAAATATGGAGATAATTTTTAGAATTTTTAACTTGTGTTTCAGATATACTTTAATGTATTTCAGAATTTTTTGATATTAGTGGAAGAAAATTACATTGAATTAATGAAAAAAGAACTATAATTAATGGCAATTAGATATAAAATAATAATTATAATTTAAAAATTTTAATATTTTTTCGCATAAAATGATAAAAAAGTTTCACTTTTTTGAAAAAAAAATTACTAAAATTTCGTAATATTTTTTTTCAAAAAAGCGCAAATTTTGTATAACAACGAAACAATATAAAATAAGATTTTTTTTCTGATTTTTATAACAACAAAAATATAACAATTATTTTGCCAAACCTCACTTTACTTTCCGAGGTGTTTTGGTGCCCATTTTTTTTATTTTTTTTTTAATTTGAAAACAATAATTATTTTTAGTTCCTGTCATTAAATTAAAAAAAAAACAATTGTGTTTTATAAGAAACGTCTACAACTTTAACATACTTACCACGTAGGCATGTATGTTTGTTATATCAACAAATACAAAAACTTTCGGGGGGTAATTGCTTTTTAATGTTTTAAATAAGTAAAGGAAGACATAAACAATTATTCCATGACGGTTTTACAAATTTGTAACACTCTAAAATCAGATTAATTTCAAATCTGTTTCTTTTTTTAACTTTGTGCCATTTATCAGCCAACGAAGATAAAAAACCTGAAGAACAAAACTAAAGTAATAACGTGACGGTTCTTAAATAAAATTAACATTCAAGAGGTAAAAATAATTTTAAAGACGTTTAAGCAATTTAATAAAAGAAAAATTTTCTTACAAGTTCGTTATATAAATTAGGTTGTTTATTCCCCAAGGATCTAGTTATTTCTCTTTTGTTATTCTTTTCTATCTGATTGACGTTTCATTTTCTTCACTTTGTGTAATTTTTGTCCCTTATCTTAATTTCCTACCCCCCAGTTTTGAATTCATGTGGTGCTTTTCATTTAAGGCGAAATAAACAAATTTTAAATTATTCTAAATAAGAAATTAATCAAAATTTCCTTGTTACTTTTAGCTTTATCTTTGTTAAATTACTGTTTTGCTTGAGGAAAGATAATTTTTTGTTGTAATTTTATAAGATTTGACCAAAAATTCACAGCAGGTGACAATAAAACATTAAACGAAGTTATTTAGTTTCAATTAAAAGGAGAAAAGCTAGATTTAATAAAATAAATAAAATTAATTTTTTTTTATAAAAAAGTTAAAAAATATATTTATTTAAATTAACAAATAAATATCTTTCGACAAAAAAAAATTATTACAAACATAGGACTTTTTGTGTTTTTTCAAATAATATATAAAGTAAAATAATATAATATAAAATAAAATAAAATAAAATAAAATAAAATAAAATAAAATAAAATAAAATAAAATAAAATAAAATAAAATAAAATAAAATAAAATAAAATAAAATAAAATAAAATAAAATAAAATAAAATAAAATAAAATAATATAAAATAAAATAAAATAAAATAAAATAAAATAAAATAAAATAAAATAAATTTTTTTTTTTTCTTCATATATTTATTATTGAATCTTCGCCTGTGGCGAACTAACAATAAGTGTTCAAATCTTAAAACTAGGTAGTTAATATAAGTCCAGCCAGTGCCAGACTAAAATTTAAGTTCTCATATTAATTATCAAGCTTCATATAAGCGCAATAGTATCCCTCCTTTTCAGGCGGGTGTGCCCACTATGTTGCAGGATGTTTCGGGCGAGCGGATTTGGGTGAGCTTCCAGCTTATTTAAATACTTGTCCACATAGTTCAGGATTTCGCATTTAACTAGTGGAACTTGTAGATCCTTGTGGATGTTGCTGTTTTTAACATACCAAGGAGCACCAGTTATCATTCTTAAGATTTTGTTTTGCCTGCGTTGAATTTTTTCTATGTTGGATGCGGAAGCAGTGCCCCATAATTGTATACCGTAGCACCAAATTGGTTTCAAAATCGATTTGTAGAGTAGAAGTTTACAATCAAGACGAAGCACAGAGTTTCTGCCGATTAGCCAATGAATTTGTGTAGCTTTAAGTTTCATTTGCGTCAACTTCGCATCTATATGAGGCTTCCATGTGAGGCGGCGGTCCAGGTGGATGCCAAGGTATTTTGTCTCGATTCGTTTAGGCACCATATGGTTGTTAATAAGAATTGGAGAGCACGTTTCTTTGCGTAAAGTAAAAGTTACGTGGGTATATTTTTGTTAATTTATTTTTATTCCCCATAACTTTGCCCATTTTTAAACTTGGGTTACGTGTTGCTGCAATTGGTTTGAAGCCTCTTTAGGGTCTTTATGAATACTAAGAAAAGCAGTATCATCAGCAAATGTCGACGTGTGTGTAAAACTATTGGTTGGCATATCTGCTGTGTAAAGCAAGTACATAACTGGACCTAGTATACTCCCTTGAGGTACACCAGCCCCTATTGTTTGAGAAGAACTTATTTGGTTTCCCTCTTTGATTTTAAACTGTCGACCGGTTATGTACTTTTCTAGTAGGTTGAAAATATTAGCTGGAAGGTTTAGCTTTAGTTTGTTTAACAGGCCTTCGTGCCATACTTTATCGAAAGCTTGAGAGACATCTATAAAAAGCGCGGAGCAGTACTTTTTTTCCTCGAAAGTTTTTCTTATAACCTGCACCAGTCTGTGAGTTTGTTCTATTGTTCTATGTTGACTTCTAAAGCCAAATTGGTGATCTGGAATGCAGTTGTTTTCATTCAGGATCGGAGTAAGCTTGTTTTTAAGCAGCTTTTCAAACAGTTTTGACAAAGTTGGTAACAAACTTATAGGCCTATAGTACTCCACCTTAGAAGGATCTTTACCAGGCTTAGGAATCATCTTAACTAAGGCAACTTTCCATATTGGTGGAAAATGTTCAAGCCGTATTATGGCATTGAAAATAAAAAGAATTATTCTTTTTGCTGTAAAAGGTAGCTCAATGAGCATTTTGTTGCTTATTTTATCAACGCCAGGAGCTTTTTTATCATTAAGGATAGAAATAGCTTCTACCACATCTGAATATCGGAAACGTATTTCTATAGGACGTCTAGAAACAACAGGCGGTAATTCCCTCACGCCAGTGCATGTATTAGGAGTGAACACGTTTCTTAAATGGCTTGCGAGCAGATCGCATTTTTCTTCATCATTTCTAGCCCAGGATCCTCTTAGATTGCGCAGTGGTGGTTTTGCGATTACGGGTCTTTTGAGACGACTGGCTGATCGCCATAGAGAATAATTTGTTTGAGGGGTTGCATCTAGACCTTCCAAATACTTCTTAATTGATGCAATTCTGTGTACCTCCAGCAAGTTTTTTAAGCGATTTGTAAACTCTTTTAGCTTCGTTTTAAGTTGGGGCGATCTATGCTGTTGCCATTCTCTTCGCGCTCTCCTTTTTTCAGATAAAAGCTCCTCAACATCGACAGAAAAAATTTTGTTGTATTTGACGTGACGGTATGTTGAAGAAGCATGTTCAACGGCTTCTTTAATGTTTTCATTTAGGATATTTAGGCAATCATCGATTTCTTGGGGAGTTTTTAGTGGTATGTGTTCCGAGCAGTGAGAGCTGATATATTTTTTATATTTTAACCAATTTACTCTTTTTGATAAGAAAAAATCACTAGTTGCTATTCGGTGAGGACTGCAAATAGTGATAATTGTGGGTGAGTGGTCAGAAGATAAATCCAAGGAGGCTACAGCCTCAATAAGGTCCGGGGATATACCTTTTGCCACGCCAAAATCTATTACGTCTGGAATTTTATTATTGTCCGTTGGCCAATAGGTTGGTTGTCCAGTTGAAATAACGAAAAGTCCTATTTCCGACACTGAGTCATACAAGACACGACCTCTGGGACTAATAAGGCTGGAGCCCCAGTATGTGTGCTTAGCGTTATAGTCTCCAGCAGCTATGAAGCGGGGACCTAATGATTTGTAGAAACTGTTGTACTGATCCTTCGTTATGGAGAATCTGGGCGGACAGTAAACTGATGAAATAACAAGGTTATGGAAAAATTCATCAATGCAGACGTTCGTAGCTTGGATATAACATTCCGAGAGGCCACCCAACCATTGGTGTTTAATTCTTGATTTGATTAGAATAGCCGAGCCACCACATGATCTATCCCTAGGATCCTTTGAATCGTAAAAAGAATAACCACTAATTTTAAAAGTGCTTCTAGATGTCATATGAGTCTCAGAAATACACATAACATCGATTTTTTGGTTCATCAAGAAATATTCGAGCTCGTTTTTGTGTTGGCGGATGCCGTTTGCGTTCCAGAAACAAACCCTGAGGCAGTTCATGGTCTTTTAAGCATAGCCTGCAGAAAAGCAGACTGCATTTTTTGCATTTCTTGCATCATGTTGGCCATTTGCGCCATAATCTGCGTAAATTGTGTGACCATATTGTCAATTACGGCCTCCAGGCGGCTAAAATTAGGCCCGGTTGGTTCGCTAGTTGGCACTTGTTGTTGTGTTGTAGGCTGGGTAGACTTACGTGAATTAGGCTGGGTAGACTTTAATGCGGCGGCGTAAGAAACTTGATTTGTATTTGGTTGTGCCAATGGAGGCATATTTGTAGTTGGTATGTTTAAAGGCTGGGGAGGGGCAGGAACTATTTTCGGCTTAGTTGATCGCTTAACTGAATTAAAAACAGGACAACCTCTATAGTTGGCAGTGTGGTTTCCCCCGCAGTTGCTGCATTTCTTTATCCTAGGATCATTTTTTGGCTTGTCGCACTTGGTCGTATCGTGCAGATCCCCACACACAACACAAACAGTAGGCAACTTACAATAAGTTTTAGTGTGGCCATATTCCTGGCAGTTTAAGCACTGTACGGGCCCAGATCGCTTATGTGGGACTTCCACAGTGACTCGTCGGTGCATAATATATTTTAAATCGTAGATGGGGTGAGTTTCACTTTTTTTCAATTTGATATCACCAGGCTCAAGCTCCACTCGGAATAATGGTTGGGGGTGTTTTTCCCTATTTCTCATATTCGATACCGTCCTAACCATAAACCCTTTGTTTAGCAAACTGGTCTTGATCTCTTCTGGGTCAACGTTAGAATCAATGCCTTTAATAACTACCTGAAGGCCTTTTGCGGTCTTGAGTTGGTAGGTATAGAAGTTTTTTCTGAGTTTTTCGAGCTCCGAAACCGTGGCGCGGTAGGCGTTTTCATGGTTCACTTGAATTTTTGTCTCAAATATGTTACCGCGTTTAACGTTTGAAACATAAAAGTTATTTTTCCCAATCAAACCGACTAAAAACTTCACGAGATCGTTTGAGTTTTTTTCCCTCAAATAAATGGGAGGTGGCTTAAAGGACTTTTTTTCACTAACAGGGGCCTCATTATCCTCTTGCAAAATTGCAAAACGATTTTGCGATGAGGTTGGCCTTTCATCGTCTTTTAAAATTTTTGCAGGTTGAGATGCTTCTGCCGATTTAGGGCTCCTTCCCCTTTTAAGAACTGTTACGTACCTGTCCATTCCTACCTGGATCTTAGGAGCACACGCAGAAATTGGGCCCGTAGCGCCTTTAGCAGCAGTTGGTGCGACACCGGAACTTGATAAAGAAGACCGCGATGAAGATGGCACCTCGGTATTTTTTTTATAATTTTTAAACAGAGATTGGGCTAAATTTGTCCCTTGTTCAGTACATTTATTCAAATAAGCCACACTTGCACTTAAATTATTTGTATTTGTTTTCGGTTTTGCACTTAAATAGTTTCTATTATATTCAGGGTCTCTAATGTTTTCATTGCTAACGCTTGCTGAGCTTAACAAGCATTTCGGCTATTAGGCCCACTGTCACAACGATTACTGTTACTCATTAACCGTTTGGTTTTTTTGTTTTGTTTGTTTTTATTTTCGATTCTCACTTATGTCTTGTAGGTATGTATATTAACAATTTTTTTTTTGTAACTTATTACAAATATCACCTATTACAAATATACACTCGCGTAGACACGTCCGTACACTACGAGATTAAGAGAGCAACTCCAATAAAATAAAATAAAATAAAATAGACTAATAAATTAAGAAATTACAGTTTTTATTTAGTTTATTATATAGTTCACGACATAAAAACAACCCCAAGTGTTCTGTGCCGAATCCCGTATGCCCTTTACTTTGGCCTTTTGTGTCACTTTTTTTGTGGCTTTTGAAATGTAGAAATTATATCAAAAACACTTTTTGGAGGTTTTACGGTTGATGCCTCTATAGTTTTTGATATACATATGTATATCATAGCAAAAATTTCATAACTCAATCTCCAACTTAACAATTGAGAACTGGTTAGGACTGGTTTGATCTCGATAGCTGTGATAGTTTTCGAGCTGTATCGAATCCCCGATTCTATAAAATTATTCCAGTGTTCATAATAAACAAGAAGAAAACTGCTTCGATGAGGGATTAAAGTCAATAGCTCATTGTTCCTTTCCAGAAAAACTCTTATTTTTATAACGTCACTGATGATCTTGCTGCTTTTAAATTGTGATTTTTTATAGTCCGACATGAAAGCAGGCTCCATAAGATTTGACTCTGCTGCGAAAACTTAGTTTATACAGGAGAACAGATGGATACACGTACATAGGAAAACCGAATTTCCTATCTTTGAGGACGCTTCTGGTAGTCTTTTGAAATTTTTGACTTTAATCGATAAAAAAAAAATCAATAAATAATATTTGGTACTGTTAGGGTACTTCTTGTAACTTCTAAGCCAATAAAATTGTAATCAAAGTTGAGTTCGTTATATAAGTTTCGGTATATAAGTACTTTTAAAGCGCTAGAAGTAAAAATTTTAGAGCTTTTGACCCACCCCCTTTGAGTACTTTTTTCCTTTTTGATACTTTTTTGCATTTTGTCCTGTTTTTTTTAATAAAGAGACTGACAAGCTTCGGTTTGGGATTAAAAAGAAGGAAGGCAGATAATAGCCGTATTTTAAACTTACTTGCTTATGAATCTATAGAATATTTTTTTGAACGAGATTGAGGTAAAATCATAAATAAGACAAAAGTCTTAAAGTTTAAAGTTTGAGATTATCGATTAAAATTGGGTAAAAATTTTGTAAGTTTTACCTTATAATGCTTTTGGTGCTCCTTTGTATTTTATACTAAAATAATAATAATAATAATTTCTTATTCTTTATTTTTAGCTCTTAAGACGATTTTTATTACCCAAATTAAAAAAAAAAAATTGTAAAACGTTTTAGTATTTGAGACACAAAATGCTTACATGTATTTACCTAAATATTTAATTATTTATCCGTTAAAAAACAAAACAAAATCAAAGAAAGTTACATAAAATGTTTAACAAGCAGCTTTACAATAAAATGTTTTAACTAAAGAATAATTATTTGTTGTCATGACTATAAGAGGGTGAAGGATATCAGCAAAATGGCAGAAGACTTTTGATGTCTTTATTTACCTTGTGTTTACTTAATTACCTTTAACAACTGTGAAAATTCCAATTAATCTTTTACAGAATATTTTTATTTTTTGCTTTCGGCCATAAAAATGTTTGCGAATTTGTGGTACTTAAAACTTTGCAGACAGTTGGCAGGCATTTAAAAAAATTTACAAAAATATTTTCAAATACATTTGGACATTTGTTCAATAAACTTCTTTAAAAGATTTAATAATTAAAGAATTTTTCATGTTTTGCTTAAATGATTTTTATTTTTTCTATTTTTAATTCTATTGGACATTGACTTCACATTTTTAGTTAAAAATTTTTTACAAAATAAACTGAAAACTAGGGGTTATGACACAGGGAAAATGGAGGAAAAATTTTAAAGGAACAAAACTGCAAAATTAAAAAATTGTAACGATTATAGATAAATAGAAATATAGACCTTAAAAAACATGGATTCCCCGCCAAAAATTTCAATTAAAAGATATCAATAATAAATGTGTTGACCTTTCAGTTTTCCGTGTAAATGCTAACACTTTGGGGTAATATTTTAAAACTTTATTCGCTTATTTGTGCGAGGTACTGTTATGGGAAACATTTTCAAGGATGTAATAATGTGGTAATGATAGCCGCTGAGCGTTTTGGCTCTTAGCCTTAAATTTCCCAATCCAAAACAAATAAACCGATTATTAATAACAAGAGTGCTTACGTTTTTCTTTAAACCCGTGTTATTTCGAACTGCTAAAGAAGTAACAGTTTCATGGGTTAAAAAAAGATTTTCCCAAAAAATACAGGCGTACCAGCTTCTTTGGCTTTTTCGAAGTATATTTAAAAAGAGGTTGCCTACTTAATAAAAGAAGGTAATAAATGGGGTATTGGATATCATGCAACGGCTCTGATCAGCTTTAACGTAACAAAGCCCAGCCCAAATCTCAAGTGGACACATACCTGTCCGAGGACAGCCTGTTGAGATAAAATCTACAGCGACCATTGGGAAAGTGGACTTCTAACAGTTACCGCAAGTTCTTTCATGAACTTTAAAAAACGGAACTGGACAATGCACCACAAGCGAGTTAAGCATGATTTACGGATCTGCACATGAAATATCCGGACGCTGTTTAGAGCAGGTGCATTAATCTAACTGACGGAAGTTTTGAATAAATAGAAATCAGATGAAGCAGCCTTCTTAGAGGTGCAATTAAATGGACAAGCTGTTACCAGAACAGAGAAAGGTCACATCTACGGCAGTTATTATTCAACCAGGAATAAACTCACGTGCGGACTTTTTGTAAGCAGGTGAATGCGACAATTGGCTTTCTAATGCGAGCAAATTGCTGCAATCCGCCGAAGTTACTGCATACACCCTGGCAATGGAAACAGTTAACGTCAACAGTTCTTTTTATGATGATTCAAAAGAAGCATAGGATCGTTGCCGCAACCACGAGGCTGATCTTCTTCGCTGCAGCTCGAAATATTGCAATTTAAAGCACCAGTTTCCAATTCGGACATCACCTGATTGAAAACAAGAAGCCAAATCAATCACGGCGTTCTTGATGGGTGTCAGCCCTAAAGTAATTAGTTGTGCAGATGATCCGTGGAGTTAATATAAACTAGGATCACTACCCTATCGCAAAGCTGCAAGAACAACAAAAACCTTACATCTACTCGCTTGATTAATACAACTGCCTTAAGAGAGCACTCTTTTTCCCGGTATCTGCGTTTATTTGCAGTATATTATCAACTCCATGAAGAATGCTGCAAAACCGTACTGGGCTATAAAAAAACCTCGACCAACGTATAAAGTACTAGACTGAGGGCTATGGTATGGCCATTTTTGCAAAAATCTGGTGACCAATAAGGTGGAGCCTTGAAATGCTAAAAGGAGCAATTCTTCAAATTGTTGGTATCCGATGACAGCGGCGATAGATATACCTTCATTTAAGCCAATAATGACAGAGTAAAAGGCTTAACAGCCTTTAAGAGCTTAATATATCGAATAAAAAAAATAGAGCGGCGGAAACCGATGGCGCAACTGTTGAAGAAGAGATAAGAAGAGCTGGTAAGAGAGCATGCCCGATTTATAAAACTACTGTTTGCTATTCCCAATTTATAAAAAGGAGATAAAACTATTTGTGCTCGCCACGCTTAGATACTGCATGAAAAATTAAAAACTTAAGTAGACAAAATAATCGGTCTTATCAACCTGGTTAGTTCACCACCTAATCTTAGAGAAAATATAAAATAATTCGCAGAATATATGGACCAACCTACGTAGGGGGAAAATATCGGTGTCGTAAAATTTAAGAGCTGTATGAGCTAAAGGCAAACATCAAGTAAGTGAAGCGCATAACAATACAAATCCTACGGTAGATCAAAGATTTTGAGCGAATAAATTAAGAAACTCCAGCCAAAATGCCGAATAAAAGAGGCAAAAGGGGAAGGCTGAAACTCCATTGGACCAAGTCCAGGATTATATTTTTGAAATCAACGGAAACAATTGGAAAATCCGAATTGCTTGGACATTAATTATTAGTTTGGCAAATGACCCATATGGGTTGCTACAAGTCTCCAACTAAGTAAGTAGTAGGAGCTATCTGAGAAATTTTAGAGAACAATTCACGGTACATTATGGTTTCAGAGACCATTACAAAAGGTCTGATAACGCTGCAGCTAAACGACCTAAAATATGTTAGCTAAACAGTGGCTCATTGGAATCTACTTTATGTAACTCCTTACTTAAAGTTTTACAAGCCCTTAAAAGAACCCTATTTTAGGGCGATCTAGAGTCCTCGAAATTTTAAAATAAAAGAAAATTTACTTGAACTGAAAAAACTGTTCGCCTCTTATCAATTTTTCATATTCTCGCATGTTTAAAATCATTAATGTTCTTATAAATCTTTCTCCAACTCAACTATTTAACCTGTATTTAAATTACCTTAGTCCCGATCATTACAAAACTGAGACAACTTTGATACAAATTTTCTATTATTATTTAACGCAGAGTACAAATTTTCTCAAGAGTGAGCGATAAAAAAACACCATTCATGAAAAATCTCGAGAGCGAAAAATCCAAAAAAAAATTTTTTCTTCTCACGTTCATAAAAGAGCGTGAAAAAATTTTTGCCAACCCTCACTCACTTATGAGAAGTTTGTCGTTTTTTTTTTCACGCTCACAAATCACAAATGAAAAATAAAAACCAAATTTTATTTCTCACTCACAAATGAATGAGAAATTTCTTCTTTTCACTTTCGATTCATTCTTTTATGAGTCCGAGTGTTGCTTTAATATTTTTCACGCTTTGTAACAGAGTTGCCGGAAAACAATTTTTTAAGCGTGTGAAATTTGTACTCCCAATAAGAGTAAAAAAATTCTTGTATTTACATAATTTTTTTTTTATTTTGCTGCTTGTATATACTTATATGTTGTTAAATTTAAAAAATACTACACATCTATATTTTGATCAGTCTTTTGAGTATATTTTTAATTAAGTGACTTTTAATGCTATTTGAAAAAAAGAAATATATTTTTGATTTTTAGTTTGGCTTTAGTTCATATAATTTCTTTTTTTTATTAGAAGAAATTATTATTTTCCGTTAATGTTGAAAGAAACCTTCAATTTGAAAAAAGCTTATTTTTCTACCGCTACTAGCCGAGTAGAATGCATTTTCGAAAGCAGCTACGCAATTTCATCATCAGTACTCTTTGAACGGTAGTAGTGTATATGGTTGTAAACATCACCTATTTAACTTACATGTAACAGAGAAAAGTATACGGTATCAGTGTTTTCCTTCTGTTTTTATTTTGTAAGTTAGGACGAAGTTTATTTTTCATATAAACTATGCTTTTTTCCATTAAAAGTCTCTTTGGCAACACTTGACTAACGGACAAGCATTTGTCCATCTCTCAGATGCACCGTGCAAAATGATCTTTAATAATTTCTATCAATTTGTCGTTGACAATAAAAGAAATTAAAAAGTGATTACCCCTATTGTATGATATACAATAATAAAAAGCGTTTCGTTCCATCTGAGAGATGGACAAATGCTTGTCCGTTAGTCAAGTGTTGCCAAAGAGACTTTTAATGGAAAAAAGCATAGTTTATATGAAAAATAAACTTCGTCCTAACTTACAAAATAAAAACAGAAGGAAAACACTGATACCGTATACTTTTCTCTGTTACATGTAAGTTAAATAGGTGATGTTTACAACCATATACACTACTACCGTTCAAAGAGTACTGATGATGAAATTGCGTAGCTGCTTTCGAAAATGCATTCTACTCGGCTAGTAGCGGTAGAAAAATAAGCTTTTTTCAAATTGAAGGTTTCTTTCAACATTAACGGAAAATAATAATTTCTTCTAATAAAAAAAAAGAAATTATATGAACTAAAGCCAAACTAAAAATCAAAAATTTGTATTAAAAACAATTAGTTCAACAATAAATAAAAATTAACATATAACTCACACATGGCACGGTGCAAAATGATCTTTAATAATTTCTATCAATTTGTCGTTGACAATAAAAGAAATTAAAAAGTGATTACCCCTATTGTATGATATACAATAATAAAAAGCGTTTCGTTCCATCTGAGAGATGGACAAATGCTTGTCCGTTAGTCAAGTGTTGCCAAAGAGACTTTTAATGGAAAAAAGCATAGTTTATATGAAAAATAAACTTCGTCCTAACTTACAAAATAAAAACAGAAGGAAAACACTGATACCGTATACTTTTCTCTGTTACATGTAAGTTAAATAGGTGATGTTTACAACCATATACACTACTACCGTTCAAAGAGTACTGATGATGAAATTGCGTAGCTGCTTTCGAAAATGCATTCTACTCGGCTAGTAGCGGTAGAAAAATAAGCTTTTTTCAAATTGAAGGTTTCTTTCAACATTAATGGAAAATAATAATTTCTTCTAATAAAAAAAAGAAATTATATGAACTAAAGCCAAACTAAAAATCAAAAATTTGTATTAAAAACAATTAGTTCAACAATAAATAAAAATTAACATATAACTCACACATGGCACGGTGCAAAATGATCTTTAATAATTTCTATCAATTTGTCGTTGACAATAAAAGAAATTAAAAAGTGATTACCCCTATTGTATGATATACAATAATAAAAAGCGTTTCGTTCCATCTGAGAGATGGACAAATGCTTGTCCGTTAGTCAAGTGTTGCCAAAGAGACTTTTAATGGAAAAAAGCATAGTTTATATGAAAAATAAACTTCGTCCTAACTTACAAAATAAAAACAGAAGGAAAACACTGATACCGTATACTTTTCTCTGTTACATGTAAGTTAAATAGGTGATGTTTACAACCATATACACTACTACCGTTCAAAGAGTACTGATGATGAAATTGCGTAGCTGCTTTCGAAAATGCATTCTACTCGGCTAGTAGCGGTAGAAAAATAAGCTTTTTTCAAATTGAAGGTTTCTTTCAACATTAACGGAAAATAATAATTTCTTCTAATAAAAAAAAGAAATTATATGAACTAAAGCCAAACTAAAAATCAAAAATTTGTATTAAAAACAATTAGTTCAACAATAAATAAAAATTAAAGAAATATATTTTTAAATAAAATAACAACCACAAATTTATAATAAAAATTACGTTTGTTTCCCAGAGTAAGGCAAAAAAGCTATTTTAAAAGAATTGCGTTACTTCATTTTTATACTGAGGAATCGATATGTAGGTTTATAAACAATAATAAATAAATATTAACATAAAGGATTACTTATAGCAGTATTTATTGTGAAAAAGTCATATTTATAAAAAAATTGTTTTTGTTAAGAAACTTAAATAATACATTATATTTTATGTTGTGATTTTTTAGAAATATTATAGTCTTCACTGACACAAATTTTCATAGCAATCTTTAAAAATATTTTTAAACTGTTTTCATAAATTTTTAGTTTACGTTTTCTAATAAAAAAAAAGTATTTCTTGTGTATTGTGTTCAAGGTCGTAACTGCTCTTTTTTTAATTTACCTTACTTTTGCTAATGGAACTCCTTCAAACTCTTAGGTTCTATTTAATTGACCTGAAAGGTAAAGTTTTAAATTGTTGTACATAACAAGATTTGCGTGTGTATTGTATAATAACCACCACAATTTTTTGTAACAGTATACCCAATACCTAAAAGGATGACAGACAGGCAGGTACTAAATACTTTCCAAATTAGTGGAAAATCCCAAACAAAATTAAATGATGAACAATTATCTCTAATGGTGGTAAGACCGAATGCAATTTTTTCCAATCCTTTTAAAATTTGCATGAGTGTGTGTAACAGCTCTATGTTTATTGCAGTATAAACATTACACGTTTGTAAAAGATCCTTATTTGGATTTTAAATAGCGTGAAGTGAATAACAAACAATGCCTAAAAGACAATTTAATTTTGAAAAATATGTGTTGTACGATGCATCTTCAAAAAAAAGTATTTGCCTAATAGAATCGTGCAAAAAGGAGCTTAGTTAGAAAGTGAAGGGAAATATTAAAAGACATTACAAACTACTTCACAAACAAGATATACAAAGTAATGGTGACGATGCTTTTGTTTGTCACTGGAGTAATGCTCCCCTTTTTGTGAAACCTTAACCGCATATTTTTATTACTAAAATCATTAAATCGGATTCATTGAAAAATTTAAATGAAATGAAGTTAAATAAATGCAAATAAACCACAACGTATAACAGTGCCTGGTTTTTTAATTTATTAAAAACATGTTTTTAAAAAAAAAAATTATTCCTACTTTTTTTAAGCATTTCAAAAACTATGCAACAAATTTTTACATATGGCAGCACCAGTAACATGACCAAAAAATTTTATGTGTACACATTTATGAATGCTTCGCGAAAAAATTCATTTATGATTTCTCACTTATGAGAAGTACTCGAATTTGATGCTTTTCATTTATGTTCGTGAAAAGAAAAAATATTTTTTTCTTTTCACTTCTCATTTATGACTGGTGAAAAAAAAATTTTTTTTTCTCGCTCGAGAGTGAGAAGGCAAAAAATGTTTTTTTAAAACTCATTCATTAATGAAAAATTGCTGCAGTAAGCACAGCGCTCACACTCGTTCTCACGAATGAGAAGTGAGTGAGCAATTTTTAACTCTGATTTAACGCAAATATTTTCATTTACACTTTTAAACAAATTAGAAGATTTATTACCTTTAAAACGTTTTCTATGTAATTTACCTTCTAACATACCTTCTCTACATTCATTAAGTACAAGAGTAATAAAATTGTCTTCAAGGTTTTTGCTTACTTATTGTAAATATATTTTGCTTTAAATCCTTTTTCTGTAATTAAATTTAAATTAGTAAAATAACTATCTACATAATCAGATAACCAATCACGGCTAAAAATCAAGGACAAACAAAAAAGTGATTAAAAAAAACATAATGAAAACGTTAACAAGTTTATAATTTTTAGTTGACGGTTAATGTGCTTTCTCCCTCTTGTCATCGTTTTCATTATAAGAATTTGAGATAAGAAATGAAAACTTATTTAACGTAAGAGTCATGGCAGAAAAACTACATTCTTATAAAGGGAATCAAAGACAATTCTAGGCTTTTGCATACAATTACTCAAGGTATGTAAAATATGTTTGTCCAAAGGATGTTTTTTAATCTCACTGTATTGTTTTTTTTTGTTGTTGCTATGTCTCTTAAAAGAAAATTGTCTGACGCAAAATATATATTTTTGTCTTAAGAGGGATTATAAATTTATTTGTGTCTTAATATAAACAAAGTTTAGTAAAAAAAAAACATTATTTTGTTTCTATTATTTAAATAAAAAGAAGCAATATTTAATAGAGTTTAAATCAAAAAGTCATTTTTTTTACATTATGCTAATTATATTTATGTACCTTTTCCTTAATTTTCCTTAAATTTAAATGAAAATTTTTATTATAGCTTAATGTTTTTTTTTTAATTTTAACAAGTTAAGCAATTTGTACTTCCTACAAATGATAACTTTAATCTATGTAAATTAGATGCTTAGGTATAGATTTTTTTTATTATCATTTTATTATTTATTTTATTTTAGTTTTTATTATATTGTTTAAGAAGTAACAAAAATGAATACTGGGTTATAAGATTGGCTCGTTTTGTAGTAAAGCAACATAAAAGTTAAAACTTCAAGCATGTGTAAGTCACCAACCCATTTACAACATATTGGCGTATGTTTTCATAGGAACTTCCTGTTTCATACTATTCCCTATTTTCATGAGACAAGTTGGCGGGAACAAGATATAAAAATTACACAGAATTATTGAGCACAAAACATAAGAAAAAAACAAAACAATAGTACAACATCATGTTGTTATTTATTATGGCTGTCAGAGTTGCCAAACCTGCCGATATAAAATCAATTTTTTTTTTGCTTTAGTTTAAATATGTTTTTGTTGCATTCGTATTGATTTGTTGGTAAGCCGGTATATTATTATAGTATTTTTGCCTAAAAACATATTTGCTTACAACATGAATATCACATCCAGAGCAAAAAAACGAGACAAGCGTGCGCTTTTCAAGTGTAAAAATAAAATAAAGCATCTGAAAATGTTGCTTTTCCTTTTAGTTTTTAAAATTTTAGTTCTATTATTTAAAGCGCAGAACATATATGGGGGATTTCATGTCAAGTGACCCAACTTTTAAAACCGATGTCTTTCGATTGGAAAGAAATTTGGACCAAAGTAAGTTCTTGCAGAGAGTAGCATAGACACAATTTTTTAACACGATCGGTCAAGAACTCTCTGAGCTAGAGGGGTTCAAAATTTGACGTTTTCGGCAAATAGGTGTTTTTTCTCATACATGTAGTTTGTTACCTTTTGCTTTTAACAAATTCGTCCCAAATACTTTCGATAGCTTTTTCTTCAATCTTCCAGAAAAAAATATTTTTAAAATTAAAAAATTTTTTTTTTATTTTTTGTTTAAAAATAATTAGAAAAAAATTTTTTTTTCCCAAATATTTTTTTTTTTTTTTTTTGCATAATTTTTAATTATTGAATCTTCGCTTTAGCGAACTAACAATAAGTTTTCAAATCTTAAGACTAAGGAAATAATATTAGTCCAGCCAGTGCCAAACTAAAATTTACGTTCTCATAATATAAATAGTTATCTTCATCTAAGCGCAATAGTATCCCTCCTTTTTAGACGGGAGTGTCCACTATGTTGCAAGATACTTCGAGCGAGCGGGTTTGGATGTGTTTCCAGCTTATTTAAATACTTGTCCACATATTTCAGGATTTCGCATTTAACTAGTGGAACTTTTAGATCCTTATGGATGTTGCTGTTTTTGACATACCACGGAGCACCAGTTATCATTCTTAGGATTTTATTTTGACGGCGTTGTATTTTTTCTATGTTAGAGGCGGAAGCAGTGCCCCATAATTGTATACCGTAGCACCAAATTGATTTTAAAATTGAGTTGTATAGTAGAAGTTTACAATCCAGATGAAGCACAGAGTTTCTACCCATAAGCCAGTGGATTTGTGCAGCTTTAAGTTTCATTTGCGTCAGCTTTGCATCTATATGAGGCTTCCATGTGAGGCGGCGATCCAGGTGAATACCAAGATATTTTGTCTCGGATCGTTGAGGCACCAAATGGTTGTTAATAGTGATTGGAGGGCACGTTTCTTTGCGTAAGGTAAAAGTTATGTGAGTACATTTTTGTTCATTTATTTTTATTCCCCATAACCTTGCCCATTTCTCAACTCGGCTAACGTGTTGTTGCAGTTGACTCGAAGCCTCTTTAGGGTCTTTATCAATACTGAGAAAAGCAGTATCATCAGCAAATGTGGACGTGTGCGTAAAACAGTTGGTTGGCATATCTGCTTGAGGTACACCAGCCTCTATTGGTTGGGAACAACTTATTTGGTTTCCCTCTTTGATCATAAATTGTCTGCCGGTTAAGTATTTTTCTAGCAGGCTTGAAATATTAGCTGGTAGATAGAGTTTTAGTTTGACTAACAGGCCTTCGTGCCATACTTTATCGAATGCTTGAGAGACATCGATAAAAAGCGCGGAGCAGTACTTCTTTTCCTCAAAGGCTTTTCTTATAACCTGCACCAGTCTGTGAGTTTGTTCGATTGTGCTATGTTGACTTCTAAAACCAAATTGGTGATCTGGGATGCAGTTGTTATCATTAAGGATCGGACTCAGCTTGTTTTTAAGCAGCTTTTCGAATAGTTTCGCCAAAGTTGGTAACAAACTTATAGGCCTATAAGACTCCACCTTCGAAGGATCTTTACCAGGCTTGGGAATCATCTTTACTAAGGCAACTTTCCATATTGGCGGAAAGTGTTCAAGCCGAATTATGGCATTAAAAACAAAAAGAATAATTCTTTTACCTGTGAAGGGTAGCTCTAGAAGCATTTTGTTGCTTATTTTATCAACGCCAGGAGCTTTTTTGTCATTTAGGTTAGCGATTGCCTCTATAACATCTGAAAATTGGAAACGTATTTCTATAGGACGTCTAGCTACAACCGGCGGTAATTCTCTCACGTCAGTGCATGAATTGGGAGTGAAGACGTTCCTTAAATGGCTTGCGAACAGATCGCATTTTTCTTCGTCATTTTTAGCCCAGGATCCTCTCAGGTTACGCAGTGGTGGTTTTGCGATTACGGGTCTTTTAAGACGTCTGGCTGTTCGCCATAGAGAATAGTTTGTTTGAGGAGTCGCGTCTAGACCTTCAAGGTATTCCTTCATTGATGACATTCTATGTACTTCCAGCATGTTTTTTAATCGGTTTGTACATTCCTTCAGCTTATTTTTAAGTAGGGGCGATCTATACTTTTGCCATTCTCTTCGGGCTCTCCTTTTTTCAGATAGGAGCTTTTCAACATCGGTTGAGTGAATTTTGTTGTATCTGGCCTGACGGTAGGTAGAAGAAGCATTTTCAACGGCTTTTTTAATATTTTCATTGAGGCTACTAAGGCACTCATCGATTTCCTCGGAAGTTTTTAAAGATTGGTGTTCCGAACAGTGCGTGCTGATAAATTTTCTGTATTTTAACCAGTTTATTCTTTTTGACAGAAAAATATCACTAGTTGCAATTTGGTGAGGACTGCAAATAGTAAAAATTGTGGGTCGGAAGGTTAAATTATTTTGTTTCTTAGCATAAAATAATTTTTTTAGCTTTAGAGATAATTTTACATAAATAGGAAAAAAAATTAAAATGGAATATACGCGAAAATTTGAAAACCTCTACCTTGAGTTACAAAACATTATTTTTTATAGATATCCCACTTGCATCCCACTAAGCGACCTCCAAGTTCTTCAAGCAAAAGATCTAAGCTTTCTTTTGAGCAAAAAAAAAATGGGCATATTTGGGAAAAAAAAATAAAAAAAAAAATTTTTTTAATTTTAAAAATATTTTTTTCCGGAAGATTGAAGAAAAAGCTATCGAAAGTATTTGGGACGAATTTGTTAAAAGCAAAAGGTAGCAAACTACATGTATGAGAAACAACACCTATTTGCCGAAAACGTAAAATTTTGAACCCCTCTAGCTCAGAGAGTTCTTGACCGATCGTGTTAAAAAATTGTGTCTATACTACTCTCTGCAAGAACTTACTTTGGTCCAAATTTCTTTCCAATCGAAAAAAAAAGTTGGGTCACTTGACATGAAATCCCCCATATATATATTTCGTAAAAGTTTTGGTTTCTCATAAGCAAGCAATTAATATGGAGACGCGAACGCTTCAAAAATTAGGCTTTACCTCTATTGCATACGACATCCTGAAAAGTTTAATTAAGTGGTGTTTTTTTAATTTTTAATATAGTTGGGAACGCGACACTGTAACGCGACAAAATTTTTCATTCCATTTAAATTAATATTTATATATAATACTTTTAATTTTTTTATTATTCCTTTTTATATATTTTGATTTACATTTTTCTATATATATTTTTGATATAATACAGTATAAAAAGAGGACGCATCGTTGTTAATAATATTAAATACTGCCTGCCGTTCAAGTTTTAAATGTTTATTATACGAGACATAGGGCGTGCAACATTTGATTCCTCTTAAATTTTTCTGTTTATGATAACGATCTCTCTTTTGTTATATCAATTCTAATAAATCCATCTTTTAAAAAAATTTTTTTTTTCATAAGACAAATTTTATTTATATTTAGGCTTAAACTTATTTGTTTAATAAATTTCTTCATTTATAAAGAAAAATAATATTATTTTTGTTAATGTTATTTAGGTGAAACCTAAAATTTCAATTAATAAACATTAACAAAAACACATGCAGTTATCCTTTTGTTGAAATTACGGGCATAAGTTCAACAATAAATAGAAAAAAAAAATTTTTTTTTGATATACTTAAAAGTTCTTTTAATAACTACCTCAACACCATTTGAAGTACGTTTTTTACTAGAAGTTGCAAAATAATCATATTAAATTACTTTGCAACCAAATTTAACCGTGAAATCATGCGAAAAATACTTTTTAAGTAGAGAACGTTTGACAAGCAATTTTTTTATTGTGATATTTTAACAAAAAAATTTTGGTTAATTTTAAAACACAACAAGTAAGAGCGCTGTATTCGGCTGTGCCGAATCTTATATACCCTTCACATTGGTCTTTAAATATACCCAGCCGAGTAATTTTGTACTGCAAATAATATAATAAAAAACCTTGTGCGAGTTTTAAAGCCCATAGAAAAAATAACAAAATTTTAACGTTCGTATGAATAATAGTAATAGATGAAGAAGATTTGAGGTCGAAAGTTTTAAAAGTTTTCGACATTATCCATATTTAAAGGTCAATAAAACTTATCAAATGTTCTAGTCCCGCTGCTCTTCTCCAACTTTTTTTCCAAAATGTATGAATTATTTGATTATTACTTTTTATAGAATATTCGAAGTTGATAGCTGTAAAAGTTTTCCAGAAGAAGCGTATGGAAAATTTTATAAAAATTGTTAATTTGTATGGGAGCTACCTCTCTTCACCCCCCATCCGAAAATTTTTTTCTTCAAAGCGTAGGCCTTGTGTTCCAATTACTTTTTGTAAAACATTTGATGTGGATATCTGTTATAGTTTCCTAGATATAGCGTATTGAATATTTCATAAAAATTGTTAATTTGTATGGGAGCTACCCCTTTTTTTGCCCCCACTCAATTAAATATTTCTTCAAAGCGTTGGCCTTCTCGCCCAATTACTTTTTGTAGAACATTTTATTTCGATATCTGTTATAGTTTCCGAGATATAGCGTATCGAATATTTTATAATAATTGTCGATTTGTATGGGAGCTACCCCTTTTTTTGCCCCCACTCAAAAAATTTTTTCTTTAAAGTGTAGGTCTTTGCGTACAATTATTTTTTGTAGAACATTTTAAGTCGATAGCTGTTACAGTTTACGAGATATAGCGCATAAAATATTTCCCCAAATTTCTGCAATTGTAGGAAAACTACCCCTTCCCCTGGTCCAATCTGAAAAAACTTTTTCCATTATTTAGGTCCCTTCTTTCGGAGTATCCGTGCCAAGTTTTGTGGCAAGAGTGACTATACTTACTGAGATATATAGGGATATATGCACGGATTTTGTCCTAAAAAAAATGGGTTGCTCTGGGTTTTCGCTTATATCTCGGTCAATATTGAACCGATTTTGCTGATTTTAAATAGCGATTGTCTCCAGGATATTTGTAATAGTTTGACACCATTAACTGGTCTGTATCTTTTTATTTGACTCCGGAAACTTGATTTCAACAGACGGACAGACGGACAGACGGACATCGCTAAATCGGCTTCCCTATCTATAAGGATCCAGAATATATATACTTTATGGGGTCGCAAATGAATAATAAAGAAATTACAAACGGAATGACAAAGTGATATATACCCTATCACTATGTGAAGGGTATAAAAATTGTTGTTTAAATTGATATTTGTGGCCAGTGAATTGCAGCGTATTGATCAGATACAGTGTTTTATTAAAAAAAATGCGACATTAGAATATTTGCAGGAAAAAATTGACTGTTAATCAATATTTTTTCGCTAGTTCCTTATTAATTTGTGCCAGTTTGTTGACAAAACACAAATATTCAATAAATAATTACTAAATATACCATTAGAAGTAACAAGTATAATATATACGTTTAGTTTTCTCGTAATAGTACCTAAGACTAGCCTCAAATTAAGCATGAAACAGATTGGGCAACGATTCATGTAGATCGTATAAGTCATCTAACGGTACATCATGCGCGTGTCGTAATCTTTCTTTTATCACTCTTGAGTGAACCCAAGTGACATTTTTAATGGTCGCGTAGTGTCAAGTATTAAATCATTATAACATGCAAGCCCATACACACACATAGGTTATCTTTCTTGTTTCTCTTAAATTAAAGCTTTAAGCATCTTAATAACTTTTAAAAGTTATTAAAACAATTAAACAAGAAATTTACTGATAATTTTTTTAATTTGGATTTATATATATATTTAAATTTATCGATCTAGTAGGGAAAACAAAGCGCGCCGAGCTAGCTATTATAATATAAATTGGTCAACTTACGGCCCTTTTTTATAATAATCGATTAAAAATTAATCAGAATTATAAAAAGTTATTTTACATTTTACACATAAAACAGAGAAGTTTGAATTGACGGTTCATGCATCTTTTTAACTTTAACTTTATAAGCGGTCCTAGGTTGTATCGTTTTTCGTATTTTTGTTTTTTTTTTTGGTTAGACAGTTTTACTTTCACAATGAGAAAACTAAACATTGTGAAAAGACCGTTAAACAGTTAATGTGGGTGCTTTGTTTTAGTTTAAATTTTAGTTAGTAGTCGTTATTATCAGTACTATAAAAGAATAGAGTATTCAAAATAAGGTTGTTGATCTTGAAATAGTATAATGTAGCTTAAATGCCAACAGTTTTTTTAATAAAAATATAATTTTTAAATAACTTCGAGCATACAAAGGACAAAACTATACATCGCAGCAACTATTTTTTATATGAATAGGATATTATATATTGGAGTGAGCATTTGTAGTCTTAACACATTTTGGCAAATTGTAAATATGAATGTATATATGCAAAAGAAACTTTCTATTGATTAAAACCGATATTCTACTAATATTTGCAGAACATGTCGAAAGCAACAATAAGCTCGACTTAAAATAAATAATACATTTTAACAATATATTTTTTAAAAAGTTTAAGTTATAACAAACAAAACCATTTAGAAGGCAAAAAGGCAAACAATTTTTATATGCAAAAGCTTTTTTTAGCTTTTAAACAATATCTTGAATATTTAATTTAATTATTTTATGAAACATGTTTAGCTAAGAAATTTTACTGTTATTATAACAATTAGAGTTTTTATTAAAATAACTAAAACTAAGACATACAATAGAGAAACCGACTCTTCTAAAAAAACTTTATTCTAAAACTAAACAAATATTCACAATAAAAGTAGAAACTCTTTAGAATATTTAAACAAATTCAATTTTTTTTCTCTTTTTAATTATGATGAAAAAAAGTGTATAAAAGGAAGAAGAAATTTATAACTAACAACAGATAAATTTAATTGCTTATCAGAATTGTACAAAAAAAATTATGTTGAATTTAAAACCCATTTTTAAGGGTTTACTAATCTGTTGTTTGTTTCTGTTTAAGGTTTCGTGGGTTTCCTCTGAAATTCAGCCACGCATTTCCACCAAGCTGTCTTACAACGCTACAAGTTCAGAGTTTGTAGTACAAATTCTACACCAAAATATATTCATCTGTGCCGGCACCATTATCACTAAGCACCATGTTGTCACAGCAGCCCATTGTGTTTGGGGTAAACAACCTGAAGATGTAACTGTATTAGCGGGCAGTGTTTCTCTGTACAGTGGCGTTTTAAAATTTGACGTTACCACCATAACAAAACACCGTAGCTATGACAATTACAATTATGATGTTGCAGTTTTGACAACAGAAACGGAAATGACAGATAGACATTTGAAAACTCTTTCTTTGTGCAGTCAACCCATTAAAATGAATGATCAAGTACTCATATACGGATGGGGTAAAGACACACCAACTGCAAATGACTTTTCTAAAAAGCTTAAATTTTCAAAGGTGTACGTGATTTCCAAGAGCAGATGTTTGCAAGACTTTCCTAATCACAACAAAACTTCGTTTTGTGCATCTGGATTTGTTGACACAGTTTTAACTGAGGGAGATTCCGGTGGTCCCGCTGTAATAGGTGGAAAACTTTGTGGTGTAATGATTTATGTTCCAAAGGGGGATCTTAGAGTACGTCCTTCACTCTATACTAATATAAATAAGGTGAACAATTTTATAACACTTCAAATGCTGCTTTAAAATTGCTCACTACACCTTAATATTTATATTTTTTTTGTGTTTTTACATTCAATATATATGTATACACAGCTGCAATATGTATAAGTATGAACATGTTTAAAATAATATTTTTTTATTTAAAATTTGTGCATTTTTTATTAATCTTTAAATTAATAAATAAAAAGTTATATTTTCCAATAACATTGTTTTTTCTTTCCTTTTTTTTTAATCCCTCCTTCGACAAAGTCGTCAAAACCGTCATCAGTATTCAGCTGCTAATTTTAATATAGTTCGCGTTTGCCAACTCGACTTAAAATCAGTATATATTTGGGAGCATATGTAAGTCCATTACCATAACTTCGTTACTAAGAAAGAAGCCAACAAGTGATTTTAATGTAAACGCTATTCCAACCCTGAAATCAACTCACACTTTCCAGAAAAATGTTATAACACATATATTTTCAATGGTAAAATGGCAAAAACACCAAATATTTACGGTTTAAAATTATCTAACAAATTTTAAATTGTACTTTTATGGAAATTTTCAATACTGGTGTACGTATGCAGCCCCCGTTTTCAATATAGTTAAATAGCTAACTACATGGCTACTATTGCAGTCAGCTGCATTTGTAACGGTTCAGCTGTGTTGCGTGCTGTCAGACGTACAACATAACCTTTTAAAAAGAATAATAAATAAAAAAATATTTAATATTAATCCAAAAACCCTTTAACAAGATATTCATCTACATTTACAGAAAAGTTTATTTAAACAGAGACACTTAAAAAAATAAGTTGCAGAAAACTTCTTTTTATGCTTTTTTATTCCCAAAAGTCCCCAAAAAGAAACAAATTTTTAAATTTTTTAATGTCATTGCATTAGCAATGCGCGAAAGTTTTTTTCCACGATTCAATAAAGTTTTCTCTTTACTCTTATATCTTAAAATAACTTACAAAAATCTGTACAATACCTATTTCTGACAAATTTTGCATTTTATTATTTTTAATTCAACTTCTTTATGCTAAAAATAATTTTATATTTTTTTAATTAATTTCGATTAAAATACATCTATTTTAAAACAATTTTTTTAAACCAACTGCGGACTACTGGAACTCTTTGAACAGTAGTAGCGTTTTTGGCTGTGTAAACAACGGGATTTATTGAGCAAAGTTAATTAAACTTATTGCCTTAAGACAAAACCACGAAAAATACATGGCATATAACCATGTATTTTTTTTATTTTTAAAACTTTACTGGAAAACGAAAAATTCTAGAAAAAAATACTAACAAAGTAAAATTTAATTTTGTTAATGTCTAGCCAAGATAGACGTTTGACTTTTATTAAAAAAATAACTGAAAAAACTAACTCCAACTGAAAATCCTTATTTTTGTAAGGTCACTGTTTTGGAAAATTGTTCGAACCAGTTAAACAATTTATTTTACTATAGTTTAACCTTTTTTGAAACTTTGAAACAATTTTCTGAATGTAGATTAGATTTTACTCTTAATTTGCATTCAAGAAAACCCTGTGCTAAGGTTGGCAAGATTGGTGATTGGAATTGGTTAGGCGAAAAGGCACAAAAAAAGTACTCGAAAAGCACCAAAATGGCAACACTGGTTTGCCCAAAAATTTACTGTTTCACCTTTCGCGTTTTTGGCTCGCGCTCAGTAAAAATTATATTAAAAATATATCAGAACCTTTTTTTCAATATTGCTGCCATTTTTCATTTACAAAAATTTATTTTTATTAAAAACAAAATGGTAAAACAAAATTTTATTAAAACGATGAGGTTTATTTATTCAATTAAAAATTTATTTAACATTTTTTTAAATGCGTATATACATACATACATATATTTAAATGTATATCCCTGCAGCTAATTTTGAAACTAGTGACGTTTTGGAATAGTTCTTTACTATTCGCAGGGATATTACCCTAGAGATAAGGTACCTAGTATGTGTTACTAATATACTAGTTGCTTTCGATCTTTGAACTATCGACTTCAAAACTAGGTTGTCATTAGGAACCCAACTAGTTATATAGGTATATACTGGTTTAAAGACTAGTTTTTTTATTTTTATTTATAACTTTTTACCTTAATTTTATTTTTTAATGCACTTCTTACATATCCCAGTTGATGTTTAAAATACTTTTTTAATTTTACTCGTTTTTGACTGGTACAAATTTTTCATTTTTAGAACAGCCCTGGTTGCAACTAGTATATAACTATTCCAAAACGTTACTAGTTTAAACTTTAGCTGCAGGGTTAATAACATTTACACACAAAGAAATGTTTATTTTAAGGTGAAGTGAGCAATTTTAAAGCAACATTTGAAGCGTTATAAAATCGTTCACCATATTTATGTTAGTATACAGTGAAGGACGTACTTTGAGATCTCCCTTTGGAACGTAAATCATTACACCACAAAGTTTTCCACCTATTACAGCGGGACCACCGGAATCTCCCTCAGTTAAAACTGTGTCAACCACTCCAGATGCACAGAACGAAGTTTTGTTGTATTTAGGAAAGTTTTTCAAACATCTACTCTTGGAAGTCACGTACACCTTTGAATATTTAAGCATTTTAGAAAAGTTGTTTGCAGTTGGTGTGTCTTTGCCCCATCCGTATATGACTACATGGTCATCCATTTTAACGGGTTGGCTGCACAAAGAAAGAGCTTTTAAATGTCTATCTGTCATTTCTGTTTCTGTTGTCAAAACTGCAACATCATAATTGTAATTGTCATAGCTACGGTGTTTTGTTATGGTGGTAACGTCAAATTTTAATATGCCACTGTACAGAGAAACACTGCCCGCTAATACTGTTACATTATCAGGTTGTTTACCCCAAACACAATGGGCTGCTGTGACAACATGGTGCTTAGTGATAATGGTGCCGGCACAGATAAATATATTTTGGTGTAGAATTTGTACTACAAACTCTGAACTCATAGCGTTGTAAGATAATTTGCTGGAAATGCGTGGTTGTATTTCAGATATTGATGGGTTTATCTTCTTTAAAAGAAATAAGCAACAGATTAGTAAACCCTTAAAAAGGGGTTTCAGCTTCAACATCATTTTTTGTTATTTATCTCAGTAATTGTTAAGTGATCTGTTGTTATTTTCAATTTTTTCTTTCTTTTATATCTTTCTGTTTTAATGTTTTTTAAGTTCGTTCTTTTTTTTATTATATTTTGAAATTGTCATATATTTTTAACTTTTCTTAAGAAATTATTTTTTTGTTTCTTTTGTAAAGCTTAATTTTAGTTATTTGTTTTAGATAAGTAAAATTGACAATAATATTTGAGTTTCTTAGATAAACATTTTGCATAAAATAATCAAATTTAATTAATATTTAAGATATTGTTTTTAAGCTAAATTAAAACTTTTGAACAAAAGAATTGAATATTGTCATTCCGGTTCCTAATTGTAAACATGTTTTTATTTTTAGTCGAGCTTGTTTTTGTTAAGAGACAAACTGTGCAAACATCAGTAGAGTATTGTTTTTGATCAACAACTATTTTTCTTGAGTGAAAAACACAGCGAGTAAAAAATCATAAACGGTCACAAGTTTAAATTAATCAAAATCATTTCGTTTTTCAAAAAACTGTTTCACATACATATTTTATCACGAATACAAAAATTTTTGTTTGCAGGAAGGAGTTTTTATTACCTTCTTTAATTTAATTTGATAATAAAATTTCAACCTGGTTACAAAAACAGATTAAGGCCCCTCATAAAATTTTGTGATTTTGAGTTGTGACTCTATATGATTTAGTGTGCAGTAGACAGTTAAGTGTATATGTATATACAAATGCAAAAATGTTTTCCCCCTAAAAACAATTAATAAACACCAGTATATAACATTTTTATACCCACACCACATACAAGGTACACACAAAGAATAAATAAAGTAAACTTTACTTAAATCAAGCCATAGCGGTGTCAAAATTACGGTGAGTACGGTTTTTCTTAAATCAAGTACGAAATTTCTTACTCCAAGTAAAATTTTTCAAGTACGAATTTCTTACTTTAAGCCACAAAAGGATTGATTTAAGTTCGGAACCGTACTTGTTGTTAGCCAGAAAAAGATTGATATAAGCCGTAAACGGGATTAATTCGAAAATGAAATGTCTTTTTTTTACTCAAGGAGCTTTGTTAAAGAAGAAGAATTTTATATTTTATTTTTATTTTATAGACACTTAAAATTCACAAATTAAAAATTTAATTTTTTGTACTTACCGAAGCTGAGATGCGAACAAGGGACTTTTGGCACTTCAGTACAAGCGCGTTACCTCTAGGCCACCGAGACACTTTGTTTTCAAATGTAAAATAATATATTAAAACAACAAGCTTTTTTCTGCTTGATTTGTTGAAGCAATCCGAATAGGTTTGATTTAAGAAAATGTAAGTACGGATCGTACTCAAAAATTTTAAGAAAGATTTTGGATAAAATCAAGAATAAAATTCTTGATTTTAGAAAGCGGGTTTTCTTTCAGTGTAAGGCCTTATTTTTGCAAATGGTGGCCAATGTCAAATCTGTTTTGACATTTGTGAACTAGACTAGACAGATGTAGAATACAAGTGAACAAGTGAGCGATACACTGCTCAAGAACGCGGAATAATCGTGTTTATTTTTTGCAATTTGTCTGTTGTATTGGCGCAGCGCGAATTCCATTGCCGATTCCCCGGTCATCCGGCCGGCCCTTTACATAGTAATATCAGTTTGTCATTCCATGATGAATATCTTCATTGTCCGTTTGAGACCCTATAAAGTATACATATTCTGGATCCCTATAGATAGGGAAGTCGATTTAGCCATGTCTGTCTGGGTGGATGTTGAAGTCAAGTTTTCAGAGTCAATTTAAGTACTACGAACCAGGTGTTGATGTCAAACTATTTGAAATATTTCTGAAATTATCGCTATTTAAAATGAGAAAGATTGGTTCGCTACGGACCTAGATATAGGCTCCCAGATTTTAGAAAAAAATCTATAAAAAAAATTGAAGAAATGTAATTAACTGGCAACGCAGTTAAGCATGCATATGGATGTAAATAAATACTCATTAAGTTTCTATGTTTATGTTTGGACATGTGGTGTTGATTTCGGCACACGTTGGGCAATTCAAGCGAACAAAAGTGTAGACTGTTTTTATGAAAGGGCTTTGACAGTTAAAGCTTACTTTCGCTGTTAAAACTCTTGCAAAGACAATAGATTTGCTTAATTTGTTTCTGTTTTTTTTAAGAGCCATAGAGTAATATTTTTAATACCCATTTGCAAACCCATAAAGTATATATATTCTGGATCCTTAAAAATAGAGAAGTCGATTTCATTGTTCAAATATTGTGGGCCTTCTGTTTCGAACGCTAGGTACTTTAAGGCCACCACAAATTATTGTAATATTAACGGTTCGAAAACAGCTTGCCTAGATCATATGACGGGTTAAATTCAAATTTTTAAAATACGGAAAAATTTACAAAATATATGAAAACTTTTTTTAAAGTTTCAACCTATTGGTACTAAATTCTCAAACAAATTAAAAAATCGACCAAAAACGTGGTAAAGTACATTCTGCCCTCAAACAGGGCCAATACAACTTAATTTAATAGTTCTTAAATTATAAAATGCAAAAAAGTCATTAAGAGTAAAAAAAGACTTTTCCACCAAAAACTAACTTTCAACCTCAATTTGGGCTAATTTCATATTACCAGTCATAATCTCAAAAACGTAAAAAAAGAAGTAAATGGGAAAAAGTACTTTTTGTGCACTTAGTTGGTTTCCTGTCTTAGCCGATAATAAAAGGTAATTTTTTCTTATTTTTATGCTCATTACATAAAAATATTTTAAAAAGTAACCAAAAGTACCAAAATATTATAAAACTGAGAGATATAAAATTTCAAAAAAGGGCCAAAATATCTTAATATTTTTTAAGGACATTAAGTTACAAAAAGTATCTTAAAAGTATCAATATATAATTTTTACTCTTTTTATTTTATTTGGTTCAAAATATGTGAATAGGGTTAAACACATATTTGGTTTTTTTAGAGACGTGTTACAAGCAAAAAGTACCAATATCCAAACCCTTTGTGCTTAAAATTTAAAAAAGTACCAAAACCGTGTTTATACGTTTTTAGGAATTGACGAACGCCGTTAGAAATACATTTTAATTGCTATTGATTTTGTGGTTACAAAAAGTATCTAAAGAGTACTAAATAGTGTTTTTTATCATACCAAAAAGTTATTCATATTTTTTTAAAGGTGTGGAATGCAATTTAAATTACTTATTACTTTATTTTTATTCGTTTGGAAGTAACAAAGCGGACCTAAGTTGTTTTTTTAAGTTAAATACAACACCGTTTGACTTTTTCTTATTTGGCCCATTTTTACTTCCTTTAAATCCGAGTTTCCTGAAATGCCATCTAGGTGAAAATTTCAAGTCTGTAGCTGCACGCGTTTGAGGTGTACGTTAATTGATGTGTGATGGACGTGTGTATAAATAATGCTTAGCCCGGTGCGCTTCGTTATGCCTCTTAGGAATTGATTTGTATAAAAAATAATTTCTCTTCTAAAAAATAAACACGTTCAAAAACAAGCTTTTTTTGGTTAAAAAAAATATTTGATAGTCTTTGACTTTTTCGCGGGCTTTAACAGGGGAAATTTAAAAGTATGTTAAAACAAACTACATTAATAAAAACAAGGAATTGTTATGAAAAATTAAAGGGAATTAGAAAGTTTAAAAAATTAATATTTCCTAAGGTAGGTTTTATTTATAAAAGCAAATATTTTTATTTTATGCAAAAAAGTTTGTTATCAGCAAAGAAAAAATACCAAGAACATGAAAAATAACAAAATATATGAATTTGACATAAAAATTAAAATTTTTACACCAACACAATATCAAACTAAAAAAAATAACAGAAAGTATTTTGTTAAATTTAGTCGCCAACCGAATCCAAAATGGTTCAATTTTCCTTAATACAATTATTCTAAACTCACAATATCTGAAAACGCAGAAAAGTATTAAAAAATGTGAAAATTTACTTTCCACCCCAGTTGCTTGACTTTCGGACTTTTATCCGTTAATAGTAGTTGTTTTATCTGGACTCATATTCTCTTAAAAAAAAAATTCAGATTACCAACAATGGTAAGAAAAGTACTTTTTATCCAACTAGTGGGCTTCCGACCTCTATATGGGTCAATTTTCCTCAATTTAACATTTCAAGGCAAATAACTGCAAGACTGCAAAGTACCAAATATGAAGAAAAATTTCTTTTTTTCACTTAGTTGGCTTGCGGCCAAAAAAAGTAACAAAGTACCAAATATGTAAAAAATGTACCTTTTGTATACTAAGAGTAGTTTTTCGGAGTGTGTAGTACTAAAAAGACAATACAATATCAAACTGTGTTGTTGTTGTTTTGTACTATGGTACTGAGATAATTTTTGGTGTTTTTAATCTAATTTTTATGGTTTTCGTTAGTTCTCGTGTAATATACTACATGTAAAGCCCCAATAGCGTTGGGACTTTGGGAACCTACTTGGCTGACGTTGATCAATAGCCCTTAATTTCATATATCTCGACCCTAACTTAAAAAAGAAAAAAATACCATAAACATTTTGTATTTATTTAAAGTTCAAAAAATTCGTAATAGTACCAAAATATAGCTTTATTCTTTTTTGACTTCTAAGAGTCAAAATTATAAGAAACAGTCGAACGCAATTTGAATTATGTTCATGTCTTTATTGGTTAAGAAGTTACAAAAAGAGTTTAAAAGCTCTAAAATATAATGTGTGTGTTTTTAACACAAACCTATGCTTTATGTGAATTGAATGGTGATAAATAACAAATGTAAAATATAAAATGTCCTGTCATGTTGTGGTGTTTTAACATTTTCTTGAAAATATCGATTTTTATATTTGCACAGATGTGTGTTTTCTACAAAGCCCAATATTCTTCGATAGGAAGACTGTTCAAATGATGGCATGTTAATCCAAAAACATTTATAAAAATTGTTCTGTATCAAACATTGTTTAGCAGGGCGCTTATAAGAGTATGCCTTTAAAGAAAACATTAGTGAAGACAAAGTTAATCTCTTAATGCCCTAAGTTGTATTTTAAAAACTCCGTTACAAAATAGTTTTATTTGCTTAAAGTAAGGAGTAAATATGATATAAAGGAAGCGCTGCAAATGCAAAAATGTTTTTTCTCACATATAATTTCCTAACAGTTAATAATTACAATGAAATAAAACTCAATTGTTAAGCAGAAAGAACAATGTTTATTCTTTCCACAAAAGACACAAATATTAGTATGCTAAAATTATGTAAGACCTACATATATGCACCAACATATATCGCTCAATCGCCAGAACAATGTCATAATTCAAAAAAAGCTATTTCGAAAAAAAGCGTTTAAAGTTTTCTACTTGCTTACATTTTCTAGAAAAGACAAGCGGCATTTTCTCCTCAAACGCAAAAAAATTATAAGATAAAATTATACACAATTTACGTGACTGCAAGAAATCATGTCATACATATGTATGTTTAACAAGTAATAAATGTAAAAATCTAAAATTTAATAGACAAAAGATTTAACATACAATTTAAATGTGGTTGTGTTAGAAATATTCAATAGGAACGCGCACACATGAGTTAGCAAGTACTCCTTAGAACAAAATCTATAAATGTTAAAACATACACCTACATGATACTTAAAAACAAATACATATGTAGATACGTGCCATTTCCAAGAGTGTAGATGAGTGTGCTTCTTTGTGCTTTCTTTTTGTGTTAAGGTCATTGTCTACTTAATAAAATTTTTCTTTTATTTATTTAAACATTGGTAAAAAGAACACATGTTAACAATGAATATTTAAATAACAAGGCTTTAGAAAAGGATCTGTCAGTTCAAAAGTTGTATGTTTAAAAGAAAAGAATTTAATATTATTAAAGCCTTATGAATGACAAAATTAAAAACATTTTTGTAAAAAAAAGAACAGTTCTATAACTTAAACATTTACCAAAAAATTTAGTAAAAATTCTATTAAAAAAAAATTTGAAAAATTTAAAAAAAATCTTTTAAATTATAAAAATGCTTTTTAAAGAAGATTTGCTTTTTTCGTCTTTTTTTTATAAAAAAACAACACTTTTTGGTAAAATACTATAAATTATTTTAAAAAGACATTAGCGCAAATGCCACAAGCTATAGAATAAAACTATTTTGAACTATTTCTAGTCTTATACCAGAATTACACAATAATATTTTTTCATAAAATTAGATCCATAAAATATTTCTTCGTAGAAAAAAAGGGCAAAGAGGGATCTACTTTTCTACACACAGCGTTTTGAGTTTTATCTGGCTCGAGCGTTCCTTAAGTGCGGGCGAAAGTCAAAAAGATGTAAAAAAACAATCCGTGATGGAACTTCCGATCCTATTTTAGAATTTCATTAATAATCACTCGTAGAAGTTTCAGTGGGGCTGCTATTTTCCATATTGAAAGTTTCGGATTATGACATAAGCTACTTTCAACCAGTGCAATGTCCAATGGCAGTCCTTAAAAATCTACTGGGCTCTACCCGTGAGACATGCATAGCCGAAGCAGGTTTGCGGAATCTTTGCACCTACGAATGAATTAAGTGTACACTCAGTCTATCACGTATTCGCCGAATACAGAACTTTGAACCAAATTGTCGACGACCAATTACGTAAAAAGCATTACTCTTAAAAAATGCCTCCACAGCGAACGTGCGATGCTCAGTCGACCGCTGCGACATCTTGACTAATAAGTCCGCACAATCGATAATTCCAACGGCGCCATCCTCCCTTTGCACCGTTTATTACATTTTGAAATAATCGTATATAAAAATATAAATTTGTATATTGGGGCTATATCAAAACATTTATCTATCATCACCACTAAGAATAAAATTAGACAAAGTGTAAAAATATACTTTTCTTTGCAAAATTTCATCAAAATGTGTTTGAAATTCCGACCTGCTCTTTTTTCACAAGGATACATTGACACCTGGCCGGACAGACGGACGAACATGCTTAAATCGATTTAAAAAGTAATTCTGAGTCGATCGATATAATCTAATATGGGTCTAACACCATTATTTTAAGACATTATAAACATCTGCACAAACGGATAATACCCCTCCCACACAGGTGTTATGGGTATAATAAATTCGACTGTGGATTAAAATAAGCCCAATTTTAACTTTTCTGACTAACTTTTTTGTTCATGTTTTTTCTTTTTATTAAATATGAAAAAGACTTGCACAAGATTCACAGCTTTAAAATTAAATTATATATTTCTTTATATAAGTTAACGAAAATACACCACAAGCTTTAAAAACACCTTAAAATAAAATAACATTTAATCATAGTTTGTAGTTCTTTCCCCCCAAGTATTAGCATGAGTTTGTCGCTATTAGCTCTATGGTGTTGTGGCTGTTTAATTTATGTTTGCCGTTAAGTTATTGTTTCGATAAGATGTTACATGTTTTTTGTTATCAATTTTATCATTTGGTTTTTTTTATATTTTATGTCTGTTTTTTCTATCATTTTAGCATCTTCAATTATGTGTTCTTTTCTCTTAATGTGGGTTTTATACAACTTAGTTATCTTTATGCGTTTTCTTTTTTTTATTATTTTAGAACTTTTTACGCACTAAATTTTTAGGAGGGAAAATTATTGCTGTAGAAAGGCGATAGTTTAATGTCAACACATTTTTTAAGGAATAAATTCAATTTATACATATATGTTTTATATATGTGTATTTTTATAGATTTTTTTTAAGTTTCTTTTTTCTTCCTTTGCAAACTTTACAAAAATCCTAAAATGCTTGTTGTTTTCCCGCTTTTTTTTGTTATTTTAAAAATTTGACAGATTCACACCTTTTTATGCGTTTTTTTTTTGTTAAAAGTTAAACCTTTTGAGATTTCTCATTGTGTGCATTTGCCAAGTACCAAAAGTTATTATTTTCTACAAAAGATAAATTTTTTTTTTGTAACTTTGAGTAAATTTTTTTAGTAAATTTTAAAAATGCAGAAGCATTGTTGTGATGGCAAATGATTAACGATCCAAACCGTATTGAAAGGAAATGTCAAAACATTTTTGAATTTTCAGCTGTCAAATAAAAGTTATCAACATCGATGATTCTGATGCAGCTAAAAAAAACTCTTAATCAAGGTTTTGGTATTTTTTGAACACGAAATATTCCCTAATATAAATCAAGAACCCCAAATTAGCTAAAAAATTATAGCTTTTTTACTTTAAACTTTTACGTAAACTAAGGGTATTTAAAAGCACTAAGGAAAATCACGAAAAATTAACTTAATTTTCTTTCAAATATATTTTTTACTAAACGTAAGGTATTTTAAAAATAGTTCGGAAATGTTAAACGGCTTTTAAACAACTGAGTTAACATCAACTCTTATAAAGGCTTAAAAGCAGCATTAAAAAAAGCATGTTTTAATTTCCCTTGTGATTCAAATCAAAAAAGTATAAAATTTTTAAAAGTCATGTTGAATAAGCGCCCAATCGCAAAAATTAATTACATGCTTTATGGTATAAAAAAAATAAAAAGCAAATCAATGTCTGTTTTTGATACACAATTATTTTCGGTGTTTGCTTAAATATACCTCTACCCCTTAATTTAACAGCTTAATTACCAATTAAGGTTGCCACTTACATATTCTACTTCTTTTTACATAAGTAATAAAATTTATATATGTATTATCAATCAAATAAATGTGAAGAATAAATATTTTAATCTAAACTCTTTTGTTAGTCTAATCCAACTCTGATGATTCATAGTGAAAACGTTAAATAGAAGAATAAAACAGGAGGGGAGGAATGAAGTTACTTATTGTAAAACAAGGTACATTGAATAAGGTAGGAGCAACTGATCAGCTGACTTTTTATTTCTGCCATATGTTTTCTAGCTTAACATGGCAAATTTTTTATTGCTTCTATATACCGTGTGCGATAGCAAAATTTCTGACAACCTAGCTGGAATTTAGAAACAATAAAATAATTGGTAAATTTTTACAGGAAGTTGTTGTTGTAGGGACGAGGTCACCTTTATTATTCTGCCATGTTGTACGGAAATTTTATGAAACATTTTGCATTTAAAGGTTTAACAAATACTGTTAACATTTTTAAACAATTTCGTATAAGCTTCTATCCTTTTTACATTTAATCTTACTTAGTATAAGTATATCACATGCAAAAATCCCTTAAGGAAATTTGTAAAAAACAGGGACTGTAATTAATAATTATTTTCGCAATTTAAAAAAGAAATCAGGTACAAGAAAACATCCGAAAGTCAAGTGAAGTACATAATCTTAATGGGATTAAACTAGTTTTTTTGAAACTTTAGTGCTTTTGAAATTAACGATTTGTTTACTTTTTTTAATTGTAATTATTGTTTTTTTTTCAAAAAAAATATAATACTTTTTTTTAACAAAAATAATTGTAATATATTTTATTGATATAAAATCAAACACATAGCGGTTATGCTTATTATAATTGATATTTATAAAAATATATAAAAAAAAAATATTTTCTTTAAAAAAAACAAAATCAAAAAAAAACTTTAAAATGATAAAATAACTAATATTTTTTCAGATTTTTTTTCATAATTAAATTTTAAGAAAAATAATACTTAATTATTACTAAGGACTAAGAAATTTCTTTTCAGTTTTTTCATGCTAACAACCGCCTTAAAATTCCAAAAATAGTACATGTTTAGGCTTAAAATCAAATCTTCCCAGCAAAAACTTGTAAGTTATTAGGCATTACAAATTTCTGACTTTTCAACTACTTTTACATACCGTCTGTATTACTTAGCAGTTGTTAAATAATTAGTTATTTCTTATCTAAAATTAAGGCAGAAAGTTTCAGTTTGACAATTTATTAACTTATTCTTACTTAATATTTTAAGCCAGTTTTAGTCAAAACATCAAAGAAAAAAACTTTAAATGCAAAATGAGTAACTGGGGTCCCTAGGAAAAGGTAGGTCCCTCATTGTAAGCTAGCATGGTAAGTACTTATTTAACTCCCTTATTTAACTTGTCATCGCCATGTTAAAATAAAGGGCTAGAAAGCTAATGAGTAAAAGTTTTTTGGATTTTAACTTATTACAAAGCAATGTTAGTTTTTAATGGGTAAAAACTAAAAAAGGAATTTTTATCAATTTCTTATACTCTTTACATAGTGTTCCACAACATTTATTTGTGAACCCGAAAAGTATATATGAGAACGTCGTTTTAGTCACGTCTATCTGACTGGCCGGATATTAATACTAAACTACACAAAAACAACTAAAGAATGATTTTAATTACCAAAGTACTTGAATCAATCAATATCATGTTTAAATTTGCGCCTATTACCAAAATGATTATATCAATTACCTAAACTGTTAAAACTGAAAAATATCGATATTTTTATCCAATTAAATATTTTGAAAATTTTAACTACCGAAATGATCAAAATTTAAACTTACTCTAAACAGTAAAAATTAAGATTCAAATTATTACGCTCTTTTCTTTGTTTTTTTTTTCTATCTTCTCTACTGCATCATTGATCGCCTGCAGAAATAAGTCAGTTCTTTGTATGAGATGCACCTTCTACATATCCATATATTTCGTTCAAACGCAATGAGAAACAAAAAAGTTTGGAAATTTTTTTAAAGATGACCTTAGATAGGGTCAAACTAGTTTCAAAATTCGCTTTTTTTTACAAGGCTAAAAAGAATATTTTTTTTTTAGAAATTTTGCTTAAAATTGGTTTGCAATTATGTATTGCTAAATTGTGTAATAATATGCCTGATAGTGCTCGTACTTAATGAAATTTGTCGTTAGATATGTATATGCAATTAATTGTTTCATCTAAGAGAGAACGTTTTGTTTAAATTAGAATTAGAACGTTTAGAAAACTTAAAAAAAAATTTGAAAAAATTTCGAATAAATTTGTCTATTTTTTATGCCGAAAATAGGGGTCGCCATTTTGGATTTTATACCTACACCACACACATGGTAGGAGTATTATGCGTTTGTCTAGATGTTTAAACCGCAAAAAAATAATAGTCTATGACCCACTTTTAAGTATACTGACAGACTCATATTCTATTTCTAAGTCGGTTTTAAGCATGTCCGTCTGTCTGTCCGGCTGAATGTCCATGTATTCTTGTGTTTAAAGTACAGGTCGCAATTTAAGAAGTATTTTTATGAAATTTGGCACTGGCACGAAGCTTATTCATTTGTGGCGTTGATCGGTTATTTTTTAACATAGCCCCCATATTAATGTCCTACCTGAGTAAACACTTTGGGCTATAGCAGACTTAAATTTTACTCTATTTTGACAAATTTTTTTTATATATTAGTCTTACTTTATGTCATTAACTAGTATATCGAACAAAAATATGATCAGTCTATCTTTTGGTAAAGCTATAATTGGCTCTAATTTTACAAATGTGGTGCAGGGTATAACATGTAAGGGCTTGACCGACTTTAACATTCTTAATTGTTTCGCTATATCTACGTTTATAGTCGAAACTTTGAGTGGATATATTAATATTTTTGCCCTAAGGAGATCAATGATTTAGAGGATATTACAATATAACGAATGATATAACACAAAAAAATTTAAACGGCGGCCCCTACTTTCGACAAAACATTCGCAATATTCTTTTAACAATTTTTAATATTATTTTAAAGCGATACGGTTTAGCGTACATACATACGTATATTCATGCGTACATTTTTTATCTAAAGAAACTATTTATTGCTTAAAAACAATATTTAACTCTTATTTGCACAAAATTTTTTTTCTGAAAAAGTTTTAACAATAACAAAAAACCCAATTCTATAGGCAGAATGACAAATATTACTTTTATTAGTTTTAATTCAATTTCTTAAATATAGAGTTCAATTGCTTTTAAGCAAATATCTATTTAGAAAAATTAACTGCTAAACGAATTAAAAAAAGTACTGAAGAGTTAAATTTATATACACCAGATCAGTGGTTTTTCCACGAAAAAGGGTATAAAATGAAGAAATATTAAAGAAATAAAAACAGTTAATTTTAATAACTGCTTAAAGTTATATTAAAAAAAATGATATTAAAGTTAAATCAACTGTTCATATTAACAATAATTGGTTGCTTATTTCTTTTAAAGGTTTCTTTTGTTTCGTCTAAAATTCAGCCACGTATTTCCAATAGAGTACCGCAAGTTTCTACACGTTCAGACTTTGTGGTGCAAATTCTTCATCACAACATATTCATTTGTGCCGGCACCATTATAACAAAGAATCATATTGTCACTGCAGCGCATTGTGTTTGGGGTAAAAAACCGAGTGATTTAACTGTACTAGCGGGCAGTATTTCTTTGTACTACAGCGTTTTAAAATCAAATATTACAAGCATAACAAAACATCGCAGTTATGACAATTACAATTATGATGTGGCAGTTCTGGCAACAGAAACGGAAATGAAAAACAAATTAACGAAACCAATTTCTTTACTCGAAGAAAGTGTTCAAATGGGAGACCCAGTATTCATATACGGATGGGGTAAAACTTCAGCTGATGCATACTATTCCAAAAAGTTAATGTTTGCAAAACTTTTTGTGACTTCCAAGTCTCACTGTTTGCACAACTTTCCTCAATATAATAAAACTTCATTTTGTGCATCCGTATTTGATGACATAGAGTTAACCGAGGGAGATTCTGGTGGTCCTGCTATAACAAATGGAAAACTTTGTGGTATAATAATTTATGTCCAAAAACAAGATTCTTATAAACGTCCTGCCTTATTTACCGATATAAGTTCGGTGCTCCAATTTTTGACACTTCAAAAATTGTTATAGGATGGAATTATTGGTTATTTGTATTTAAATTTGTATGTCCTTATGTTTGTATGTTTACTTGAGGTTTTATTTCTAAAATATGTTCATACTGATATTATTGATGTTTTAAAGAAAACATTTTGAAAAAATAAATTGAAACTGCACAATTTTTTGTTTAAACGTACTTTAATTCAAAATATTCCGCATAGTTTATTAGAATAATTTTGATACCCTTTTTTTAAGATTTAAAAAAAGAAATACTACACAAATATTGCTTTTGCTGTTGCTGTATAGATTGTATTGAATGTTCTACATTAACAACCGCTAAAGTATAAAAACAATTGATATGCTGTTCATTGTTGTAATCGTTTTTTAAAGCAAACTAACATTTCTAACAGTACAGCAATATTAAATTGAAGGCTCCTGACCCATATAGAGGTCAGAAGTCCAGTAAAAAAAAATTGGTTTGAGATGATGATTCTGGAAATATAATATTGCGGATAACTAACCCATAGAAAGATCAAACGTTAACTAGGTAGCCAAAAACAATTTTTTTCCATATTTTCGGATATTTTTTCTTTATAAAAATATAAAAATGAGGACTACTTATCCATATGGAAGTCGAAAGACAGCTAGTTATATACAAAGTAATTTTATACATTTGTGGCACTTTTATTTCTGTTGTAAGACTTTGAGTTTAGAAACATCAAATCGAAAATTGTTGACTAATACAGAGGTCGGAAGTCAACTTAGTAAACAAAAGGCACTTCTTTCAGATTTTTTGTTATTTTTCCCTATTTTGAGATTATGAATTTAGAGCATAAAATTAAAAACTACTGATACATATAGAGTTCAGAATTAACTTAGCAAATAAAGTACTTCTTATACATCTTTGAGTTTAGAAATATGAGTTTGAGCGCTAATCACCCATATAGAGGTCGGAATGTCAACTATGTGAAAAAAAGTATTTTTTCCATATTTTTTCGAATATTTTTCGACTCATCATTTAAGTCTAGAAATAATAAATTAAACATTATTGACCCATACAAAGGTCAGAAGTAAACTAAGTGAGCAGTTATTATTTTTTAACATTTTTACATGAAATTGATATCTGCTGACCCATATAGAGGTAGCAAGGCAACTAAGTAAACAAAAAGGACTTTTTTAAATTTTTTGTACTTTTTGGCATATTTTTATGAGTGAAGAAACATACAGATGTCAGTAGTCAACTTAGTTGACAAAAACTCTTTTTCAATATTTTTGAATCAGTTGAGGACAGCTGACCCATATAGTAATTTTTGCTTGTTTTCAAATAAATGAACAAAAAGTACTTCACTGCGGCTTTGAAAGTTTGAGTCTAGATATATGAAACTAAGGACTAGTGGCTCGTACAATGCTCGGAATTAAACCAAACAGACAAAAAGTAATTTTTCCATGTCTTTGGTACTTTTTTGCCTTTTCTGGGATCCATATGGCACCACATCCATGGTAGGTATTTTATACGTTTGCGTAGATGTTTGTTATTCAGAATCCCTTCCTGAAGTCAAATCAAAATTTAAAATGTTTTTGAAAAATATTTTAATGAAAGTTGGCACAGATAAACCAAACCTGATGGCATAGCCCGCAAAAAAGTCCTCCCGGAACAACCATGTTTTTAATATTACTTTGTCCTCACAAAACTTTTAACGTGTGTTTAAACTTTTGCCATCAAATATTACCCTGAACATAGATAAAATCGTTATTTTTTATGATACATCCGCTATACAAATGTCATCTCTAAATAAGTATATTTTGGGCTACAACCCCATTATTTATCGTACCTCCGTCTAGGGCATAATATGGTCGGGTCTGACCGCCGATAACTTTTATACTACTTTTTCACTTGCTTGATCATTTTAAACGTTTAATACACCCAGAAAATTATAACAGGAACGGACTGTAAGTTATTTAAGAAGTATTCCTTTAAGTTAATTTTAAATAAAGAAACATTTAAGCTGTAGTGCAATAAGTTGTTTAAATGGTTTGCATAGTTGTTCACAAGAACTACACAAAACTACTGATTTTAAGTTGGAGTAAATTTTTTCAGCTGATTTATAAAAAACTATTATAATGACATTTAACTTTTTTGCTTTTTTTAAACTTCAATTAACTTTGTTCAAAATTAAAAAAAAAAAAAAACAACAATTCCGTTTGTCTTTTTAGATAACATGCAACTTAAAAAGGTGATGTTTACAGTCAAAACACTGCTATCGTTCACGTTCAAGGAGAACTGGTCTGTATCTGGTGTTGAAATTGTTCTCCACTTGGCTTATGTTGGTAGGGAAAATTGGCTTTTCAAATAAGTTTTAAAATATCAATTTATATGTAGCAAAAGCAAAGAATATTTAAATATTAAAATATTGTTTTAAAAACCAAATATGTCCAAATTAGTTTTTTTTTAAATGTCTGTAGGTTAATTTTATGATATGCCGCAAGTTATATTTTAAAGTGTTTTTTTTTTTTTTTTATTTAAATATCTTGTTGGAGGGATTTTAAATAAATATCTAGTTGCTTTAAGTTACATTTCCAGCTTAATAAACTTAAATAATTTTTTCAGTGCAGCCTCGAGAACTGAATTTTGCAGGATAGTTTTTTATATAGTGTTTGCTTTAAAACCACATTCAACAAATATTTACACAATTTTTTTTAAGGAAATTAGAAAAATAATAAAGCAAATTTTGTAAACAGGATGACAATTTTTTTTAATTTAAACAACATTTTAAATATAGATTTTATTTATTTTCATGCAAAATATTTACCAAACAAAAAAATATTGTTAAGCGAATTTTTGCTAAAAAATATTTACTAACGACTAGCACCCAAAAAAAAACAAATTTAAACAAATAAATAATAAGTATGTTCCCGTAAATACAAAGTTTTAGCAAAAAGCAATTTTGAAAATGAAATTGAAAAGTTTTAAGAAAAATATACAAAATTAATGTTTAGAATCTTAACAATAAAAAAAAACTAACTTAAATCTATGGCAAATAATATTATTTTTTTAACATTAAGTTACACTTTCACCGCAAAATAAGTACATTATTTTAACATTTCTTATCTTGTCGTTTTTTTTATTGCAAATGTCAAAATTATTAAAAACTTTTTTCTAGACCTAGATATTTTGTTTTTCCTTGTTTTGAAAGTGTAGTTTTGTTAGTTTTATTTAAATCGAACTTTGTCTTAAAATTGTAAAACAGACCTAATATTTATCAAATTAAAAAAAACAATATTACGAAAAAAGAATATAAAAGGCAGTACGCTTTTAGAAAAAACAACATTTAATTTTAAAAACGACTTAAAGTTGTACTTGAAAATGATTTCAAAATTAAGAAAAATTTTCATAGCAGCAATAATATGTCATTTGATTCTGTCAGAGATTGCTTTTGTTTCACCTAAAATTCAGCCACGCATTTCTGGCAGGTTGTCTCGCACGGCTACGCGTTCACAGTTTGTTGTGCAAATTCTACATCTGAAAATATTTCTTTGTGCTGGAACCATTATGACTAAGAATCATGTTGTTACTGCAGCCCATTGCGTTTGGGGTAAAAAGCCGAAGGATATTACTGTACTAGCGGGAAGTGTTACTATCTACAACAGCATTATACAATCAAACGTCATAAGCATAAAAAAACACCGTAACTATGACAATCACAATTTTGATGTAGCAGTTCTGGCAACAGAAACGGAAATGAAAAGTAAATTTACGAAACCAATTCCTTTGTGCAGGGATGGTGTTAGAAAGGGAGATCAAGCTATCATATATGGTTGGGGTATAACGACAGCTGATTCAAACGACTTTTCGAGAGAGTTAAGGTTTTCAAGAGTTGAAGTGATTGATAAATCTGAATGTTTGCAAAACTTCCCTAAATATAATAAAACTTCGTTTTGTGCAACCGGCTTTAATTTTACAGATTTAACTGAAGGAGATTCTGGTGGTGCCGCTGTTATAAATGGTAATCTTTGTGGAGTGATGATTTATATTCCAAATCACGGTTCCGTACAACGGCCTTCATTATATACTGATATAAATGCCGTGCTTCCATTTCTTGAACTTGAAAAGTTGCTATAGAGAAAAATCATTATTAATGGTTACAAAATTTTGTATTTAAAATCTTTGATGTACATATCTAAGTATGTGTGAAGGTATTAATTTACTTTAAAAATTGTTTGAGGCCCCTAAAAAATTGTTTTCATGATATAGTTTGAATAAAAAATTTTTATCTCTTTCTTGGCATCAAGAATTCTTTAAACCCTTTTGCCTTATTGCCGTTTAAATAAATTACATTATGGCAAGGAAGACAAAATTGATGTTAACTCATTTTTTTGAGAAAATTAATATACGCACTAATGCCTACATACATAATATGTATACACACACACGTAACCGTATCGCAACCACCCTAAATGTCAAAAATAATAAAAAAAAGTTTTGGCACATCCCAACTAACCATAAGTATAAAGAAAAAGTTAATTAAGAGTTTATTACTACAAGCCTTATACTACGTTTCCATCTACGTGATTTGCGCCAAATCATTTAATTTGCTCAAATTAAGTAATTTGCTACATGATTTCCCATATATTTTTCATATGAGCAAATCATCTCAAATGACTTGATTTGCTCAAGATTATTTCGAAATTTGTCTATGCAACACTGCGCGGAGGCTATTTTTACAAATGCAACTTTGGGGAATCCATTATTGGTGAGTAGCAAATGCGAAAAAATGACAGCTGATTGCAAGGAGCATGCATCAGGTGGGAGCAGTTCTACAAAAACAACTTAATTTGTCATAAGAATGTCAAGACAGATAACAAAAACTCACAAAATCTTTTTCCTTCTTTTAAGCTTTTTTTAGAAAACTACAGTTGTTGTTTGTAAAAAAGAATCAAATACATAAACATAAACAAAATTTGATATATTAATAACGAAACACCGGTTTCAGCTGAATAACCGAGGCCACCTTATATATGTGTCAGATTGAATTCGAACATAAAATTACTTACAACGTAATGGAAACACTTCGAAATGATTTCCTCAAAATTACTTAATTTGCTTATAATGGAAACGTACTATTAAGCTTATAAATTAAACAAGGAAGAGGATGTACCTCATCTTATATATCCCTCATAACGTGTAAGGGTTTCAACCCTACTTTTTTTAAATTTTGTATAGAAACTCCTTTAGAGGGTGTAAGTAGGGAGTATGCTGGAGGAAAATGTTGCAGGGGGTCAGGATGTTTAAGGAATATGTTTGGAAGGGGGAAACTAATGGGGGTCGGTCGTACACTTTATTTATTTAAGACCGACTTTGGGGGATATATATGCATTTTTATGTCATTTTTGTAAATTTTTAATGGCAACTCCTTTAAGGTAATATATTACACCCGTGTAGTGGCAACTCCGGGGCAGTTGTAGAGGTTTTTCTGTACAAATTTTAGAGAAATAAACAGAGGAAGCCTTGGGTTTTTTTTTTTTTTTGCTTATATTTCGGTCAGTTATCAGAAGATTTTTCTGGATATCAATAGCCTTTTATTTTTGCAGATACTTCTGATAGTTTAATACAACTTACGCATCTATGTGGCATCGGGGGCTTTAAAAGGTTGATGTTAACCATGACTCGTACAGAAAGGGCAGACTGACATACGCCAAATAGACTGCTCTATCTGCAAGGACTAGGCAAATATATGCTTAATGGGGTCGCAGATGGATATTAAAGAAATTAAAAATCAAATAACAAACTTATATACATATGTATACTCTTGCCAATTATGTGAAGGGTTTAAAAAGGCTTAATAATAATTATTTTATTAAGAAAACTTGTGATAATATTGGTAGTAGGTGCTTACAAAAACTAAAAAGTCAATTGATATAACAAGCTTACAAAAAAAATTTTTTTATAATTATATTTGAAATTAGCTTTAATTGGTAATCCTTTTAAAATCTTGCGATATAAGGGCAATTCCGTTATGACGGGTGTGACCATTTTACTCACATTTTTTGCTAATAATTTACCAAACTCAAAATTTTATTTTGAGAAAATGGTTTTGATTTCCAATAACGTTTATTAGTATGTTAACACTGAAAGAATACATTTTCTACTCAAGCCTATTCGGATTGCTTCAACAAATCAAGCTGAAAAAAGCTTGTTGTTTTTATATATTATTTAACACTTGAAAACAAAGTGTCTCGGTGACCTAGAGGTAACGCGCTTGTACTGCAGTGCAGAAATCCCTGGTTCGAATCTCAGCTTCGGTAAGTACAAAAAATGAAATTTTTAAATTATAAATTAATTATAAATTATAAAATAAAAATAAAATATAAAATTCTTCTTCTTAAATAAAGCTCCATAAGTCAAAAAAATGACATTTCACTTTCGAATTAATCAGTTTACGGCTTAAATCAATCTTTTTCACGCTTACATTAAGTACGGTTCCGAACTTAAATTAATCCTTTTTTGGCTTAATTGTGGCTAAAAGTAAGAAATTCGTACTTGAAAAATTTTACTTGGAGTAAGAAATTTCGTACTTGATTTAAGAAAAACCGTACTCAACACTTTGACACCGCTATGGCTTGATTTAAGTAAAGTTTTCTAAGATAATTTTTTGTGTGTAGTGGAACATTTTCTTTTGAACTGGGACACTTTTTGATAAAAAAATTTATATCACATTCTACGAGTTTAAGCTTCCTTTTGTATCGCATAATTGCCATTTTGAATAGAAATTGCTTAAAGGGTTTTTACATTTCATTTACTGCCGGCTGAAGAACATGCAAATAAATTTCCGTTTAAAATGTTTCATATGAGCTTAAATATAACAAATACAATTATATTTATTGATGCTGAAGGGTCTCAAAGAAAGAAGGACTACATTTTAGGTCGCTTAATATTTTTTTTGAATATTAAACGCATTAAAAACTCAACTTTTCAAGAAATCTTTCAAAAAAGTTGTTCAGTCAAAGCTATTTGCAAATATGAATAAGTAAATACATTTAATGACAGTTTTTTTTAAGGAAACCCGCTTTCAAGAATTCAAAATTGTTATTTCTATATTTTGTTATTTAAAAAATATTTCGCACAACAACAATTGAAAAGGTATTTTGTTTTCCCGACACAAGCCATGTGCGATAAATTTTTAAAACCCGCTCTAGTTTTTATTTAATCCCTTTTCCAAAACACATAACTTCAAATGGGGTTTCTTTCGTAAGGCGGAAATTGCTTGCGTCGTTATGTGAAGATACGAAAGGCTTTTTTGTGGTAGTGCCCATTTGTAATATAATTGTTATAAATGTGTTATTATTTTTTTTTTACTTTTAAACTAAAAATAATTTATTACGATTTCAAATATTATTCAGGATTTGATCCCAATTTTCTTAGTCAATTTATAGGGTTGGTTGTAGGTTAAGCTTGTCTATATGCTGATTTGTCAGTAGACTTCAACTAAATTCTGGAAAAACCTCACAAATATTTTCTGCTTTATATAATAAATTTAATAAACTTATTGAGAATTACTATAAGCAAACCAAAGCATTTAAAACCCAACAAACCATTTTTCGCTATTAACGGTTTCAATTTTTTTCCCCAATATATTTGGAAACCCATTGGTTATCACCAAGGTCGGCAACCTGAATGAATAATGGGATTGGTACCGTTATTAAAAGTTTGTTATTTCAGTATCAATATCCGTATTTTGATTATATCGGTATACTGATAGGTACCTACTTGAGGTATTTTATAAAAAAAAAATTTTTTAAATTTTGGAACTATGTGTTTTTTAAGTATCTGTAACACTCCAAAAAGTTTTTTAACGTCCAGTAGGTAATTTTTTTGAGGGGAAACCGTTTTATTTACCAGCATACAAGAATGAAAAAAAGCCCTGTAAAATTATTTGAAAATATTTTCTTCCTTCTTCTCAAATTAATGTAATAATTGTTACCCTTCCTTTATCAACTGAATCAATTATTTTATATCAAAAATCATTTATCACCCAATTTAGTGGCTGCTTAACATTAATGTTTTAAAAATACATACATACATAAATATATACATATAAAACGAATATGGATTATGTTGAGAAATATGTATTGACATGTTTATGGGGTGACTGGAAATTCATTTTTAAGCTTTTGCTTTCCTTTAACCGTTACGTATCTGACTGAGCTCTATAGGGTGAGCAAATACACATACATACAGAAGTATAAGTATTTGGAAATAAAATATCGGTGAAAATGTCTTTTAAAGATGGTTGGATTAAGGCATTGCATGAAAATTGATGATTCAAATGTTTGACAATTTTTTTAAATTGTCTAAAAATAGAATTAAATTTTATTTAAGATGTAAATATATGCACATACATATTTTTATTTTAAAAAACTATTAAGATTTCTTTAAAAAAAAACCTATATATTTTTTGCATTAATTAGTTAAGATTTAAAAAAAAATTATTTCTAACATAAAATTATTTTTTACATATAAGCAAAAATTTTATAAAAAATAATTTTTAAAACTTTAATTTAGGAATTTATACACAAAATGGAAAGAGCGCTATATTCGGTTGTGCCGAATCTTAGATGCCCTGCAAATAGGACTTTGAAACCCCGACCTTTTTTATTTTAATTCATTTTTATTTACGAAATATTTCTAACTTTAAAATAGGAGTCGGTATCATATTGCAGCCCTCTTAGGATGGCAAGGGAAGTTGTAGTGATTTTTACCCTAATATTTTCAAATTGTGTATGGCAACCCCCTTAGAGATGGGAGATAGCGGAAAGTATGTTCCCCAAAAATGTTTGGAAGTAAAAATTAATCGGGACCGGTCTTACATTTAAGCTTTGTAGTAGCACCCTGAAACTGTGGAAGCGATTTAAAAACAAAATAAAAAAAATTTACTTTGTTTTACAACCCTGTTAGGGTAAGAAGATAGAGTTTCAGTGTTCCATGAAATGTTTTTGAAAGGCAAGGGCAACCCCAGGGCAGTTGCAGAGGGTTTTATGTACAAATTTTAGAAAAATTAATAGAGGTAGTCTTGGATTTTTGCTTATGTCTCGTTCAGTTATCGGGCGATTTTTCTGAATTTCAATAGCAATTCGCTCGCAGATATTTCTGATAGTTTGATTCCACCTACGGGTCTACTTCAAAAAGTTGATTTCAACCATAATACGGACAGACGGTCTGACATACAAAAGGACGAAGAAAATATAAATATATACATGTATACGAATATTGAAGAAGTTGCAAACGGAATGACAAAATTATCACTTATGTATGTGACACTTATCAGGTAGCCTCAGATAAACAGCTGAGTAACGGTATTTCGTTATATTAATGTCAAATTTTGTTTATGTTTATGTATTTTCTTCCTTTTATACAAACAACAACTGTAGTATCGTAAGAAAAGCTCAAAACGAAGAAGAAAGATTTTGTGATTTTTGGTATTTGTCTCTGACATTCTTATGACGGTTTTAGTTGTTTTTGTAGAACCGCTCCTACCTGATAAGTGTACCCTGGTATGTGAAGAGTATTAAAACGACTGTTTAAAAAAAATGGCAAAAGACTATCAATTCTTTGATAACAAAAGAAAAAAATATGTATTAAAATATAAATATTTTTTTTAGTAAAATTATGTACCCATTTTTTAAAAACGCCCTAAATTTTACATTAAAAATAAAAATATTTCAAATGCTTACAGCTGGATTAAAATGTTTCTACATATAACTTATATTTGACTTTACATAATTTCTTTTTTTATTAAATTTATTTATTACCTGTTTTTTGTCTCTTGCAGGCCGGTATAATTGTTGATTTGCAGACTCCAACAATAATCTTAAAGCGGACAAAAGAAAGAGAACAACTTCTTGCTGGTCGTTGTCCTTAACAAAAACTTTACAATTTTCGAGGAATTAAATAGTAATTTTGTTTTTTTTTTTTATTGCGGTTTGACATTTCAATACAAACGTTTGTATGCATGTAAGTTACATTATAAAAACAACAAATAGCACGTTGTATTTCAATGATAAAGCTTTTCTCTTTAACTAGTTTTGTTTGTAAACAAACAAAGAAAGAGACGTTTTTAAGTAATATGAAAAGAGAATTCTTTCGTTTATTTTGTTTTCAACAAAAACACTTTTTGATACACACACTGTGACACACATGTAAAAGCCTTTTCTAATATTTGTTGCTGTTTTGATTTACAAAAGAGAGAAAACGAATACATTTAAAACACCAGAGTGTTAATTTGCAGCATCCTTTTTTTACACATTTCTTTTTGTTAATTTTTTATGCTTTATATCAATTTTATCAAGCTTTTTAGTTTTATTTTGATTTTACTCTTAGGAACTAATTATATTTTTTTATTTCTAGAAATAATTTTATATTTTTTTAATGCATATAACTTTTTGGTATCTTTTGGTGTTATAGGATCTTCACAAGTAGTTTTTAAAATATTTTTTTAATGTTTTTTTGATTTATACCTTTAAGAACGCTTTTATAATATTTAAAAACAAATCCCGGCGAATTTTTAGGGTGTGGCAAAAAAAAAAATAAAAATTAATAACGTTTCTTTTTTAAAGAAATTATTTTAAAACCGACATGAATGTGAAATAATATATTTTCCCATTAGTTTTTTTTAAGTTGCATTAATGTTTGTATTAAATACACAAGAAATTATTTGCTTACTTTCGGTGGCACTAAACTTAGCAAAGAATGTTATGAGCTTTGTATTAAGTTTAGGTTTATAATCAAGAGCGTTAATTTTCTTTGCCGTTGCATTAATTTTGTTTTAATTGTTATTTATTAAAACATTTACATAATTTTATTTAAATTTTTTTTCTTGTTTTATTTTTAATAATTATTAAAATATTTTTTTCGATTTTTTATTTTCAATTCATGAAAGTGTCATAAATCAAAAACAATAGTCTCGGAAATAAGTAAAGGTTTGTTTAAGCTTACAAGTTTTGTGGAGATTTGGTAAAAACCGTGACAGCCTAAATTCTTATTTCGGGAGTAATTTGGTACTACAGGGAGTTATACGAGGGTATAGGCCGATTAGAATAAAATTCAGTATAGCATTTAGTCCTAAGCATACAAAAATTATGTTGCGATAGAGTAATATATTTACAGCGGTAATAGCCCTTAATTATTTTCCGGATGCATTTTTAAGAAGCCTATGAGAAATAATGGGTCAGTTTCAATAGGGTTAGTCGCTATGCCTAAAATCTTATCGGCACACATGCATAATACCCCTGCCACGTATATATGTATGTATGTATGTAGATGGTAACTACAAAAGTTAGTGTGGAGGCTTTAAAAAAACATAGAGCAAAACATTTTTATGATAAGGACACAAAAAAGGGGGTTTCCATTAAAATAAATAAATTTTATAAAATAAATTTATTTATACATATGTATATATTTTCAAAATTAAAAAAAATTATCGGCTTCTGCCTAGCGGGAATTAATTTTGTGTTTGTTTGGAAAAAAAATTAGCTGAATCGGAGCATTAAGCAATTTAATATATCTTTCTATACGCCATAATTTGTTAGCGATAAAATAGTTATCAGCTTTATTAACATTAACTCTTAATGACGAACAGGTAAGAAAAGCACTTTATGCATGCTGAAAATTTTTTGCCAAACTATGGGATTTTACACCAAGTCGTAGGTATTGGAACTTTACTGCATTTGCTTACTTTCTCAGATACTCGTGTGGGCCGCACTGGAAAAAAAGTTAAAAACAGCCGAGGGGATAGTAAAATGCGCAAGGAGTTACACAGTTATGCAAAACGGGCGTTCAAGGTAGCCTTCCCACAGCATCGTTAGAGGTTATCTTGGATTTTAATCCAACTAATTTGGTTTTAGAGGGGTTTGCGATTAGGTCTCAAACCCAATTGGGGACAACGGTACCGTTTACACAGCTGCCGTATGGTCATGTCAAAATTATTGGAAACCTAAAATGTATAAATTACTGCATGGTCCAAAAATTGAGCTTTATTGGAAAGGCAACTGTAACTGTGCAGGAATATCGAAGGTGTGCGGGCTTTAGCCAAGTGTACAGATCCCACGACTTCTTGGCAGATGGCTACAAAATTGAAGAGAGCCAAAACTACAGTTTTCTGTCGAGAACTGGATATGAAAGAGTCCTAAAATACATATTTTTGATGACTGCAGTGTTTTTAGGAGGACAAATAAGACAACAACAATAAAAATCCAACAATTTTAGCGGAAAAAAAGTACTTTTTTATATCTTTGGAGACATGAGTCGAGGTGTGTAAAATTTAGTGCTATTAAACCCTAATAGTGCCGGATGTCAACTAAATGGAAAACAAATAATTTTTTTACTGTTTTGGAAAGTTGTTGCTTGCTATTAAAATTAGAAACAATTGACTTGGACTTAATTGGGGATTTACAAAAGAAGGCAATATGCATCATTCTCTTAATAACTTTTACTAAAAAAGTTTTTTGACCTAGAACGTTAAATATTATTTTTTCAAACCAGTGGTTTCTATACTCTGCGATAAGTTTTTTCGTTGAGAAATATTTGCTTATTTTTATTTATTGTGAAACTAATTGTTTTTAGCACAAATTTTTGCTGTTTAATTTGGCTAAAGTTCATTATATAATTTCCTTTTATTAGAGGAAATTAATATTATTCCGTTAATGTTGAAAGAAACTATAATTAAAAAAAAAAGATTTTTCTACCGATACTAGTCGAGTAGAATGCATTTTCGAAAGCAGCTACGCAATTTCATCATCAGTACTCTTTGAACGGTAGTAGTGTCTTTTGGTTGTAAACATCACCTATTTAACTTACATGTAACAGGGAAAGGGAAACGGCATGACTGTTTTCCTTTTTTTTTTTTGTAAGCTAGGACGAAATTTACTTTTCATATACACTATGCTTTTTTGTATTAAGAGTCCCTTCGGCAACACTTGACCAACGGTCAAGCATTAAACCATCTCTCAGATAGAATGAAACGCTTTTTTATTATTGTATATCATACAATAGGGGGGTAAATCTTTATTTTATATCTTTTTTTGTCAACGACAAATGAACCGAAATTAAAGATCATTTTGCAACGTGACGAGTTCATATGTTTATTTTCATTTATTGCTGAACTAATTGTTTTTTTAAGATTATTATATAGTTCCAGTTATTAAAAGGGTGGTTCATGAATTTGAAAAAAGTGTAAGTTAAAAATTAAAGAAATATATTTTTTTATTTTATTTATTCCGCTTTTGAAAGGCCAACTATAAACTTCTCGACTATAGAACTTCTCACATACAATACAGAAACGAGGTACTCGAACGAGGATTAAGAAAAAACGACATACATTTAGACAAAATGAAATTAAAAAAAAAATGTTTATTCACATTAGTACTTTGTTTAAAAAGTAGTTCAAACTGCGCTTAGGAAGTAGCGGGATAATTACTAGCATCCTATAATCAAATGTTTGAATAATGCAGGTGGTAAAAACTATTTGTAATAAACAACTAAAACAATTAGGAGATTCACAAGGTGTCCTGTTATGTCCTATTGTCATATTGTTATAAAATTTCACAATTGTTCTGTTGTCTTATAATCAAAAATAGTTCTTGAAAAATACTACATCGTTTAATATGCTTATTAAATTGTCACAACAACTCCAAATACACCTGCGCCGAGTGTGCAATAGTTGGTAAAGGTTTCTAAACCATTGTGGAAATTTTTTGACAATAGGACAAATAGAACACCTTGTGAATCCCCTAAATATGATTTCCAAGACCTATTATAAAAATTATTTTTAAGTTTAATTTTATTGGAATGTTATGTAAAAAAGGAAAAATATTATTTAAGATTTATATACACCTTTGTAGATATATTTTCTAAATGAAAAAGGATATACAATTGTGCATATGTATGTAAAATATTTGCATTATTGAGTAAATTTTAGTTTGTACATGTGCATATGTGTGTTAGAACAAGTATACATGAGAGTGTATTAAACATATGTAGATATGTTTGTAAATTCTATTGAATTTTTTTATTGACGCACACACCCATATGTATTATACATATTTGAGTTATTTTAAAAAACATTTAATAATTTTTTCCAAAATGGCATCACTGCTTTGGAAATTTAACTAATTTGGTATATGTACAGGCATTAATTAAAACTTTAAGGGATTTGCAATTTTTTCATTGTTTTATTTCATATATTTAAGATTACATTTGCAGTTTATATACGATTTTCTTTTAATTTTTTTTTAAAAACTCATTAAAAGAGCTTAAGAAATTTTCTTTCATCAATATCACACACATAAATAGACACAAATATGTATACATATTTCAATAGATATACATAAATTTTTAAATAAATTAAATTTTTAAGTATATTTTTCTTCCAGTATTTTTTTTTTTTCAATTTTATCCACGAATTACAAGTTCCAAACAGCTGTATGAAGGTTGACGATTCAACTAAACTGGTTGTCCTTTGAAGCTTTTTTTAGCACTACAAAATGAAATGACAAATAAATCCATTAAAGTTCATACACACACATGGACACGCAGGCAAATATCAGACCAAAAATACAGAACAGATTTGTGTTTGGCAGCATCCAAATTTTTCTCTTAATTTTGTACAAGTTTCTTTTTTGTTAGTAGGTATACATATGTATGTGTGTGTGATGGTACTGTTACATTTTACAAATGTTCTCTTTCACTAACACTAACACTGACACTGATTAGCTCTTGTTAAGTGCATGCATGCCTTTGGTACCCTAATGGCCCAAAACTAATACACAAACCCACACCAAAACCTGTATATGTATGTATACGTCACACATTGTCTCGAGCTTGGTAAAAGTCGGTGTAAGAAACTTTACTTACTTATCTCATAAAAAAAATAAGGAAGTAAGGGCGCTATATTCGGGTGTGCCGAATCTTAGATACCCTGCAAATTGGCCTTTCGAAACCCTGAACTTTTTTTTATATTTTTACGCATTTTTTTATTTATGAAATATATCTAATTTTAAAATAGGGGTCGGTGCCATATACCAACCCTCTTAGGGTGACTAGGGATGTTGTAGGGATTTTTAACCTATTTTTCAAATTTTCTATAAACAATAAAATGTTTGCAAAGAAAAATTAGTTGGGGTCAGTCAAATATTTGACCTATCCACGGACATCCTGAAAGCTGTACGGGGGATTTATTACAATTTCTCAAACTTTGTATGGGAACGCCTTTAGGCGATGAAGATGGGGATAATTATATTCTAGGAATATTCTTTGGAGGGGAAACAAATGGGGGTCGGTCGTACACTTTATTTCTCAAAGGCCGACTCTGAGGAAGTCATGGCCGTTTTTACATCATTTTTGAAAATTTTGTTTGGCAAACGCCTTAGGTGATGGAGATAGGGGGTAAGTATGTTTAAGATATATGTTTAAGAAGGAAAACTAATAGGGGTATGAAATATATTTTATTCCCTTAGGGCCGACTCCGGAAATTTGTAGGGGTTTTTACACTAATCTTTTTTAGTTCCACAAATATGTTTAGGAGGAAAAATTAATTGGGGTCGGTCTTATATTTGACCTTTGTAGGAACACACTAAAAGCTGTGGAGCGATTTCAAAAAAATTTTTAAAAAAATTAAACTTTTTTGGCAACCCTGTTAGGCGGCGGAGATATGATGTATGTTCCACAAAAATTTTAGTGGGGAAAAATTTAACGGGAGTCGGTCTTTCATTACATCCCTGCAAAAAATCTTGGACCACATGGTCCGTTTTAGCTGAAATGGACTAGTTACAGCATGGTCCTTGTGTAATGCAGTCATGGACCATGTCATTGTCAAACAAGAACTTGTAGTTACTTAAGTGATATGCGTTCGTATTTTAACGATTGCGTACCGAGTTGTCGTTGTTTGTAGGTATTTATTGTAATCGTCTGTGATGGTGTACCATAGAGTAGTTTTAAAAAGTAGTTATGAAACTACTCCGACGTAATGCAAATCTGGGTTAAGTGGTCCGGCCCTAGGACATCATAATGTTAAAAAGACCATGTTTTTTACATGCATTTGGGTTAGTTTTGGAGTAATCCTACTCCTTTGTGGACTAGTCCATACACGCATGTATGGACTAGTCCTGTTTTCTGCAGGGATATTGTATAACTTCGGGGCAGTTGTAGAGGTTTTTACGTACAAATTGTAGAGAAATATACAGACGTAGTCTTGGTTTTTGGCTTATATCTCGGCCAGTTTTCAGGCGATTTTTTAGGATTTCGATTTGCTCGCAGATATTTTTGAGAGTTTGATGGCACTTTTGGGTCTATGCGACATTAAGGATGATTTTAACCATAACATGGACAGGCGGTCATCGCTAAATCAACTTCCCTATCTATAAGGACCAAAAAAGTATATACTTTATGGGGTCGCAGGTGTATATTAAAGAATGTACAAACGGAATGAAAAACTAAATATACCCTTAACACTTATGTGAAGGGTATAAATATCGGTAGAAAAAAGACAGATGGTATATTTATAAGCAACAAATAGTAAGTAGACACATAAGGAACATGACTTTTGCTTACAATAACCACTTAAGAATGTGACAGGTATGACCTTATAAATTTATGTTTCTAATTTTGACTTTAAGATCTACATAGCTGCGTAAAATATTTTTGCGAACAAGTTTAATTTTGAAGTGTTTACGGTAGTTTAAAATATTTTTAATCGTATTCTTAACTTAATTTTAACAAAAAATTAATTTTAATTTAGGGGAAACCTTTTAGAAAATTGGGGTGTAACATTTTCCTCAAAACGTTAAAACTAGCCGATAATTCAGTATGTGCGAAACAAAAATAAAATATAACTTAATTTATTTATTATTTCGATTATTTCCATTCTTTTTTTAGATGTAAGCCCATAAGTTTTTTTAAGAAAAAATTTAATTTTTCTCCATATTTGTACTAAATTTCATTAAGCTGACATTTTTTTCTCTCCTTTATGGCAATTTTTATTTTAAGGATAAATAGGAAAGACATAAATCCTTGGAGATAAAACTATTAAATTTTAGATTTTATTATGTTTTATCAGTTAATATATGTATGTATGACATAATTCATCATTTTGTGATAATTCCTTCTATTTATGTCCACTCGATATATGGAATCACGACACTGTGCGCCATAAATTTGTTTGTTTTACAGTTTTTCGTATGGTGTGGCAGCTCTCCTTCAGTTCCTTCAGGTCCTTCAGTATAGTATTTTTAAGTAAAAATATTGAAATTCCTCTATTGCAAACCGGTATAACCCGATGTAACTGATAAAGCAAATTGCTATTAAATATCTCTAACAGGTGTTTGTATTTACGCAAAAGGTGCGCAAAAGCATCGCAATACCATTTTAGTGATAAATCATTAAAAACCGCTTGAAATTTGTGAGAATCTTTTGTTATTTCTACGAAGGTATGAATGAGTACAATAATGTACAAAAACATATGTAAAGGAGAAGAAATTGAAGAGAGCCTGTCTAAAAAAAGTTCTGAAATCTGTTTTTGGTAAACATTTAGAAAGTTCCTATACAAGCGGCTTTTAATTAAATTATTTGTTTGTTGCTTCGGATTTTTTTTTATTTACATTTGTTGCTTTTTGCGCACTTGCTTTTACTTTGACATTCATATGATTTCAAAAGAGAGGCAGTAAGAGATAGAAAGAGTATTTTGTATACTTAAAGTACAGAAAATTAATGAAAATAACGGTAAACTGTATATGTATTTTAATAATTGATAAATGAAAGCTTTTAAATGATTTACGTTTTTGTAATTGTGACATTTCAATTAAAGCTATGTTTTTGTTAATACGTGAATGAAGGTATGTTATTATTTGGTACATAAGGACGTACATATATAAAGGAATTTCATTCCTGTTTAGTTTATTGTATTTGTATTCCATGATTATTTGGCGTTCTTTAACTAAACCAGGGCTTACACATGACTGTAAAATCGAAAAACCCCTATACACTCGCATTTCCCACTATCATACACTTTAACTTTAAGAATAAATGTTAACCCAATAAGAACAAATTTTTTGTGAATTCCAATGTTGGAATTCCGGTGTGAATCCAAGCTTGAATTACATTTAAAATCCATCCTCTTTCCAGTCTGTTTGAAGTTTGTTAAAAAACAACAACAAATTTGTTTGAAGCATACGTTATTTATGGCACAGAGTTGATGGAAAATCATTGGCGGCGGTGAAGATGATGATTTTATAATTAAATTTTCAGATTCAAGTTCGGTTCAACTTGAATCACACCGTTATTCAAGGCTGGAATTACACTATAAAGGTACTGTTTTGTTCGACTGTAATTCAATGGTTAATTTTGCTGGATTCGCTATTGAATTCAACTGTGTTTCAACTGTAATTCAACACTGGAAATTGGAAATTGTGACTTGATTTCAAATGTAATTCCACTTGAATTTCAGCCAAAATGCTTATTGGGAATATGTACGTATACCTAAATTTTATGAAAAGACTGGCATGTGTAAAGGTAGGGTTAGTACATACCTATTTGTTGTGAACTGTTAACGCAGTTGGTGTTGATGCGGCGCTATTTATTAATTTTATCCTTCACATACTGATAAGGACATGCATAGATATGTAGTATACTTATCAGTTTGTCATTGCGTGTATCATTTTAACAATATTCATTTGCGACCTCGTAAATAATATATCGCACACTGAATGAAAAATTATCACAACTCGAAACTTATCAAATCATTAATTTTTTTCGTAAGCCAGTTCCAAAATCAAATATGAGCCCAAAAAAAATATCGTAAGCTTTATTCTTAGCTGATTCTTTTATTATTTCATTTAATATGGTTATACAATTAGAACCATGTTTTTAAAAGGAAAAAAGATGATTATCTAAAAAGAATTATTTTGTTTTAAATATTGTGAATGCTTCCGACTTAGTTTACGATATAATCTTCTTGCTTAAAGACAACAAAGTCGATTTAGCCATGTCCATCTGCCTGTTAAAATAAGTTTCCGGAGCGAAGGCAAGCGCTAGGTCTCACATTTCACTATCAGGCAATAAGAAATATGGCTATCCAAAATCAGCATAATCGGTTAACTAAAATATTAGATAAAACAAATGGGAGAGATATACAGGGTGTCTCCTGGCAGATTTATATTTTCAAACTTGAAAAAACACGTAATAGTTGGCACAAAGTTTTAGAGAATCGAACTACAGAATGGAAATGCGGATTTTATTTTTTAAAGAGTATGACATCCATATGTCTTCCGTCGAGTTGAACACACTGTTTAAAACGGAGCCTTGTGTTCTGCGGCACACTCTGCAGTAAAGTTGCTCAAATTGAGCTGATTTCTCGACAAATATTTTCCCTTAAAGATATTGGGGTTTGCCCTTAAAACCCCTCTCTTTGAGACAGCCCCACAAAAAAATCCATCGGAGTTAGTTTGAGTGACCTCGGTGGCCATGGGATGCCCCCAAAGCGACTGATCAGTTTTTGGGAAAAATTTTCCCAAAGCAAATACATCGAAGCACTGGCTGTGTGTGTAGTCGCCCCATCTTGTTAAAACCACGTGTGTGAAAAGTACGATGGATAAGCTCACAGGTTTGGCAAAAAAATTCCGTAATCATGCGTCGATAATTTTCACCGTAAATATTAAAATAAAACTGCTTTGTGGCAAGTTTGAAGTCGATAGCTATCTTACTTTTTAAAATAGAAAACTTTACAAAATTTTCCCGTTTAATTTGGGGATGCTATCTACTCCTTGTGCTTCTATACAAACAAATTTTCTTTTAAGAAATTAAATCATAATCAGCCTTATTGTGTTTGGCGTTGTCGGTTCGAATGTTGTCGAATTCGACACAGAAACGACAAGGGTGCTATTCATTATACCCTTCACATAGTGATAAGGGTATATGTATATCAGATTGTCATTCCGTTTGTAATTTCTTTAGTATCCTTTTGCGACCCCATAAAGTATATAAATTCTGAATCCTTATAGATAGGAAAGTTGATATATCCATGCCCGTCTGTCCGTCTGTTGAAATCAAGTTTCCGGAGTCAAATAAAAAGATACAGACCAGTTATTGATATCAAACTATTAGAAATATTCTGGAGACAATCGCTATTTAAAACCAGCAAAATCGGATTAATATTGACCGAGATATAAGCGAAAACCCAAAACAACCCATTTTTTAGGACAAAATCCGTCCATATATCCCTATATATCTCAGTAAATATAGTCACTCTTGCCACAAAACTTGGCACAGACTCTCTTAGAATAGGGATCTCAATAACGAAAAAGTTTTTTTTTTCAGATAGGATCAGGGGAAGTGGTATTTTTTCTACAATTGCACAAATTTAGTGAAATATTTTATGCGCTATATCTCGGAAACTATAACAGATATCGAAATCAAATGTTCTACAAAAAGTAATTGGGCAACAAGGCCTACGCGCTTTAGATAAAATTTTTTGAGTAGGGGTAAAAAAATGGGTAGCTCCCATACAAATTAACGATTTGTATGAAATTTTCGATTCGCTTTGTCTCGGAAACTATAACAGATATCGAAATCAAATGCTCTACAAAAAGTAATTGGACAACAAGGCCTACGCGCTTTAGATAAAATTTTTTGAGTAGGGGTAAAAAAATGGGTAGCTCCCATACAAATTAACGATTTGTATGAAATTTTCGATTCGCTTTGTCTCGGAAACTATAACAGATATCGAAATCAAATGTTCTACAAAAAGTAATTGGGCAACAAGGCCTACGCGCTTTAGATAAAATTTTTTGAGTGGGGGCAAAAAAGGGGTAGCTCCCATACAAGTTAACAATTTTTATGAAATATTCGATACGCTATATCTCGGAAACTATAACAGATGTCGAAATGAAATGTTTTACAAAAAGTAATTGAGCAAGAAGGCCTACGCTTCAAAGAAAAAAAAAATTTTGGGTGGGGGGTGAAGAAGGGGTAGCTCCCATATAAATTTACAATGTTTATAAAATTTTCGAAACGTTACTTCTGGAAAACTATTACAGCTATCGACTTCGCATATTCTACAAAAAGTTATAATCAAATAATTCATACATTTTGGAGAAAAAGTTGGTGAAGAGCAGGGGGACTAGAACATCCAATAGCATTTAACAAGTTTTATTAACCTTTTATATGAATAATGTCGAAAACTTTTAAAACTCCCGACCTCAAACCTTCTTCATCTATTTCAATTATTTATACGAACATTAAAATTTTTTATAATTTTCTATGGACTTTCAAACTCGTACAAGATTTTTTATTATATTATTTGCAGTACAAAATTACTCGGCTGGGTATATTTAAAGACCAATGTGAAGGGTATATAAGATTCGGCACAGCCGAATATAGCGCTCTTACTTGTTTAATGTTGGCGTATTTGTTAGGCGGTACCAAAAATCTAAAAACGACTACCACAACGCCAACGCCTACCACAATAAGGGTGAATGTGTTATTTTCTACCAGGTTTGAGGCTTTAAGAGTGAAATACCGCTAACCCTGCTCCTAACTTAGCAAATTTAAAGTCGAAAGCTGCCGTAGTTTTCGAATTATATTGTATTAAAAATTTCGTATAAAATAATTAATTTTTTTTAAAAAACGAGCGTTCGTAATTTCCGATTTTTTTTAGTTTTGTTATTTGGCGAGAAGGGTTTGAAACACGTGAGGATGTGTTATAAAAAGGAGCTAGACAAAAGCCTCGCTACTGCAACCAGTTTGTAACTTTTTTGGCAAAATAATTTTCTCCCAAGAAAACAAGTCAAAGTATCTAATGTGCGTTGTCACAGGGAATAATCTTTGAACATTTTTATAATTTATAAAGCTATGATTATTTCTGTGAAAATGGTGCATAGATGAAAATATCATAGGACAATGTTGATCAACTTCACCATCGGGATGGTGTTTTTGAATTTCATTCTCGCATTGATTTTCGTTTATTCTAATATGGTTTATGTTGTAAGTCTGTCGATTGAAATTTTAATATTTATGAGTGGCAAAGTGTTACACACTCATGACTATCCGTCCACATAACCCTTATTTTTATGTACTTTATGAACTTTAAAATTAGTCTTCACAAATTTTATTGCAGTTTATAGTCGATAACATTTGTTGTTCTAGCTACAAAAAATTGTGTGGTTGCCCAAAATGCACTTACTTACAAAATTTTCACACGTAAATATCTTTGTAATTTTTAAAAAATGAATAAATGTTTTTCCAGAAAAGGTAGGCAAACTTTTTTACTTATAACGTAAAAGGGAAACAAAGTATGAAAATGTTTTGCTGTTACTTAAATATGTGCAATATAAATAGTGTTTCCAGTATTTTATAAACAAATAAACACCGAGTCAGCTTGTTAACATCGATTTTAAAGATTTTATTGCAAAGCTATTCAAAATCCTGTGCACCTAATCAAATACACAGCTTAAATATTTATGTTTACAGGCATATTCTTAGAAGTTTAATTTATTGGATTATATAAAAAGCAATCAAGGCCAGTTTTGCAATTGGAAAATCTAATCCTTATAAAGTAGAGAAAATGCACAACTTACCAATCTCTAAATAAGCCAAATAGCCTAGAGGCCTAAATCTTGAAGACTTTGATTTCAATAAGACAAAAAATTTTGAATCTTGATTGTAGAATTAAAAATTTTAGTCTCTTGATTTAATCCATTAAAAAAAATTTATTTTTTTGCTTTAAAATGAAAAATTTTTTAAAACGTCAATTAAATTTCATTTTCTGCTATTACGTCGTGAGAAAAGTGCTCAAATTTTTGGTGCACCAGCTGGTGAATCAAACAATCTGCGCAAATATTTAACGAACAATAACATGTATTACAACGCCAATGTAAACGGGAAATGGCAGCAAATTGACAGGATTCACACTTGGCAGCCATAGGATCAGGATTGTAACCCTCAGGTGCAGAAAGTTTTTCTTGCTTGATAATTTTCAGTAAGTCGACAATTTGCTGTTTCATCTCTGTGGTAATGGGTTCAGTTTTAAGATCACCTATCGTATCTATTGAGTTAGAACGAGTTTTATCATTTGAATTAGTTTCCGATGAGGGCATGTGCAGATCTTGCAGAAAGTCATCCTCTGACATGTGAACGGGAACATTGTGTGAGGGGAAAAATGTAGAAGGTCTGTAGTAGTATTTTGATTTCGCTTGACCCACTCGTCTATTTTTGGGTATACGCCCTGGAATAGGCATGCCAGCACTGTATAACTTTTGAAAATACTTCTGTACTCTACTAGAAACTTGTCGTGCGGTACGATTTCCCAGCTCTTTAGCAATTTTAGTAAATCTATGCATTTCAATACGTTCTTCTGGGTACTTTAAAAGAAGTTCTTCAAGGCGTTTTTGTTCTTCCACCGTCCATAGTTGATTGAAAGTTTCAGGTTTGGTTTCATCAACTAGACGGCCTCTGTTAAATTGTACCTCACTTTTAATATCTACTGATGCATCAATCGGCACTTCATCTTTAATTTTTACTTCTTCAACCGGCATATTATCATAATTACCAACCTCAGGTATCTAAAAGGGACAAGATTTTGGTTAATTTTTATAAACTTAAATCGTTTAAAACATACAGTTGCTATAGTCATATAGTTTGGACTAATAATATCTTCATTATTCTTAAGTTTAGTTAAAAATAGTTCCGGATCGTCCAGAAATCGTTTTTTGGCCAACGCCAATTCTTCAATGTGCTCTTGCACTCGTATTTTTTGAGCCTCAAGAACTGCAATAGCGCGCAACATATTTGTATAGTCTCTATTGCCTCTTAAGGCCAAATGATCACTTTCAAAATAAAAAAGATTGGTATCAGCTACACTATCATTATCACTGTCCATTTTGATACAATTTATTTATTAATAAATCCAGTAATTCTATGAAGGATTTTATCGCAATATAAGCAAATTATTCACAATAGACCAAAAAACACTGGGTCTTTGTATTAGCTAGTCATATGTTCTTAGAGGGTGTTTCATAAAAAAAGAAAAAGTTGTAAAAAGAATACTGTTTTGTAATTTTCTTCATGGCTATTTTTAATTGGGAAATAATTAGTACCAAATTGTATTCTGCCAACTTTTAAATAAGACCCAAGAATTAAATAAGGGAAGACAAAAAGTTAAAATTATGATTAGAGACAAGTATTTGTGACAAAAATACATATGTATGTATGTACATATTTTACAATAAAAAAATAATTGAAATGCATAATACGAGCTACTCCTGCTACTTTTAAGGTATAAATCAAGATTTTGAATTACATACTTGCACTTATATTCTGTGCTGACGCTTCCTGATAACAGAAAGTCAATTTGGCACCCTTTACTTTAAGGGAAAGCTTATAAAATTCGTCAAATGTCTATTTTACCATTAACCTGCATCCAATTTATTTATTTAATGTAGTTAAAAGCCGCATTTCAATTCCTAAAATAAATTTGCTATTTTCAAACAAAAATTTTCAAAGACAAATTGCTTAAATCTATACCAAAGTGGATTATTGCAACAACAAATTGGGCAGTTTGTGTTCTAGCAATATGTTTAAAATGTGACTTAGTTGACAAACTAACATTTAGTTAAGCATTAGTGTAAACTTTATTAAAATCAGTCGAGATCCCGACCCATTAAAGATTCTTTCAAAAGAGCCTAGAAAAGACTACCATTTCATTTTGAAGAAGCAATCATTTGAATTCAAACGACCATAAGCGATTGTTTTGATCGCGCAGCAGCGTTAGAAAAAAAAAACTTCAATGTGATAAAAAAAAAATAAATCGATTATCAATTTATTTTAAGATTAAAGCTTCAATTATAGTTTTTCCTTAACAAAATATCAAATTATCAAAACACATTTGTTAATCTATTGACTCTTTTCTGCTTCAGATGGCGTTTTGTTATTCGGATCTTCTTCCTTTGCTTCCGCAGACTCATTTGCCATTTTTGTTGCAATTTCAACCAACTTTTTACGTCTAAAATCTTTGCGAGCTTCATCTAGCAATATATTATGAATAAGATTTCGATTTTGTGAAAAATCTGGCAACAAAGAAGGATAAGGATTGCCCCGCAGTTCCAAAACGGCTTTTTTATAATACATTCCGGGATAATCACGAGGAGCCTTATACATGCGTGTGTAGGAAACCTTGCTGTTTTCGAAACGCGGTGCTAGAACTTTAAAAAGCTTATGAACTAATTGCTTTTCCAACAGCCAATAATCGGCCAACTCCATTGTGGCTTTATGTCGATCGCCATGGCGTATCGCATCAGAGATAAGCTGTAAGTTTAGTTATAATTAATTTTATACTTTTTGATATATTTTATTAAACTTTTTACCAGTTCCACATATCCCCTGGCTTCATCGGCACGATTGTAATACAACTCTATTCTTTCATGTTTGACTAGAGCTGTTACAGTTTTCCTCAGTTTCATAAGACGACCCTCTGGACCAGCAACATTTTTTAAGTTACGTTTTTTCGGTCGAACTGCAAAACGCAGTTGTGACATAAGTTTCGTAACCTCAGCTTGATTCATTTTTTAAATTTTAATTTACAAATTTTATAAAGCTAAAAATTTTATAATTTTTTCGTAGACAAATTTACGTAAACACACTACAAATGACATTTGTCTCATGTGGTTAGTGATGTTACCTTTCTCTAAATGTAACGATTACTTAAACAGTCATTATTGCACTGACTGGTACAATTACCTTATAAGTTAGTATCGATTCAACAGCTGACTATTTTATGCTAGAGTTTTTCTACTCCTTAAATCTATTAAACAGTACGCTTTTTGACATTAAAGGTACCTTTACACGGTAATACATATATTACGATATGTCAAAATATGTTGTACAATAATACAAAATCTCATCATGTAAAAGCACAATGTATTGAGTGGGAGCAAATACGGATACAAAATTTGACAAGTGTTCGGTAAATGTTTATTTTCTAAACCATTTTAGAAACTTGTGTATTCTCATCACATCAGAGGTGTGAAAGATTGGCAGCACTTACAGCATCTAATGAAGGTGGCTACACTTAATGAAACAATACACAAACAATCAAAATAAAAGCAGATTTTTTCATGTTGTTTTTGTTAATATTGTTGAGCCTTAACCATACGGCGTTACCCCAAAGGCAAGTGGCAAGAAACAACCGATTTTGATTTTACCAACCTCATCCGTGTAAACATGAAAAATAGTTAGAACAGATTTTTATTCTCTTTTTTTAAACACGGAGAGAATTTCATAATATTTTGATTCTACAAAATCTAATTACTTTGTATTACCGTGAAAAGGTACCTTAACGAGGATGCTTTTACATAAACTTCATAAGTTTGGTACGAGTTTGTTGTAGTTGTTGCCGTAGCGATAATGCCTTGTAAGGTATTTTTACCATGCACTGACCCAATCAAAATCATTTTACACCGATTTTTTCTGCATATTGATATAAAATTTACATTTATTTTTTAAAAAAGTTACCTATATATTAATCAAAAAGAAGCAATTTTCATGCTGTCTTGAATAAATATTTGAAAATATCGGGTTGTCATAGCTTTTAATATAGGAACTCTAATAAGAATTTTAAAATTTTGACCTGAATCGAACGCGAAAATTTGCCAGATGACTACAAGCAATTTATGAGTAAAAAATTCCATTTATCAAAATTAATCGATAATTTTTCTTCGCTGTTGTCAAAAATAAAATAAAGTAAAAAAAAAAAATACATCACCAAAGAAAACACATGACTCAATGTAAAAAAATGAATAGAAAATTATCGAAAGCAATCGAATAAATCAACAAGTTAAATGTTGATTTATTCGATTAGTACGGAATAGAAATATTGCTGTCAAGAAAGCACATGATTTAAAAAAATGCATACACACGGCTAGTATCAAAAGTACTTAATTTTTAATAAAAATTTTTATTCTTAGCGATTACAACTTTAATATTAACTTAAAGCAGAATAAAGAGAAATTATTTAAAGGAACAAATAATTATAATTCAACGTGCATTTTTATCTACAACTTAAATTTCTTAGAAAACTATTATATTTAAATGTTATATCTTTTGCAAAATGCTACACTTGATTTATTAATTTTCAAAGTAAATAAAAAATAGCTGATTTTAAAGGTATTGTCCGAACTTCCCCAAAGAAAAAGTTCGGGAAAATTTTTACAGGTATTTACAAATAATTAACCTCTCTTACGCTCTCTTTTTTTTACAAAAACTATTACTTGGAACGCTTCTTTGTAAGTTTTGGTAACTTTGTATAGCTTCGGACTATTTAGTTACGCATCTGGACCAAAACTATTTATTAAGTAGTTAAGAAATTAATCGATATCAAAGTGTTTAATTCTTTGTTTCATAATTATGCTTGTACCACCTCTGACAACTATTGTGAATGGATTTTTTTGTATTATTTAATTAACAAATTTGCCGTTATTTTAAAGCATTCACCTTCGAAAACTTTTTTACTTTGTTATTATGCAGTGCAAATACTAATAAACAAATTGTCCAGGTGAACCCCAACTTTGGTATTATTTCTTAAAAAAAACTTGTCATGTGTTTTAAACCACGTTACATTATTTATTCAGATTTTAAGCTTAATACCGGCAATCAACAGTTTCAAAAAGCTTGGCTTCATGTCAAAAAACTTATACAGGTATGTACGTACATACATATGTATGTATGTAGGTATATGTGCAAGATTTCGAGTCGTAAAATAGCTCTGGTGAGGTAAAGAGCTCGCGCGTCGTTGGTCATTATTTTTTAAAGACAACCAGGCCGTCCCTTTTTATCGCACTTCGAGAATTTTGCGTCTCACTCTCGCATGTGGTGAAGTGTGTGGCGTCGCATAACTGTGCCGCGATACAGTTATCAGAGTCTGCATTATTTGACTGCATGCAAAAAAACATTTTGAATATGGAGGAGAACCATTAAACTCAAAGAAAAACTAAGTATCCAGCACGTAACAGCTTCCTATTCGAAGGCATAGGTCGACTGCTTTCGTTTGTCTGGATCAACGTAAATACCCTGGCTTTTTGGTTATGTACCTCTGCCATTAAATTTTATAGTTCAAAAAAAAAAAAAAAATGTGCAAGATTTTTATCAATATTTCATCCGTCATTTTTTTCTATAAAAAGAAAGTTTAGAAGTAAGTCATTGTCGAATTTTTTTAAAAGCTTTTATAATATGAATATTATAGCACAGTGGAAGCCCGGTATATCGAAAACCCTATATAACAAACGATCTACGATTTTCTCCCGGTTTAATGAATGCTTTAAAAAAAGAGCAAAACTAACAACCGTTACAATACCGTTAGTTTACTTCTATTTTTTATTTTGCTAAACAGTCAATGCTATTTAAAGGCATAACACCTAGATTGCTTGGTCTGGCCAAATAAAATGGGCTTCGTTTAAGAAGCTCGTCTAAACGAATTTTTCAGTTTAACAAAAGGGCTTGACATTATATCATTCGTTTAAACGAGATTCCACTGCATATTCATCTTTAAAGCTTTATATATGTACATAGGTTTCTTAGTGAAAAACTGAATTTGGTATTAATATATCTACATACATATGTGTGTATATACATACATATATACCTACATAAGTATGTATGTATATACTGTAGTCAAAAACTGGTTGTCAGTTAATTAAAACTTTTTTTATCACAAGCGTTGTCTACAAAAGAGCATAGGTAGCCGTTTTTTGATCTTTTATTTAATGTTAACTTTTTAGGTTGTTTCCCTTAAATTTTAAAGCAATATAGGTATGTATGTATGTATTGAAGATCTTTGAAATGTTCTTTTTTGATATTTTTGACTCCATGTTGAATATAATTTCAGAATACATATTTTATTTTTATTTTCTTTATAAAAAATCTTCCAGTATCCTGGATCTTTTCGACCTTTATTATTTAATAAAATTACAATATAATTTTTCGATCTTAAGGTCAACAATAATTATTATTCTTTATTTATATTAATTGTCTGCCAATATTTCGCTACTCTTTGTGTGGCTTCTTCAGGGCAAAATTTTGTTTTTGATTTACATATTATTAAAAATTACGGTTTTTTTTTAACAAACAATCAAAAAATAATTTTTGTATAAATTGTTTTAGTGTTGATCCCAATTTCCTTAGTAGGCCTTTGCCCAATAATTATGGGCACCAAATCAGTATGGAAACCAAATCTCGCTCGTAAATTGTTCATTTATAAAGAAATAAATTAACAAAATTTCCTAGAAGTAGGTGTGCAATTTACCTTTAGTTTCTTATAGGCATTAGTCCCGAAAATTATCTAACCCTCCGCATTTTTTATTTTTTTTTTGAACTATAAAATTTAATGGCAGAGGTACATAACCAAAAAGCCAGGGTATTTACGTTGATCCAGACAAACGAAAGCAGTCGACCTATGCCTTCGAATAGGAAGCTGTTACGTGCTGGATACTTAGTTTTTCTTTGAGTTTAATGGTTCTCCTCCATATTCAAAATGTTTTTTTGCATGCAGTCAAATAATGCAGCCTCTGATAACTGTATCGCGGCACAGTTATGCAACGCCACACACTTCACCACATGCGAGAGTGAGACGCAAAATTCTCGAAGTGCGATAAAAAGGGACGGCCTGGTTGTCTTTAAAAAATAATGACCAACGACGCGCGAGCTCTTTACCTCACCAGAGCTATTTTACGACTGTCCGCATTTTTTACATATTCTGTGTAAAGACATGCCGATGCTTTGTTCGTGTTTAGCCAAAAGCAAGACAAATTGACGACAAGGTGGTGGTGATTTTACATCATATTATTAGCGGCGAAGAAAGTTTTCGTTTTTGTTGACTGATGTGTCAAAAAAGATATGTAAACATAAACAAATTTGACAACCCAGCCCTCGATTTCTTCAAGAAAAAAGTAGATCAGCTGTGATGTTACTTCCCCTGGTCATAAATTCGCAATGGCTAAAAGTTTTTACAGCCCAAGGTCAATTAATAAGGTATGTATGTGCAATTCGGCAAAAACAAAACACGAATATTTTGTTTTTGTAAAACTTCACCATGATGAATAAAACCACTTTCAACACTGATAACAATGACACGGCACTTTATAAAATAAACAAATATGGAAAAACAGCAATGTCGCCCTTTATATGTAAACAAATTTTGACACTTAAGCTAAGTTAACACAAGGCAGCAAAAAATGATCAGCTGGGCTAATAATTTTATCTAGCTAAGTGTACCCTGGTACAGCCACGGCTGCCAAGGCGAATTGATTACAAGGTGGTGAGGATTCAAGGCGCATTCGTTACAGGTGGCCTCGGTTAATCAGCTGAGTAACGGTATTTTGAATGTGTAGTTGTTAAAATTTGTTTATGCTTATGTTTTTTTTTTTCTTATTTACTAACAACAACTGTAGAATCTAAGAAAAGCCCAAAGAGAAGAAGAAAGAATTTGTGAGTTTTTGTTATCTGTTTCTGACATTCGTACATCCATTTAAGTTGTTTTGCAGAACCGCTTTCTGTATGCATGCGCCTTGTGCGGATTTTACAACTAACTAATTTGCGGCAAAGAAAATTTTCGTTTTTGTTGCGATTTTCGTTGGCTGATGTGTCAAAAAAGTGATGTAAACATCAACAACTTCGACAACCCAGCCAGAAATATATTAAATTGTATTTTATTAGATATTTTATTTATTTAATTTTAATAAAATGGCCATTGTTAACAGTTTAAAAAGAATTATAATATAAATTTATTAGATTAGCAAATTCTTATGCTCTAATTACTTATAGAAGGTTTATTAAAGGCTTATTTAACAGATGTCTATGGAAATGTCGTTAAATGAGCCCTTTAAAAAACTTTTTTTAATTTTAATGAATATGAGCATTTAGCTTTACAAAGGTTTCCTACTGGAAAACTAAGTTTTTTATTTAAATAGAACTTTAATTCGCCTATACTAGATACAGAAGTAAAAAAACTACTTAGTAGCAAGTTAGTTGTTTTCACAAAAGCTTTATATGAGCAGGCATTTGTTTTTTTTTTTTTTAAATTATTTATTTACTCTTGAGCAGTGTAAGCCAAGAGTGTCTCTGGGGGCGAACACTAATCGGGTTTTTTACGATACGCACCAAACACGAGTACCTACAAAAAACCATAACAAAGGGAGCAAACCATAGAAAACGCAACCACAGCAACAACAGAGGGGATATTGCATTGTAGTTTTTAATAATAAGCACAGTGAAAAAGCATTAAAACATTTTTATAAATCATTTTCTCTCGTTGGGCAACGCTGCTCTCTAGGTTCTTTCCCTAGAATTTCAAGGCAACCATGTATACTATTTAAGTATCTACTTTTAAATGATTGTTTTTAATATTTTGATATTGTTTGCCTTAAAATGTATTTTAAAATACCTATTTGCTTTAAAATTTTTCCAGGCGTATTTACTTTTCTATTAGTATTGAAAATAACAATATGTAGTTTTTTGTTAGGCGACTTGATATGCTTCAATGTTATCGTTAATGCCGTGAACTTCAATGGGTTTTAAAAAAATAATGCCACAGGCGGTACAGTTTCTACAATATTTCTACAATATTCATTTCTAAAAATATGGTAGGCTCATCTAAATTTGCGCTTAAACTTGTCAATTATTCGAATTGTTATAAACTTGTTTAAACATAAATATTTTAGATATTTCTTTTTCTCAAAGCAATGTACTCTTTAATGTTTTTCTAAACTATGTATTAACTATCGCTGAAGTAAACTCGCTTAAATCATCTGCGTATAGCAAAAGCCATATTCACGCAGTTTTCGTGTAAAATTTGTTTTTCTTTTAGTTTGAAAAAAAACACCGAAAATACACATAAAAAATTATTAGAGTAAGTGAAGGTAAGTTAATTAGGAAGTATTCCGTAAAGTTGTTTTTAAATGAAAAAAATATTTATATTTTAATACAATATTTTTTTAAATGGTTTGAAGGGTTATTCAAAGCTTCAACTAAACAAAAATACTGATTTTCAGTTGAAGCTATTTTTTTAGTAATAGGTATTTAACTTTGTTAATGTTTTATCTGACACTTTGTGTTTTGCTGTAAATGACAGAAAACCTAGTTCATTTTAGAAGTTTATGTGAGTTAATTTTTTGATGTCTGAATTTAAATGAAATATTTTATTGATTTCAATGAATATATTGTTGAAGAGTTTTTAAATGAATTTCGAGTTACATATTTTAAACATATTTCCTGTTGATTTTAAATAGATTTCCAGTTGATTTTACATAAATAATTTTTTGAGTGTATTTATAGCACTATTTTAGCTATAATCTCATAATCTAAGCAATTGTCGAATCACAAATTTATAAAATTAAACTGATAATATAACTCTTTATTAATTTGTTAACCCTTCAGAAATTTTTATAAAATTTCAAGGAAAAACTTAATTTAACAATAAATTCGAGAAATGCATACAGCAATGTACCGTCCCATATGTTTTTTAATTAAAGCCTTAGAAAATTCTAAAAAACAAACGTTAAAATAACACGTATGTTTTCAAAAAGTTTTTTGTTTCATTATTGTTTTTTAATTGTGTCAATATTTGCTTTTCGACTGCGTGTGCGAAACTTCTAGAAATTTGACAGGTATAAATAGATGCGATCTTTCTACTTTAGCTTATAGTGTTGAATATAAATTCACTGCAACCAAGGAGGAAAAGTTAAAGAGCAAGTTAAACATGCGTTTTTCTTTTCTTATTCTTTTAACAATAATCGTGCTTCTATCCTTGGAAGCCACGGCTAAACTCCACAAAAACAAACATCAAAAACTTAACCGTCATAAACTTAAACTAAACCATCATAAAAAACTTAACCATCATAAGAAATTTAAACATTATAATAAACATAATAAACAAATTGAATCAGGTCTAACCGATATCGAAACCAACCAAAGTGATCCTGAAGCGGAGACCAATGTAAACTCTCTAACTGGAGATATTTCGAAAATAGTAAACGCTGGACTAGACCTTTTACCTAAAGTAGCTGAAGGCGTAGCACCATTTGCAATGTTTTTTAGGAAATAAAAAGTTTAATAAAATAAAATTTCTTTAAAAAAAAAAATATGTAATAAAAAGGCGAAATTAGTATAAAAAAAGTTTTTTATTTTTATTTATTTATATTTCTAAGCGAAATTTATTTTGGTGACTATCGCTTACGGGGTATTAATTTTATTATAATTTTGTTTATAAAAATAATTTGGTTTTCTACAAAATTTAGATATTTTATATTTTGATCGGCTTAAAAATATTTTAAAAAAATATTTCTAAAACAAAAGCATTAAGGGAAAAGAGTTCTTTTTCGCGTATATTCTATTTTGATTTTTCTAATTATTTTATAAAAAAAATAAAAAAAAATTTTTTGAATTTTTTTTCTGGAAGATTGAATAAATAGCTATAGAAAGTATTTGGGACGAATTTTGTTAAAAGCAAAAGGTAACAAACTACATGTATGAGAAAAAAACACCTATTGGACGAAAACGTTAAATTTTGAACCCCTCTAGCTCAGAGAGTTCTTGACCGATCGTGTTAAAAAATTGTGTCTATGCTACTCTCTGCAAGAACTTACTTTGGTCCAAATTTCTTTCCAATCGGAAGACATCGGTTTTAAAAGTTGGGTCACTTGACATGAAATCCCCCATATATATAAATGATCGTTTTTTCAAGCAAAATCGATGCATATTAACTTTTAGTAGCTATATTCTTTAATACTTTATTATTTGGTAAAAAAAATTTTTTTGGCGTACGACGGAAGTTATATATTTCCTCCCATGTTAGATTAGATTAGGTTACGAAGGGCAATGACTAGTTAAACTCGCCAATCCCACCCAGACCCATTGTTAATCCTTTCAAAAGATATTTCCTCTCATATAAATGTAACAATTTTTTTAAAAACCATTCATGATATTAAACAAATCTACATAGATCAGAAACTGTTAGTAGTTGACTTCAAGCCTGACAAAGTAATTATAAAACAATGTCCACATTAAAAAAATATAAAATATATATAAAAATGTACATCTATATAATTTTTAATAAAACTATATTTCGTTAACAATTGAAATAAAATAACATAAGAACTGATTTTTTTCAAAAATTTAAAGAAACATTTTTTGTGTTTTTTTTTTTAAATCATATTGGCATCGCCATATTCTCTTTGTTTAGATAGTTTTTTTCCCCTTTTGCAGCTAACCTCACGTTACAACTTTTTTTTTTAATTATTCAACTGCTGTGTAGTTCCGCCGCGTCATCGTTATTTTCGTTTAACCCTTAAAATGTGTGTTAACTCCAAAAATGAAATTAATCATGCTTCAGAAAGCTTTTCATATTAAGGAATAACATTTATAAAAATTTTTTTATTCTTGAAAAGTTTCAAAAGTTGCATGTTGCAATTGTTTACATATACAATATACACAGCATTTTACAGCTATTGTATTTTGCATTTTTTAAAAAGTGCAATTCATTAACAAAATAGTAATGGCATTGTAAAAATAAATGGATAAATTAAAAAGCTTATATAAATACTTAAAATTGTTTATGATTTATATTTTCATAGTACTTATGTTTAGTCATATTATGACTACCTGAAAAATAATATGGTCATCTAGGAAAATATTATGATTATATTAAATCACAAAATAGGATTAGGATGGTGCGATACAGTTCATGGGTCTTTGAGATCATATTATGAATCCACGATTTATTTAATGGTCGAAGGGGATTAGGGGATCACAATATGGTAACAAGACATTATGCTACGAAATTACGTAATGTCGCTTGTGATCACGTTAAACAACGTTATGATAATAAGGAAATATAATGTAGTGATGGAGAGTTATTTTCACTAAGCTTAATATGACTACACCTAATCATTACTTTGTTTGTCTACAATCTTACAACCCAATCATACTTTGAAGCTCTTAGATTACGGTTTCTTCAACCATTTTTATACCCTTCACATAGTGATAAGGGTATATAAAAAGCTGTCATTCCGTTTGTAATTTCTTTATTATCCATTTTCGACCCCATAAAGTATATATATTGTGGATCCTTGTAGATAGGAAAGTTGATATAGCCATGTCCGCCTGTCCGTCTATCCGTCTGTCCGTCTGTTGAAATCAAGTTTCCGAAATCAAATAAAAAGATGCAGACCAGTTAATGGTGTCAAACTATTAGAAATATCCTGGAGACAATCGGAATTTAAAATCAGCAAAATCGGTTTACTATTGACCGAGATATAAGCGAAAACCCAAGGTAACCAATTTCTTTTAGGACAAAATCCGTGCATATATCCCTACATATCTCAGTAAATATAGTCACTCTTGCCACAAAACTTGGCACGGATACTTCTAAAGTAGGGACCTAAATTATGGAAAAAGTTTTTTTTAGATAGGATCGGGGGAAGTTGTATTTTTCCTACAATTGCACAAATTTAGTGAAATATTTTATGCGCTAGATCTCGGAAACTATAACAGCTATTGAATTTAAATGTTCTACAAAAAGTAATTGGACATCAAGAGTTATGTTTTAAAGAAAAAATTTTTCGGTGGGGGTGAACAAGGGGTAGCTCCCATACAAATTAACAATTTTTATGAAATTTTCAATGCGCTATATCTCGGAAACTAAAACAGATATCGAAATCAAATGTTCAACAAAAAGTAATTGGACAACAGGACCTACGATTTGCAGAGAAAGTTTTTTGGGTGTGGGATAAAGAAGGGGTAGCTCTCATAGAAATTAGCAATTTTTATGAAATTTTCGATACGCTACATCTGGGAAACTATAACAGCTATCGACTTCGAATATTCTACAGAAAGTTAAAATCAAATAATTTAAACATTTTGGAAAAAAAGTTAGAGAGGAGCAGGGTGCTAGAACATCCCATAAAAATTAACAATTTTTATTAACCTTTTAATATGAATAATGCCGAAAACTTTTATAACTGTCGACCGTTTATAACGTTCCTGATAAATTTTTATTATCCATACGAACGTTAAAATTTTGTAAAGTTTTCTATGAACTTTAAAACTAACTGGGTATATTAAAAGACCAATGTGAAGGGAATATAAGATTCGGCACAGCCGAATATAGCGCTCTTACTTGTTTTTCTTAGCGTGTACTAGAATTACTCTGCACCAGGCTTAAAGTTGATAGCTCTAATAGTTTTCGAGACATAGAGTATTAAAAATTTTATAGAAATGTCTGCTTGCATAGGGGCTACCATTCCACTTTGCATCTTTTAAAATGTGCGCATCATGCTAAAATTACCATGTAGCAGCTTTAAGGTCAAAAGCTGTAAAAGTTTTTGATGATAGGGTATTTAAAATTTTATGGAAGTGTCCATTTGTGTGGAGAGTACCATTGCCAATGCCCATATTCTATTATTTTTTTCCCTGAAACGATCACATTGTACTAGAAAAAATGTTAAAATGTTTTTGGGTATAGCGTTCAAAATATTTCATACAATTTGTGCTTCCACTTGCTGTTACCCAGTTTTTCGTCCGATCTTGCTAATTTATATAGCGATCTCCTTTGGCAAATTTCTGATACTTTAATTTAAAAATGCGGCCCGTCGAATTTTTCTTAGCAATGGAAACTTAATTTCAACAGATGAACTTGACCATTTCGACGTTCGTCTCTATGAATGACAAAGTAATATTAACTAAGGAGCAATTTAATTGCTTTATATATAGCTTCAAACGATAAAAAGAGTAATAAAAGCCCTTAACAATATTTCCTTTAGTTTTAAAATCTTATAAACATATTTACTAGCCCTTTAAAGAAGCTTTTATCTTGATGTTTAACTTTTTTTAAATGTGAGATACGACTTTTTGGACTTAAGGTTTCGATATAAAAGGTGGCCCAAAAGGAATAACCCTATTGGAGGTGCTCTTATTTTTGAAAATGGTGGCCAATGTCAAATCTGTTTTGATATTTGTGAACTAGACTAGACAGATGTAGAATACAAGTGAACAAGCCATGGAGCGATACACTCCTCAAGAACGCGGAACAATTCGTCTGTGGTGTTGGCGCAAAGCGAATTCTGTCACCGATTCTCTGGTCGTCCGGCACCGACTGCGCAAACATTGCGCCGTTTGACCACCAACCTTGAAGAGTATGGTACCACACAAGACGCTGCCAAGAGTGGTCGGCCCCGGAGTGCCCGTTCTGCCAAGAAAATCGCCGCTGTTGGTGAGAATGTCGAGCTATCGCCAGAAACATCGACCAGATTCCGTGCCTCGCAATTAGCCATCAGCCAGTCGTCCCTAAGGCAAATTTTGGTCAAAGACTTGCGCATATTCCCATACAAAGTCCAGTCCGTGCATTAGCTGCCTATCGACTGTCAAACGCGTGCAACCTACGCACAAGCCATCAATCTCGAGGCCGAAGTAGGCGGTTTTTCGCCCAAAATCGTCATAAGTGATTAGGCTCATCTCCACCTCAGCGGGTACGTGAACAAGCAAAACAATCGCTTCTGGGGCACTGAAAATCCACGAGTGATCTCTGAGGAGCTATAACACCCGCTCAAAGTGACTGCATGGTGCGCTGTTAATGCTGGCAGAGTCACCGGGCCATTTTTTTTGAGGACGCCGCTGTTAAAACGGAAACAGGGGACGGTGCTCGCTATAAGACTATGTTAGTCGAGTTTTTTCTGCCGCAATTGAACGAAATAGGACTGGAAGATATGTGTTTCCAACAGAAGGAAACAACGGCACACACTGTGCGAGCCATAACTGATATTCTAAAGGCGGCGTTTCCGGCTCGCCTCATATCTCATCTTGGGGACTTACATTGGCCCGCAAGATCGCACGATTTAACCGCTCCAGACTTTTTTGTAGGGGTTTTTAAAGTCACGTGAACAAGCCCGAGACCCTGGAAGCCCTCAAGGACAACATTCAACACGAGTGCTAGAAACTGTCGCCCGAAGTTCTCCCCGAAGTAATGAAAAATGCCATTAAACGAGCCCGTGTAGCAATCAATTTGGGGGGCGCCCATTTGGCCGAGATCATCTTCGCGACTTGACCAATAAAATTCTAAAAGTTCAGAAAAACATAATCAAAAAACAGAATCGAAGTGTTCCATTTAGAAAAAAAATGAGAGCCAAACAACATCGGATGACTTCTCTTGGCCCACCTTGTATATAGCTTTATCACCATGTGTGCTGGCTAAATTAATGTATTTAAATGTTATTCATTTTGGTTTAAGTGAAAGATAATATTTTTTTTAATTTAAATTCAAATAAAAGACCAAAAAAAATGCTAAAAGTCCTTGTTGCGAAACTTTTAACTGCATATTTAATTTTGCTCTTGCTCGCATGCAGTTTGGTTTTAATTATTGTAAAGATTTTGTTGGCTTTCGTACGAATTGCAATAGAAAGTTACATAAATAATAAACAATTAAAAATTTATTTTTTTCTCATTCAAACATCACCACCTCTATCAACACGGCATTGTGAATCGTCTAACGTAAATCAGCAACTCCTTTTTTTTATTTAATTTTATTGTATTTTTTTTATTATGTTGTTTCCTTTTCCTCTTGTTTTTTTCTCATTAGCATTTTTTGAAACCAAAACGAAAATTGCAATTAATTTTTACGTGAATTTTATATTGACTGCTCTGGCTGTGTGAAAAAATATCTTAATGTGGACCTTGTAATGAACATTTTTGGTACTAGGTATAAAGTCGATACGTATTATGGTATCAAAAGTATTGGCACACACAGAAATAATTTTAACTATGCTATATTTGTGCACATTGCTGTAGTGTAGTTAACAAAATGCGCTGTGGCCTATTTGTAGTTTATCTGTATTTGTTAATTCAAATGAATGCATAACGGCAAATTACAAATGGATCCGATTGGTAATTGAGTACATATTACTCAATGATAGAGTATACAAAATTCGTTAAAGTTTAACTTTGCAGAACCCCATGCCCTTACATACACACTTATCAGGGTACACTAATACAGGTAATATTAAAAGCCCAGCTGATTTTGAATATTATAAACACAAATAAGAAATGCGGGGGCAACTTTTTTGAATTCGCCTTGTACCCTAAATATTTATATATGTGCAATCCCATTGTAACGGGTGTGAGCATTTTGCTTTAAACTCCAAAAGGTTAAAAATTTAAATTTGACAATAGGCTATGATTTTCAAGGATGTTATGTTTTTAAGCGACTTAAAGTAATTAGGCACTGAAAGAACATAATTTCTGCTAACAATGGCCACTTAAAGACTATGACGGGTGTGACCTTACAATTTTAAGGCTTGGAGAATTTTGATTTTAAAATCTAGCTACTAGCGTGCAAAAAGTACTGATATTTAAATTGCGTACATTAACGGAAAATATTAGTTTCTTCTAAAAAAAAAGAAATTATATAATAAACTTAAGCTGGAATAAAAATCAAAAATTTGTATAAAAGATAAAAAATTATTTATTTTCTTCCATTTTGGGCCGTTTTACGTGGAATTGGTCATATGCAGTTTTCTAAAAAAAATTAATTTTTATTTTTAAGTAATTTTTGTTTTCCCTTCTAGTTATCCGGTAATCACAGTTTTAATTGACGATAATTGGAGAAAATTCAATTCAATTCTTCTTGTTTTAACCTTAAAACTGTAAAAGGTACATATGCACTTGTTACAGTTTCTGTTGCTAAAAGTTTTTTAGATTTTGAATAAATACAAAATCAAAAAGGAAAAACAGCAAGTGGAAAGGAAAAATTGGAAACATTATTAGTAAATGCAATTAATGCAACAGAAAATATATTTGTTATATTCGTGATACTTTAAAGTTCTTTATTTAAATAATAAATGAAATCAAATCAATAGTTTGATTTTGACGATTATTTTTGCTCGTTTCTTTTTACTGCCGTTTTATTGCTTCTAATTAACTTAATCTACTGATTTAAGTGGGTGAGTGAGTGTCCTGCACACTTTAGTACTTAATTGGAATCAATTGAATTGTTATAGTTGTGTTTGGCGTTTTGGGTATGGAAAGGGTGTTAAAAGAATTGCGGCTAAGGAGAATATTAGTGGCTTTAAAAGGCATGACATTTTCAAACAAAAGTAATAATTTTTTTAACATTTAAAAATAAATATTTTTTTTTTTATTTTTTCTAATAAAGTTTTATATGCATTTGTTTTTAGTTTTAAGTATATGTATGCTTAGAATAATCCTTTAAAAAATGCATATTAAGTATTGAGGTTAATGTTTACAAGCATATTTCCTTTTTATATCAAAAAATAAGTGTGTCACATGTAATTGTGCTGAGTTTTATTATACCCTGCAGCAAGGCAAGAGAATGCGATAAAAGCTTTTAAAATAATTTTTGCATATGGGGGATTTCTTGTCAAGTGATCCAACTTTTAAAACCGATGTCTTTCGATTGGAAAGAAATTTGGACCAAAGTAAGTTCTTGCAGAGAGTAGTTTAGGCATAATTTTTTAACACGATCGATTAAGAACTCTCTGAGCTAGAGGGGTTAAAAATTTGACGTTTTCGGCAAGTAGGTGTTTTTTCTCATACATGAAGTTTATTACCTTTTGCTTTTAACAAAATTCGTCCCAAATACTTTCGATAGCTTTTTCTTCAATCTTCCAGAAAAAAATATTTTTAAAATCAAAAAAAAATTTTTTTATTTTTTTATATAAAACTAGCTGACCCGGTGAACTTCGTACCACCTAACAATCATTGAATATATGGATTTTTTAAAAAGAGTACAAAGCTTATTTAGTCAAATAGTTTATTGGAATATATTTATAAGGAAAACAAAAATTCAAAAAGATTACAAAAATAAGGAAGCTCTGTATTTTCGTGCTTGAGGTTAGTTCCCTTTAGTGCAGTACCTTGTGATATATGACATTTTTCGTTTTGTTATTAGGCGCAAGTATAAATAAAGTAGATGGTTTGCCCACACGTGACCATGGAACGTATAGTTGGCCATGAGAAAAACATGAATTCTCTAAATTAAGACCACAAATACTCAAGGATTGTCCTTGTGATTTTTTAGTCGTCATTGTGAATGCAAGACGAATAGCAAATTGAGTTCGCTTAAACTCAAAAAGCATATCGGTTGGTATCATCGGAATTCTCGGAATGAGAACTTCTTCACCTTTGAATTTTCCTCTAAGTATAATTGCGTGTATGTTACAAAGTTTTGGTTGGTTTAAATTTCGAAGCACGATAACTACCGAGCCTACCTTCAGTTGTAAGCTGTGCGGTGGTAAGTCAGGCACATCCAAGGAGTTTAAAACTTCAGTTGAATAGTTGGTGGCTTCATCTTCGTTTGTTACACAATCAATAGATTTAAAAGAATGCATAGTTTGATTTGATTTTGAACTACATATATAATTTAAATCATCCACATCTATATTTTTAGTTGATAAAATTGCCCGTTCACTCAACCAGTCATAATTCTGCCCGTTAGCAATTATGTTGGCGAATACTTTCTTGATAAGCTCTTCTTTTGACGATACAAAATTACAAAAATTTTGAGGAAACGAAATCAGTCCGTTTGATTCGTTCACGGGAATACGGCCATTACCGATAGTCAACAATTAGTTGGAGAAATCTTGAGCTGATAAATCGTTGAGCAATATAACTTTCATGTTTTCTGTCAACTGCAGTATCTTTGCAAAACACCACAGACTTGAGGATTTAACGCAAGCATTCATTCGATCAGCAGCCGTCGATCTTGGAATGACTGGCAGTGTTTGGCGGAAATCACCAGACAGTAAAATTATTGCACCTCCAAAACATCTTGAGTCACTGCGCAGATCTTTTAGTGTTCTTTTAAGAGCTTCTATTGCACATTTTTTGTGCCATTGTGAATTTGTCCCAGATAATGATTTTACACCCTACTAAAACTTTGGACGTGGCGGAGTTTTTCGCAATGTTACGTGTCGGTTGCTCTTTATTTTGAAGGTTTATTGGCAATTTTAACGCTGAGTGAGCTGTGCGGCATCCTTCTAACAATGTGGCCGCTATTCCAGATGAAGCTATCGCTGCAGCAATGTTGGATCTCGCACGAACAGTGGCTAAAATCAGTGACATGACGAATGTCTTCTCAGTTCCACCGGCGCCATCCAAGAAATAAAGACTATCATTTCTATCATCAACTGCCTTCAATATTATATCATAGACTTCCTTCTGTTGGAGGTTTAAGATGGAAACATTGGTTTGAACTAATTGGTTCAACTCATGTCGATCGTATTCACGTTCACGCTCTAATTGTCGATTTAGTAGCTCATTCATTGCATGTTCTGGTGCTGGCAGTCCTAACCTGACTAACAAACTGCCGCAAATAAGGTAACACATGTCTTCAATTAAGAGCAATGCCCGCTTATGCATCCTTTTTTTCTCCATATTATTATTATTGAATCTTCGCTAATGCGAACTAACAACATGTATTCAAATCTTAAATTTAGGTTCTTAAAATTAGGTAAATAAGGTTATGCATCTTCGCATTGACTTAGGTTAGGTTAGGTAGAACAGGCAGCCGTTCAAAGAAAGGATACAGCTCACTTGGGTCCGCTTGATTCGGTCCCTTTGTGTTACCTGGAGAGGAAGATAGAATAGGTTGAGACAAAAGGAAAGAAGACATTTAGAGAAGGATAGGTAAGAAAGAAAGAAAGAAAGAATGAAGCAGACTTACCAGGGTCTCTGGTGGGAATCGAACCCACAACCCCCTGACTGGTAGACTCGTGCACTTACCACTGACCTACCGGGGCACCCTCGCATTGACTTCAAGAATTGCATTTCTCGAGCTGACACGATATTGATGTAAAATGACACGTTGTCCTTGTATTTGTTCCACAGGTGACTTGGACTTGACAGGAAGCATGTCATTAATGTTCGTATATGCCTCAGCGACTGTCATATCCCAATGAGTATCGTTTTTAAGCAAATTGAGTTCTTTACATGCAGCACGAAATGTTGGACAGACTATACCACTAACAGTACGTAATGCTGCAAATGATGTTGGACCACGAACATTCACCAGCAACAACCGCAAATAAAACCATTCATCATTCTTCGGATGAACTGAATAAATACGACCAAGAGCATAACTTGAACGCACATCCGGATGCCCAGGAACCATAGTGCCTTTCTTTCGACGTTAACATTTTTTGAAGAAGCGTTCCAAGTGTAATACCGTGGCATCTCCGAGTAAAGTAAAGTTTGTGCAAACGGATCGCTTTGACAAACAACAAAGAAACTTGTCAATGTTGTCACTGGAGGTATTTCAGCACGTTGAATAATATTTGCCGCAGTGAAATATAATCGTTGGCCATTTTCCAGATGCACTGCTAAATGTGCAACAGTGGGATGACATTCGTGAATAGGGAATGAGACTATACGCCAAACCGCCCAACTTGATAACGCGTAATTTCATCGTTGTCATTGGAGGTTACGATGCTAAAAACAACCAAATCGCTGCCTTTCGTGACACATTTGCAGATGTACTTGATCGACTTCACTGAATTAGAACATTCAACATTGCAAACTGTCTTAAATGATTTGGAAAGAAGTGGCAAATATATCGCAGTCCAACTGTTGTCAATCACAAAACCGTTTCCTTTTACTTTCTTTGTAATAGTTTGATCGTTGTCATTGGGCGATTAACGCCGATACAGTGGATAACCGTCATTGCCAGTGATAGTTCCGCCGTCAATTTTCGTGGATAATGTTTGGAACACTTGCCGTCGACCATGCACGGAGATTGGGGGTTGATGGTGCCACACGGTTCATGAATCATATATGTAATTACAACATTATATAGTTCTTGATCTGTTTCAGGATCAGGGATCTCAGCACTTTTAATATCATCTTTCTGGTCTGGTCGAACTTCTTGACTAACCAAATACTAATGTGTGCATGCGGCAAGCCTCGTTTTTGCCATTTTATTGAATACATCCAGCATCGAGTATCTCCGAACACGTATTGCCTAACAATATATATAATCAGCAAACGAACTTAGACCTAAACACACATAATTCACAAAATATTATCCTTAATAGCGTGTCAATAACGTATAAACATGTTCTGTTTGTTTCTTTGATAAGTACTGAAAATTGCTGATAAAGCGTAAATAGAAAAGCTGAGCCTATCGCATCTTTTTTGATGGGAAGCTATTACCAAGAAAAATTTCACAAACAGTTCAGTTTATAATGGCTTCATTATTTTGTAGCCCTATCCGCCACTTGTAAATGATTTTTTTTAATTTTTTTAAATGTTTTTTGTGCTTACAAAACAATGTATAAAAAAATTGCGTTAATGACTCGACAGATTAATCATTGCATAGCCTAAATGCTTAGGGAAAGACTTGAAATATGTATTGGTTAATTTTGTAGCTTCTGAACTAAAAAAAGATAGAATTATAATTTAATTTACGCTCGACAGGTTTCAAAGTTATTAATGCCTTTTTAGTACTTTTTTGGAAATATTAGACCACCAAAAGCGAGACAGGATAAAAAACCATATTTTGAAACGGCTTATATCCACTTTTGTACCGTCGGAACCGAAAAATATAAAAAGGGGCTCAAATTATATTTTGAAATTGCGTTTGACTGATCTCGAAAAATATGAATATAAAATTTTGATCCTAAGGGGTAAAAAGGGATAAACATTTAGTGGCAATTTTTAGGTTATTTCTGTTACTTTTAAACTAATAAATTAAATTGCGTTCAACTGGTTTAAGAAAAATATAAACACGTTTTTGAAGTTTTTTTACAGTTATTGAGGCTTATATAAGAAAGCATTTTTGTTGTATGGAAGGTGCCATACTCATTATTCCCTTTTTTCCTATACTCACGTCAATTATGTATATTAGCAAACATAAACATACATAGACAATTTTGAGACTCTAGGTATAAGAATTATTAAAGTACATGTAAAAAAAAATCCAATTGTATGGGAGGTGCCACACCAAAAAGTTTGGAGACCTTAGCTGTTACAGTTATTGAGATACACATATAAATATTTCCATGCAATTAGAGGTTGCAAACCCATAATTCACTTCCTGCCTATACTCGTCTTAGTTATGCATATTAACATAATAAATACCCATATTAAATTTGGAGATTTCAGCTGTTACATTTATTGACATATAAATGTAAAAGATATTTTCTTGTAAAGGAGCTGCCACGCCTATTATTATCTTCACGCCCGAACTCAGCCTAATTGTAAGCATCAACATCGTAAACACCTAGACAAAATTTGGAGATTTTAGCCAATACACAGCTGAATTACGCATATTACCATTATAAACATCTTTACAAATTTTTAAGAGTAACAGTTATTGAGATATATAAAAAAGCTATTTTCGTTGTATGGGAGATGCGCCGCCCATTTATTTTTTTCCGCCCATACAGAGAACAATTATGCATATAAGCACTATAAACATTCGTACAAAGTTTGAAAACTTCAACTATTACAGTTATTTATATATATACAAAAAACTATTTTCGTTGTATGAGAGGTGCTACGCCCATTTATTTCTTTTATGCATATTAGCACTATAAACTTCCGTACGAAGTTTGAAAACGTCAGATATTATAGCTATTGAAATATATGCAAAAAACTTTTTTCGTTGTGTGGAAGGTACCACGCCAATTTATTTCTTCCCGCCCATATAAAGCTCAGTTTTGCATATTAGCACTATAAACATCCGTAAAAACTTTGGAGACTTCAGCTATTACAGTTATTGAGATATATACAAAAAACTATTTTCGTTGTATGGGAGGTGCCACTCCCATTTATTTCCTTCCACCCATACAGAGCACAATTATGCATATTTGCACTGTAAGCATTCGTACGAAGTTTGGAGACTTCAGCTATTACACTTATTGAGATATATACAAAAAACTATTTTCGTTGTATGGGAGGTGCCACGCCCATTTATTTTTTCCCGCAAATACAAAGCTTAGTTATGCATATTATCACTATAAACACCCGTACGAAGTTTGGAGACTTCAACTATTACAGTTATTGAGATATATACAAAAAACTATTTTCGTTGTATGGGAGGTGCCACGCCCATTTATTTCTTCCAGCCCATACAAAGCCTAATTATGCATATTAGCACTATAAACATCCGTACGAAGTTTGGAGACTTCAACTATTACCGTTATTGAGATATACACAAAAAACTATTTTCATTGTATGGGAGGTGCCACGCCCATTTATTTCTTCCAGCCCATACAAAGCCTAATTATGCATATTAGCACTATAAACATCCGTACGAAGTTTGAAGACTTCAGCTATTACAGTTGTTAAAATATATACAAAAAACTATTTTCGTTGTATGGGAGGTGCCACGCCCATTTATTTCTTCCCGCCCATACAAAGCTTAAGTATGCATATTAGCACTATAAACATCCATACGAAGTTCGGAGACTTCAGCTATTACAGTTATTGAGATATATACAAAAAACTATTTTCGTTGTATGGGAGGTGCCACGCCCATTTATTTCTTCCAGCCCATACAAAGCCTAATTATGCATATTAGCACTATAAACATCCGTACGAAGTTTGAAGACTTCAGCTATTACAGTTGTTAAAATATATACAAAAAACTATTTTCGTTATATGGGAGGTGCCACGCCCATTTATTTCTTCCAGCCCATACAAAGCCTAATTATGCATATTAGCACTATAAACATCCGTACGAAGTTTGGAGACTTCAACTATTACCGTTATTGAGATATACACAAAAAACTATTTTCATTGTATGGGAGGTGCCACGCCCATTTATTTCTTCCAGCCCATACAAAGCCTAATTATGCATATTAGCACTATAAACATCCGTACGAAGTTTGAAGACTTCAGCTATTACAGTTGTTAAAATATATACAAAAAACTATTTTCGTTGTATGGGAGGTGCCACGCCCATTTATTTCTTCCCGCCCATACAAAGCTTAAGTATGCATATTAGCACTATAAACATCCATACGAAGTTCGGAGACTTCAGCTATTACAGTTATTGAGATATATACAAAAAACTATTTTCGTTGTATGGGAGGTGCCACGCCTATTTATTTTTTCCCGCCCATACAAAGCTTAATTCTGCATATTAGCACTATAAACATCCGTACGAAGTTTGAAGACTTCAGCTATTACAGTTGTTGAAATATATACAAAAAACTATTTTCGTTGTATGGGAGGTGCCACGCCCATTTATTTCTTCCCGCCCATACAAAGCTTAAGTATGCATATTAGCACTTTAAACATCCGTACGAAGTTTGGAGACTTAAGCTATTACAGGTATTGAGATATATACAAAAAACCATTTTTGTTGTATGGGAGGTGCCACGCCCATTTATTTGTTTTCGCCCATAAACAACTCAATTATGCACATCAGTAAATAACTTACCTATACCAAATTTGGAGACTTCAGCTACAATAGGTATGGAGGTATGTGAAAAAAACTGTTCAATTTGTATGGGAGGTGCCACGCCCAGTCGGAATTTCAAAAAATAAATAAGCCTAAAACGCATTCCCAGATATCGGGTATGTCTTTTTTTCAAGTTTCATTAAAATCGGTCCAGCCGTTCTTGAGTTATAAGCGGTGTCACTAACAAAAAAAAAATTGTTCTTTTATATATAAGATAACTAGCTGACCCGGTGAACTTCGTACCACCTAACAATTATTGAATATATGGATTTTTTAAAAAAATCACAAAGTTTATTTAGTCAAATAGTTCATTTGAATATATTTATAAAGAAAACAAAAATTCAAAAATTTTACAAAAATAAGGCGTTTCAGGTAAAAGCTGTTAAGGAAGCTATGTATTTTCGTTCATGGGTTATGTTTAGGTTTATTCCCTTCAGTGCAGTACCTTGTGATATACGACATTTTTCGTTTTGTTATCAGGCGCAAGTACAAATAAAGCAGATGGTTTCCCAACACGTGAACATGCAACGTACAGTTGGCCGTGAGAAAAACATGAATTTTCTAAATTAAGACCACAGATACTCAAGGATTGTCCTTGTGATTTTTTAATCGTCATTGCCAATGCAAGACGAATAGGAAATTGAATTCGCTTAAGCTTAATAGGCATATCGGTTGGTATCATCGATATTCTCGGTATGAGAACTTCTTCACCTTTGAATTTTTCTCTAAGTATAATTGCGTGAATAACATGGACCATCAGTTTTGTTATTACTAAACGCGTTCAATTGCAAAGTTTTGGTTGGTTTAAATTTCGAAGCACGATAACTACCGAGCCAACCTCCAGTTGTAAGTTGCTCGGTGGTAAGCCAGGCACATCCAAGAAGCTTAAAATTCAGTTGGATAGTTCGTGGCTTCATCTTCGTTTGTAACACAATCAATAGATTTAGAAGAATGCAGAGTACCAACGATTTGATTCTGAACTAACTATATAGTTTAAATCATCAACATCTATATTTTTAGCTGCTAAAATTGTCCGTTCACTCAACCAGTCATAATTTTTCCCGTTAGCAATTATGTTGGGGAATACTTTCTGGATGAGCTCTTCTTTTGACAATACAAAATGACAAAAATTTTGAGGAAACGAAATCAATCCGTTTGATTCGTCGACAGGAATGCGGCCATTACCGAAAGTCAACAATTGGTTGGAGAAATCTTGGCCGATAAATCGTTGAGTAATGTAACTCTCATGTTTTCTGTCAACTGCAGTGTCTTTGCAAAACGCCACAGACTTGAGGACTTAACGCAAGCATTTATTCGTGGCAGTGTTTGGCGGAAATCACCAGACAGTAAAATCATTGCACCTTCAAAACATCTTGAGTCACTGCGCAGATCTTTAAATCTTCTTTTAAGAGCTTCTATTGCGTGTTTGTGTGCCATTGTGCATTCGTCCCAGATAATGATTTTATACGCTACTAAAACTTTGGACATGGCGGAGTTTTTCGCAATGCTACATGTCGGTTGCTCTATATTTTGAAGGTTTAATGGCAATTTTGACACTGAGTGAGCTGTGCGGCATCCTTCTTACAATGTGGCCGCTATTCCAGATGAAGCTACCGCTACATTTATGTTGGATCTCGCATGAACAGTGGCTTAAATCAATGACATGACGAATGTCTTCCCAGTTCCACCGGGGACATCAATTGCCTTCAATATTATATCATAGATTTCCTTCTGTTGGAGGTTTAAGAGGGAAACATTGGTTTGAACTTATTGGTTCAACTCATGTCGATCGTATTCACGATCACGCTTCAATTCTCGATTTAGAAGCTCATTCATTTCATGTTCTGGTTCTGGCAGTCCTAGCTTGACTAACAAACTGGCGCAAATAAGGTTACGCTTGTTTTCAATTAACAGCAAGGCTCGGTTATGCATCTTTTTTTTCTCCATATTATTGTTATTGAATCTTCGCTAATGCGAACTAACAATATGTATTCAAATCTTAAAATTATGTAATTGATATTAGTCCAGTCAGTACCAGACCAAAATTTAAGTTCTCACAATAAGGTAAATAAGGTTATGCATCTTGGCATTGACTTCAAGATTTGGATTTCTCTAGCTGGCACGATATTGATGTAAAATCTCTTCTGATACATTGTCCTTGTATTTGTTCCACAGGTCACTTGGACTTGACGGGAAGCATGTCAATAGAAAATAATGACAATAGCAAATAATGTTCGTGTATGCCTCAGCGATTGTCGTATCTCAATGAGTATCGTTTTCAAGCAAATTGACATGCAGCACAAAATGTTGGCAGACTATACCATTAACAGTACAAAATGCTGCAAATGATGTTGGACCACGAACATTCACCAGCAACAACCGCAATAAAAACATTCATCATTCTTCGGATGAACTGTATAAATGCAACTAAGAGCATCACTTGAACGCACATCCGGATGCCCAGGAACCATAGTGCCTTTCTTTCGACGTAAAAATTTTTTTGAAGAAGCGTTCCAAGTGTAATACCGTGGCATCTTCGAGTAAAGTAAAGTGTGTGCGAACGGATCGCTTTGACAAACAGCAAATAAACTTGTCAATGTTGTCGCTGCAGGTATTTTAGCACGTTGAACAACATTTGTCGCAGTGAAATATACTCGTTGGCCATTCTCCAGATGCACTGCTAAATGTGCAACAGTGGGATGACATTCGTGAATAGGGAATGAGAATATATGCCAAATCGCCTGGTCGCAGTTCACATATCGCCCAACTTTATAACGCGTAATTTCATCGTTGCCATTGGAGGTTTGGATGCTAAATATATCGCTGCCTTTCGTGATATTTTTGCAGATGTACTTGATCGACTTCACTGAATTAGAATATTCAACATTGCAATGTGTCTTAAATGATTTGGAAAGAAGTGGCGAATATAGCACAGTCCAACTGGTGTCAATCACAAAATCGTTTCCTTTTACTTTCTTTGTTATAGTTTGATCGTTCTCATTGGGCGATCAACGCCGATACAGTGGATAACCGTTATTGCCAGTGATAGTTTCCGCTGTCAATTTTCGTGGATAATGTTTGGAACACTTGCTGTCGACCATGCACGGAGATTGGGGGCTGATGGTGCCACACGGTCCATGAATCATATTTGTAGTTACAACATCATGTAGTTCTTGATCTGTTTCGGGATTAGGGATCTCGGCACTTATAATATTATCTATGTAGTCGGGTCGAACTTTTTCGACTAATCAAATAAGAATGTGTGCATGCGGCAAGCCTCGTTTTTTTGCCATTTTATTGAATACATCCAGCATCGAGTATCTCCGAACACGTATTGCCTAACAATATATATAATCAGCAAACGAACTTAGACCTAAACACACATAATTCACAAAATATTATCCTTAATAGCGTGTCAATAACGTATAAACATGTTCTGTTTGTTTCTTTGATAAGTACTGAAAATTGCTGATAAAGCGTAAATAGAAAAGCTGAGCCTATCGCATCTTTTTTGATGGGAAGCTATTACCAAGAAAAATTTCACAAACAGTTCAGTTTATAATGGCTTCATTATTTTGTAGCCCTATCCGCCACTTGTAAATGATTTTTTTTAATTTTTTTAAATGTTTTTTGTGCTTACAAAACAATGTATAAAAAAATTGCGTTAATGACTCGACAGATTAATCATTGCATAGCCTAAATGCTTAGGGAAAGACTTGAAATATGTATTGGTTAATTTTGTAGCTTCTGAACTAAAAAAAGATAGAATTATAATTTAATTTACGCTCGACAGGTTTCAAAGTTATTAATGCCTTTTTAGTACTTTTTTGGAAATATTAGACCACCAAAAGCGAGACAGGATAAAAAACCATATTTTGAAACGGCTTATATCCACTTTTGTACCGTCGGAACCGAAAAATATAAAAAGGGGCTCAAATTATATTTTGAAATTGCGTTTGACTGATCTCGAAAAATATGAATATAAAATTTTGATCCTAAGGGGTAAAAAGGGATAAACATTTAGTGGCAATTTTTAGGTTATTTCTGTTACTTTTAAACTAATAAATTAAATTGCGTTCAACTGGTTTAAGAAAAATATAAACACGTTTTTGAAGTTTTTTTACAGTTATTGAGGCTTATATAAGAAAGCATTTTTGTTGTATGGAAGGTGCCATACTCATTATTCCCTTTTTTCCTATACTCACGTCAATTATGTATATTAGCAAACATAAACATACATAGACAATTTTGAGACTCTAGGTATAAGAATTATTAAAGTACATGTAAAAAAAAATCCAATTGTATGGGAGGTGCCACACCAAAAAGTTTGGAGACCTTAGCTGTTACAGTTATTGAGATACACATATAAATATTTCCATGCAATTAGAGGTTGCAAACCCATAATTCACTTCCTGCCTATACTCGTCTTAGTTATGCATATTAACATAATAAATACCCATATTAAATTTGGAGATTTCAGCTGTTACATTTATTGACATATAAATGTAAAAGATATTTTCTTGTAAAGGAGCTGCCACGCCTATTATTATCTTCACGCCCGAACTCAGCCTAATTGTAAGCATCAACATCGTAAACACCTAGACAAAATTTGGAGATTTTAGCCAATACACAGCTGAATTACGCATATTACCATTATAAACATCTTTACAAATTTTTAAGAGTAACAGTTATTGAGATATATAAAAAAGCTATTTTCGTTGTATGGGAGATGCGCCGCCCATTTATTTTTTTCCGCCCATACAGAGAACAATTATGCATATAAGCACTATAAACATTCGTACAAAGTTTGAAAACTTCAACTATTACAGTTATTTATATATATACAAAAAACTATTTTCGTTGTATGAGAGGTGCTACGCCCATTTATTTCTTTTATGCATATTAGCACTATAAACTTCCGTACGAAGTTTGAAAACGTCAGATATTATAGCTATTGAAATATATGCAAAAAACTTTTTTCGTTGTGTGGAAGGTACCACGCCAATTTATTTCTTCCCGCCCATATAAAGCTCAGTTTTGCATATTAGCACTATAAACATCCGTACAAACTTTGGAGACTTCAGCTATTACAGTTATTGAGATATATACAAAAAACTATTTTCGTTGTATGGGAGGTGCCACTCCCATTTATTTCCTTCCACCCATACAGAGCACAATTATGCATATTTGCACTGTAAGCATTCGTACGAAGTTTGGAGACTTCAGCTATTACACTTATTGAGATATATACAAAAAACTATTTTCGTTGTATGGGAGGTGCCACGCCCATTTATTTTTTCCCGCAAATACAAAGCTTAGTTATGCATATTATCACTATAAACACCCGTACGAAGTTTGGAGACTTCAACTATTACAGTTATTGAGATATATACAAAAAACTATTTTCGTTGTATGGGAGGTGCCACGCCCATTTATTTCTTCCAGCCCATACAAAGCCTAATTATGCATATTAGCACTATAAACATCCGTACGAAGTTTGGAGACTTCAACTATTACCGTTATTGAGATATACACAAAAAACTATTTTCATTGTATGGGAGGTGCCACGCCCATTTATTTCTTCCAGCCCATACAAAGCCTAATTATGCATATTAGCACTATAAACATCCGTACGAAGTTTGAAGACTTCAGCTATTACAGTTGTTAAAATATATACAAAAAACTATTTTCGTTGTATGGGAGGTGCCACGCCCATTTATTTCTTCCCGCCCATACAAAGCTTAAGTATGCATATTAGCACTATAAACATCCATACGAAGTTCGGAGACTTCAGCTATTACAGTTATTGAGATATATACAAAAAACTATTTTCGTTGTATGGGAGGTGCCACGCCCATTTATTTCTTCCAGCCCATACAAAGCCTAATTATGCATATTAGCACTATAAACATCCGTACGAAGTTTGAAGACTTCAGCTATTACAGTTGTTAAAATATATACAAAAAACTATTTTCGTTATATGGGAGGTGCCACGCCCATTTATTTCTTCCAGCCCATACAAAGCCTAATTATGCATATTAGCACTATAAACATCCGTACGAAGTTTGGAGACTTCAACTATTACCGTTATTGAGATATACACAAAAAACTATTTTCATTGTATGGGAGGTGCCACGCCCATTTATTTCTTCCAGCCCATACAAAGCCTAATTATGCATATTAGCACTATAAACATCCGTACGAAGTTTGAAGACTTCAGCTATTACAGTTGTTAAAATATATACAAAAAACTATTTTCGTTGTATGGGAGGTGCCACGCCCATTTATTTCTTCCCGCCCATACAAAGCTTAAGTATGCATATTAGCACTATAAACATCCATACGAAGTTCGGAGACTTCAGCTATTACAGTTATTGAGATATATACAAAAAACTATTTTCGTTGTATGGGAGGTGCCACGCCTATTTATTTTTTCCCGCCCATACAAAGCTTAATTCTGCATATTAGCACTATAAACATCCGTACGAAGTTTGAAGACTTCAGCTATTACAGTTGTTGAAATATATACAAAAAACTATTTTCGTTGTATGGGAGGTGCCACGCCCATTTATTTCTTCCCGCCCATACAAAGCTTAAGTATGCATATTAGCACTTTAAACATCCGTACGAAGTTTGGAGACTTAAGCTATTACAGGTATTGAGATATATACAAAAAACCATTTTTGTTGTATGGGAGGTGCCACGCCCATTTATTTGTTTTCGCCCATAAACAACTCAATTATGCACATCAGTAAATAACTTACCTATACCAAATTTGGAGACTTCAGCTACAATAGGTATGGAGGTATGTGAAAAAAACTGTTCAATTTGTATGGGAGGTGCCACGCCCAGTCGGAATTTCAAAAAATAAATAAGCCTAAAACGCATTCCCAGATATCGGGTATGTCTTTTTTTCAAGTTTCATTAAAATCGGTCCAGCCGTTCTTGAGTTATAAGCGGTGTCACTAACAAAAAAAAAATTGTTCTTTTATATATAAGATAACTAGCTGACCCGGTGAACTTCGTACCACCTAACAATTATTGAATATATGGATTTTTTAAAAAAATCACAAAGTTTATTTAGTCAAATAGTTCATTTGAATATATTTATAAAGAAAACAAAAATTCAAAAATTTTACAAAAATAAGGCGTTTCAGGTAAAAGCTGTTAAGGAAGCTATGTATTTTCGTTCATGGGTTATGTTTAGGTTTATTCCCTTCAGTGCAGTACCTTGTGATATACGACATTTTTCGTTTTGTTATCAGGCGCAAGTACAAATAAAGCAGATGGTTTCCCAACACGTGAACATGCAACGTACAGTTGGCCGTGAGAAAAACATGAATTTTCTAAATTAAGACCACAGATACTCAAGGATTGTCCTTGTGATTTTTTAATCGTCATTGCCAATGCAAGACGAATAGGAAATTGAATTCGCTTAAGCTTAATAGGCATATCGGTTGGTATCATCGATATTCTCGGTATGAGAACTTCTTCACCTTTGAATTTTTCTCTAAGTATAATTGCGTGAATAACATGGACCATCAGTTTTGTTATTACTAAACGCGTTCAATTGCAAAGTTTTGGTTGGTTTAAATTTCGAAGCACGATAACTACCGAGCCAACCTCCAGTTGTAAGTTGCTCGGTGGTAAGCCAGGCACATCCAAGAAGCTTAAAATTCAGTTGGATAGTTCGTGGCTTCATCTTCGTTTGTAACACAATCAATAGATTTAGAAGAATGCAGAGTACCAACGATTTGATTCTGAACTAACTATATAGTTTAAATCATCAACATCTATATTTTTAGCTGCTAAAATTGTCCGTTCACTCAACCAGTCATAATTTTTCCCGTTAGCAATTATGTTGGGGAATACTTTCTGGATGAGCTCTTCTTTTGACAATACAAAATGACAAAAATTTTGAGGAAACGAAATCAATCCGTTTGATTCGTCGACAGGAATGCGGCCATTACCGAAAGTCAACAATTGGTTGGAGAAATCTTGGCCGATAAATCGTTGAGTAATGTAACTCTCATGTTTTCTGTCAACTGCAGTGTCTTTGCAAAACGCCACAGACTTGAGGACTTAACGCAAGCATTTATTCGTGGCAGTGTTTGGCGGAAATCACCAGACAGTAAAATCATTGCACCTTCAAAACATCTTGAGTCACTGCGCAGATCTTTAAATCTTCTTTTAAGAGCTTCTATTGCGTGTTTGTGTGCCATTGTGCATTCGTCCCAGATAATGATTTTATACGCTACTAAAACTTTGGACATGGCGGAGTTTTTCGCAATGCTACATGTCGGTTGCTCTATATTTTGAAGGTTTAATGGCAATTTTGACACTGAGTGAGCTGTGCGGCATCCTTCTTACAATGTGGCCGCTATTCCAGATGAAGCTACCGCTACATTTATGTTGGATCTCGCATGAACAGTGGCTTAAATCAATGACATGACGAATGTCTTCCCAGTTCCACCGGGGACATCAATTGCCTTCAATATTATATCATAGATTTCCTTCTGTTGGAGGTTTAAGAGGGAAACATTGGTTTGAACTTATTGGTTCAACTCATGTCGATCGTATTCACGATCACGCTTCAATTCTCGATTTAGAAGCTCATTCATTTCATGTTCTGGTTCTGGCAGTCCTAGCTTGACTAACAAACTGGCGCAAATAAGGTTACACTTGTTTTCAATTAACAGCAAGGCTCGGTTATGCATCTTTTTTTTCTCCATATTATTGTTATTGAATCTTCGCTAATGCGAACTAACAATATGTATTCAAATCTTAAAATTATGTAATTGATATTAGTCCAGTCAGTACCAGACCAAAATTTAAGTTCTCACAATAAGGTAAATAAGGTTATGCATCTTGGCATTGACTTCAAGATTTGGATTTCTCTAGCTGGCACGATATTGATGTAAAATCTCTTCTGATACATTGTCCTTGTATTTGTTCCACAGGTCACTTGGACTTGACGGGAAGCATGTCAATAGAAAATAATGACAATAGCAAATAATGTTCGTGTATGCCTCAGCGATTGTCGTATCTCAATGAGTATCGTTTTCAAGCAAATTGACATGCAGCACAAAATGTTGGCAGACTATACCATTAACAGTACAAAATGCTGCAAATGATGTTGGACCACGAACATTCACCAGCAACAACCGCAATAAAAACATTCATCATTCTTCGGATGAACTGTATAAATGCAACTAAGAGCATCACTTGAACGCACATCCGGATGCCCAGGAACCATAGTGCCTTTCTTTCGACGTAAAAATTTTTTTGAAGAAGCGTTCCAAGTGTAATACCGTGGCATCTTCGAGTAAAGTAAAGTGTGTGCGAACGGATCGCTTTGACAAACAGCAAATAAACTTGTCAATGTTGTCGCTGCAGGTATTTTAGCACGTTGAACAACATTTGTCGCAGTGAAATATACTCGTTGGCCATTCTCCAGATGCACTGCTAAATGTGCAACAGTGGGATGACATTCGTGAATAGGGAATGAGAATATATGCCAAATCGCCTGGTCGCAGTTCACATATCGCCCAACTTTATAACGCGTAATTTCATCGTTGCCATTGGAGGTTTGGATGCTAAATATATCGCTGCCTTTCGTGATATTTTTGCAGATGTACTTGATCGACTTCACTGAATTAGAATATTCAACATTGCAATGTGTCTTAAATGATTTGGAAAGAAGTGGCGAATATAGCACAGTCCAACTGGTGTCAATCACAAAATCGTTTCCTTTTACTTTCTTTGTTATAGTTTGATCGTTCTCATTGGGCGATCAACGCCGATACAGTGGATAACCGTTATTGCCAGTGATAGTTTCCGCTGTCAATTTTCGTGGATAATGTTTGGAACACTTGCTGTCGACCATGCACGGAGATTGGGGGCTGATGGTGCCACACGGTCCATGAATCATATTTGTAGTTACAACATCATGTAGTTCTTGATCTGTTTCGGGATTAGGGATCTCGGCACTTATAATATTATCTATGTAGTCGGGTCGAACTTTTTCGACTAATCAAATAAGAATGTGTGCTTGCGGCAAGCCTCGTTTTTTTGCCATTTTATTGAATACATCCAGCATCGAGTATCTCCGAACACGTATTGCGTAACAATATATATAATCAGCAAGCGAATTTTTTGCCTAAACACACACAATTCACAAAATATTTTCCTTAATAGCATGCCAATAACGTTATAAGCATGTTTGTTTGTTTTCTTAATAATTACTGAAAATTACTGATAAAGCGTGAATAGAGAAGCTGTAGCCAATCGCATCTTTCATGATGGGAAGCTATTACTAAGAAAAACTTCACAAACAGTACAGTTTATAATAGCTTCATTATTTGGTAGCCCTATCCGCCTCTTGTAAATAATTTTTTTTTATTTTTTTAAATGTTTGTTGTGCTTACAAAACAATGTATAAAAAAATTGCGTTAATGACTCACTAACTGACAGACAGATTAATCATTGCATAGCCTAAATGCTTAGGGAAAGACTTGAAATATGTATTGGTTAATTTTGCAGCTTCTGAACTTAAAAAAGATAGAATTGTAATTTAATTTATGCTCGACAGGTTTCAAAGTTATGAATGCATTTTTCGTACTTTTTTAAAATATTAGACCATTAGAGGTGAGACAGGGTAAAAAATATTTTATAACTGCTTATATCCATTTTGTACCTTCGGAACCGAAAAAGATTAAAAGGGCTCAAATCAAATTTTTAAATTGCGTTCGACAGGTCTCGAAAAAATATGAATATAAAATTTTGATAATTTTGATCCTAAGGGGTAAAGAGGGATAAACATTTTATTGGTAATTTTTAGGTTATTTCTGTTACTTTTAAGCTAATAATTTAAATTGCGTTCAACTGGTTTAAGAAAAATACGAACACGTTTTTTGAAGTTTTTTTACAGTTATTGAGACTTATATAAGAAAGTATTTTTGTTGTACGGGAGATGCCATGCCCATTATTCCCTTTTCTCTTAAGTATACTCACCTCAATTATGTATATTAGCAATCATAAACATCAATAGACAATTTTGAGACTCTAGCTATAAGAATTATCGAAATACATGTAACAAAAATCCAATTGTACGAAAGGTGCCACACCAAAAAGTTTGGAGACCAGCTGTCATAGTTAATGAGATACACATATAAATATTTCCATGCAATTAGAGGTTTCACACCCATAATTCACTTCCTGCCTATACTCATCTTAGTTATGCATATTAGCATCATAAATACCCATATTGAATTTGGAGATTTCAGCTGTTACATTAATTGACATATATATGTAAAAGATTTTTTCTTGTAAAGGAGGTGCCACGCCTATTATTTTCTTCACGCCCAAACTCAGCTTAATTGTAAACATCAACATTGTAAAAACCTACACAAAATTTGGAGACTTTAACCTTACACAGCTGAATTATGCATATTACCATTATAAACACCTTTACAAAGTTTTGAGAGTTCAACTGTTACAGTTATTGAGATATATACAAAAAACTATTTTCGTTGTATGGGAGGTGCCCCGCCCATTTATTTCTTACCGCCCATACAAAGCTCAATTATGCGTATTAGCACTATAAACATCTTTACAAAGTTTTGAGAGTTCAACTGTTACAGTTATTGATATATATACAAAAAGTTATTTTCGTTGTATGGGAGGTGCCCCGCCCATTTATTTCTTACCGCCCATACAAAGCTCAATTATGCGTATTAGCACTATAAACATCCGTACAAAGTTTAAAGACTTCAGCTTTTACAGTTGTTGAGATATATACAAAAAACTAATTTTCGTTGTATGGGCGGTACCACGCCTATTTATTTCTTTCGCCCAAACAAAGCTCAATTATGCATATTAGCACCATAAACATCGGTACGAATTTTGGAGACTTAAGCTATTACAGTTATTGAGATATATACAAAAAACTATTTTCGTTGTATGGGAGGTGCTACGCCTATTTATTTTTTCCCGCACATACAAAGCTCAATTATGCATATTAGCACTATAAACATCCTAACAAAGTTTGGAGACTTCAGCTATTACAGTTGTTGAGATATATACAAAAAACTATTTTCGTTGTATGGGAGGTGCCACGCCTATTTATTTCTTACCGCCCATACAAAGCCCAATTATGCATATTAGCACTATAAACATCCTAACAAAGTTTGGAGACTTCAGCTATTACAGTTGTTGAGATATATACAAAAAACTATTTTCGTTGTATGGGAGGTGCCACGCCTATTTATTTCTTTCGCCCAAACAAAGCTCAATTATGCATATTAGCACCATAAACATCGGTACGAATTTTGGAGACTTAAGCTATTACAGTTATTGAGATATATACAAAAAACTATTTTCGTTGTATGGGAGGTGCTACGCCTATTTATTTTTTCCCGCACATACAAAGCTCAATTATGCATATTAGCACTATAAACATCCTAACAAAGTTTGGAGACTTCAGCTATTACAGTTGTTGAGATATATACAAAAAACTTTTTTCGTTGTATGGGAGGTGCCCCGCCCATTTATTTCTTACCGCCCATACAAAGCCCAATTATGCATATTAGCACTATAAACATCCTAACAAAGCTTGGAGACTTCAGCTATTACAGTTGTTGAGATATATACAAAAAACTATTTTCGTTGTATGGGAGGTGCCACGCCTATTTATTTCTTTCGCCCAAACAAAGCTCAATTATGCATATTAGCACCATAAACATCGGTACGAATTTTGGAGACTTAAGCTATTACAGTTATTGAGATATATACAAAAAACTATTTTCGTTGTATGGGAGGTGCTACGCCTATTTATTTTTTCCCGCACATACAAAGCTCAATTATGCATATTGGCACTATAAACATCCGTACGAAGTTTGGAGACTGTAGCTATTACAGTTGCTGAGATATGAACAAAAAACTATTTTCATTGTATGGGAGGTGCCACGCCTATTTATTTTTCCCGCCCATACAAAGCTCAATTATGCATATTAGCACTATAAACATCCTAACAAAGTTTGGAGACTTCAGCTATTACAGTTGTTGAGATATATACAAAAAACTATTTTCGTTGTATGGGAGGTGCCACGCCTATTTATTTCTTTCGCCCAAACAAAGCTCAATTATGCATATTAGCACCATAAACATCGGTACGAATTTTGGAGACTTAAGCTATTACAGTTATTGAGATATATACAAAAAACTATTTTCGTTGTATGGGAGGTGCTACGCCTATTTATTTTTTCCCGCACATACAAAGCTCAATTATGCATATTGGCACTATAAATATCCGTACGAAGTTTGGAAACTGTAGCTATTACAGTTGCTGAGATATGAACAAAAAACTATTTTCATTGTATGGGAGGTGCCACGCCTATTTATTTTTCCCGCCCATACAAAGCTCAATTATGCATATTAGCACTATAAACATCCGTACAAAGTTTGGAGACTTCAGCTCTTACAGTTGTTGAGATATATACAAAAAACTATTTTCATTGTATGGGAGGTGCCACGCCTATTTATTTTTTCCCGCCCATAAAAAGCCCAATTATGCATATTAGCACTATAAACATCCGTACGAAGATTGGAGACTTCAGCTGTTACAGTTGTTGAAATATATATAAAAAACTATTTTCGTTGTATGGGAAGTGCCACGCCCATTTATTTTTTCCCGCCCATTCAAAGCTCAATTATGAATTTTAGCACTATAAACATCCGTACAAAGTTTGGAGACTTCAGCTGTTACAGTTGTTGAAATATATACAAAAAACTATTTTCGTTGTATGGGAGGTGCCACGCCTATTTATTTTTTCCCGCCCATAAAAAGCCCATCTATGCATATTAGCACTATAAACATCCGTACAAAGTTTGGAGACTTCAGCTGTTACAGTTGTTGAAATATATACAAAAAACTATTTTCGTTGTATGGGAGGTGCCACGCCTATTTATTTTTTCCCGCCCATACAAAGCTCAATTATGCATATTAGCACTATAAACATCCGTACAAAGTTTGGAGACTTCAGCTATTACAGTTGTTGAGATATATACAAAAAACTATTTTCGTTGTATGGGAGGTGCCACGCCTATTTATTTCTTTCGCCCAAACAAAGCTCAATTATGCATATTAGCACCATAAACATCGGTACGAATTTTGGAGACTTAAGCTATTACAGTTATTGAGATATATACAAAAAACTATTTTCGTTGTATGGGAGGTGCTACGCCTATTTATTTTTTCCCGCACATACAAAGCTCAATTATGCATATTGGCACTATAAACATCCGTACGAAGTTTGGAGACTGTAGCTATTACAGTTGCTGAGATATGAACAAAAAACTATTTTAATTGTATGGGAGGTGCCACGCCTATTTATTTTTCCCGCCCATACAAAGCTCAATTATGCATATTAGCACTATAAACATCCGTACAAAGTTTGGAGACTTCAGCTTTTACAGTTGTTGAGATATATACAAAAAACTATTTTCGTTGTATGGGAGGTGCCACGCATATTTATTTTTTCCCGCCCATAAAAAGCCCAATTATGCATATTAGCACTATAAACATCCGTACGAAGATTGGAGACTTCAGCTGTTACAGTTGTTGAAATATATATAAAAAACTATTTTCGTTGTATGGGAAGTGCCACGCCCATTTATTTTTTCCCGCCCATACAAAGCTCAATTATGCATATTAGCACTATAAACATCCGTACAAAGTTTGGAGACTTCAGCTGTTACAGTTGTTGAAATATATACAAAAAACTATTTTCGTTGTATGGGAGGTGCCACGCCTATTTATTTTTTCCCGCCCATAAAAATCCCAATTATGCATATTAGCACTATAAACATCCGTACAAAGTTTGGAGACTTCAGCTTTTACAGTTGTTGAGATCAATATACAAAAAACTATTTTCGTTGTATGGGAGGTGCCACGCCTATTTATTTTTTTCCGCCCATAAAAAGCCCAATTATGCATATTAGCACTATAAACATCCGTACAAAGTTTGGAGACTTCAGCTTTTACAGTTGTTGAGATATATACAAAAAACTATTTTCGTTGTATGGGAGGTGCCACGCCTATTTATTTTTTCCCGCCCATAAAAAGCCCAATTATGCATATTAGCACTATAAACATCCGTACGAAGATTGGAGACTTCAGCTGTTACAGTTGTTGAAATATATATAAAAAACTATTTTCGTTGTATGGGAAGTGCCACGCCCATTTATTTTTTCCCGCCCATACAAAGCTCAATTATGCATATTAGCACTATAAACATCCGTACAAAGTTTGGAGACTTCAGCTGTTACAGTTGTTGAAATATATACAAAAAACTATTTTCGTTGTATGGGAGGTGCCACGCCTATTTATTTTTTCCCGCCCATACAAAGCTCAATTATGCATATTAGTACTATAAACATCCGTACAAAGTTTGGAGACTTCAGCTGTTACAGTTGTTGAAATATATACAAAAAACTATTTTCGTTGTATGGGAGGTGCCACGTCTATTTATTTTTTCCAGCCCATAAAAATCCCAATTATGCATATTAGCACTATAAACATCCGTACAGAGTTTGGAGACTTCAGCTTTTACAGTTGTTGAAATATATATAAAAAACTATTTTCGTTGTATGAGAGGTGCCACGCCTATTTATTTTTTCCCGCCCATAAAAAGCCCAATTATGCATATTAGCACTATAAACATCCGTACAAAGTTTGGAGACTTCAGCTTTTACAGTTGTTGAGATATATACAAAAAACTATTTTCGTTGTATGGGAGGTGCCACGCCTATTTATTTTTTCCCGCCCATACAAAGCTCAATTATGCATATTAGCACTATAAACATCCGTACAAAGTTTGGAGACCTCAGCTTTTACAGTTGTTGAGATATATACAAAAAACTATTTTCGTTGTATAGGAGGTGCCACGCCTATTTATTTTTTCCCGCCCATAAAAAGCCCATCTATGCATATTAGCACTATAAACATCCGTACGAAGTTTGGAGACTTCAGCTGTTACAGTTGTTGAAATATATATAAAAAACTATTTTCGTTGTATGGGAAGTGCCACGCCCATTTATTTGTTTCCGCCCATACACAACTCAACTATGCACATCAATAAATAATTTAGTTGTACCAAATTTGGAGACTTCAGCTATAATAGGCATTGAGGTATGTAAAAAAAACTGTTCAATTTGTATGGGAGGTGCCACGCCCAGTCGGAATTTTAAAAAATAAATAAGCCTAAAACGCATTCCCAGATATCGGGTATGTCTTTTTTTTAAGTTTCATTAAAATCGGTCCAGCCGTTCTTGAGTTATAAGCGGTGTCACTAACAAAAAAAAAATTGTTCTTTTATATATAAGATTAGAAAAAAATTTTTTTTTTCCAAATATGCCCATTTTTTTTTTTTTTTGCTCAAAAGAAAGCTTATGTCTTTTCTTTGAAGAGCTTGGAAGTCGCTTAGTGGGATGCGAGTGGGATATCTATAAAAATTAATATTTTGTAACTCAAGGTAGAGGTTTTCCAATTTTCGCGTATATTTCATTTTGATTTTTTTTTCTATTTATGTAAAATTATCTCTTAAGCAAAAAAAAAAAATATTTTATGCTAAGAAACAACATAATTTAACCTTTTCGACGGTATGCATTAACAAAATGTGTTCAGGCATTGCCATATGAAAGTGATTTTATTCCAAAGGCCTACCATTTTGTTGGTAATACAGTGTCGAGTGTATGAAACTTTATTTGGTATTGCATACCGTCGGAAAGGTTAAATTATGTTGTTTCCTAGCATAAAATATTTTTTTTTTTTTTTGCTTAAGAGATAATTTTACATAAATAGAAAAAAAATCAAAATGAAATATACGCGAAAATTGGAAAACCTCTACCTTGAGTTACAAAATATTAATTTTTCTAGATATCCCACTCGCATCCCACTAAGCGACTTCCAAGCTCTTCAAAGAAAAGACCTAAGCTTTCTTTTGAGCAAAAAAAAAATGGGCATATTTGGAAAAAAAAAATTTCTAATTATTTTATAAAAAAAAATAAAAATTTTTTTTTTTTTAATTTTAAAAATATTTTTTTCTGGAAGATTGAAGAAAAAGCTATCGAAAGTATTTGGGACGAATTTTGTTAAAAGCAAAAGGTAACAAACTTCATGTATGAGAAAAAACACCTATTTGCCGAAAACGTCAAATTTTGAACCCCTCTAGCTCAGAGAGTTCTTGACCGATCATGTTAAAAAATTGTGTCTGAGCTACACTCTGCAAGAACTTACTTTGGTCCAAATTTCTTTCCAATCGAAAAAAAAAGTTGGGTCACTTGACATGAAATCCCCCATATACTTAATATTGTAAACGATATCCTCCAAACCTTAAGCGCATATATGCTACATGGCTGGTGGAACTTAATCATAACGATTGTTATACAAAATAAAACAAAATTCAATAAAAGACAGTTTTTAGAACATAAATATTTTTGATGGTTAGATATTAGAAATAAGCCTGTGGAATACGGCAAGACTTTTGACTTTTTCGTAAGCGAATTTTCTATCTGCAGTATTCAAAATATATGAGATATATGAAATATATAAATATTGTAACAAGCGCAATGACAAGCTGATACATACTCGTATTAATCATATGAAGGGTGTAAAAAGAAAACTGCATATTTTTAATCTAAAAGTGCTTTTTCATTTATTATTTGTCATATGTATATGCCTGCTTACATCCATTAAATTTTTGAAATTAGTCTGCTATTAATTCTGGCATTGTGTGTTTCAAGTGTAGTTGCTTTTTTTTTGCAACCAACCAAAACCTCCATTTGTTATTAAGCCTTTAGACCTTTTAAAACATCATATGGTGGTACATTTAAAGAACCTGAAGAGCAGGATGTATGAAAACTTTAATAAATGGTATCTGCCTTTAACATGTTACTAAAGTAAAAAATAATTATTGTAACATGTCTTGCATATGTATATGACATAATCTTAAAAAAAAATGTTAAAGCAGAAAATTAAATTATGAAGGTAAATATTAAATCTAACACAGTGTTATCCTGCATAATGTACTGTAGAAGCAAAGTAGCAGTTTTTATGTTTTTTTTTCATTATAAATTTCAAATTTAATTCAAATTAAAGTACACAATGTCGTCTCTCCTTTTCAAACGAGTGTGTCTGCCATGTTGTAAAATGATTAAAGGTTCACTTAAACGTAACTCAACTATACCACAGAAAACAGCTGTTGGAACCAAACTAACGGGCAACACTAAATTTGATTATAGGTGACTTACCATTATGCCATAATCATAACCTTAGAAACCAATTGAGTTTTGGTTTTCAAGGCAACGGTTATGGTTATGGCGTTATGGTAAGTCACATAAAATTGAACCTTAAACCATGCGGGTTTAAAAATGTTTCCAGCTTATTTATATACTTGTCGTTACAGTTTAATATTTAAAATTTAGCACATGAAACTTACCAGTTTACTGATAAAATTTCGATGCTTTTATTCAAATAATTTTAATCCCGATTCTTTATGTTTCCATATATGAGTAAAGTGAAGGTTATGTGAGTGCATTTCTGCTCAATTCATTTTATTCCCCATAATTTTGACCATTCTTCTTCTTCTGGAAAAAAATGATTCCGTAATCGGTTAAATATCTCTTTAGGATCTTCACGAGTGCTAATAGAATCAGTATCATCGAAAAATGCTGATAAACATTTGTATTTGAATGTTTGCTTGAATGTATTTTGTATAAAGTAAATACAGAATCGTTTCTAGGATACTACCTTAAGGTACGCCAACCCTCTAGCATACAAAAACTTCATTTTAAATTTGTTCAAAAATTATTACAGCAACACACTGTAAGTTATAAAAAGTGGTTTCAGACGATATGTATTTTACACATGACTAGTCACTTTTGCAATCCACATGTATTTGCATATGTCTGTCAAAATTGTCATTTTACAGACGGTTTATAATTTTTGCTTTCACACGTACATATGTAATTACATCTGACATAGCCTTCAAACCAAAATAAACAACTTACTTTTCCTTGTTGTTATTCTAAAAACAGCTGGTGGCACATGCTTTGTCAGATGAAAATAGAGCACGCTCTAATTACATTACATATGTGTTTCACACATGCAATGTTCAGACGGCAGATATCAAATTCGCACTGCAAAATTTTAAAAGTCATGTGTAAAATACATATCGTCTGAAAGCACTTTTAGGAAGTTTTCCGTAATGTTGTTTTTAAATGAAAAAGCATTAAATTTAAAATGATAATTTTTAAATGGTTTCAAGAATTATTCAAACCTTCAACTGCACGAAAATACTGATTTTCAGTTGAATTTTGTTAGTGATTTTGTGGTTATATTTGACTTTGTTAATGTTTTTTCTGATACTTTGTGTTATGATGTTTGTAACGCCTAAATGTCATGGTCTGAGACCAATCTTTAAGTATACCGATCGACTCAGAACTACTTCCTGAGTCGATTTAAGCATGTCCATCCGCCCGTCAGGCTGGGTTTTAATGCTTGTCTCTGCCATTTTGCCCACATGTTTATCTTTATGTCCCTTATAACGCGAAAAACTAATATTATGTGACCATCTTTAAATTGTACCGATCGGCTTAGAACATGCCAGTCCGTTAAACCAGCTGGTTGTCAATGTATTCTTGTGATCGAAGTGCAGGTAATGCTTTAAAAGACACTTTGATGAAATTTGCCACAAATATGAGAGCTGAGGAAAAACGTCTTTTGTTTGTGTGGGTGATTGGTCCATTTTCGGCATAGCTCCCATACAAATTTCCTGTGGAAATAAGCATTTTAGGCGAAAACTTTTTTGAATATGACTCTACATTTTAAGGTATAAAGAGAAGCCATTATTGGCAGTAGTTGGCGTTAACCCGGGCTTGACGAACTGTAACTTTCTTACTTGTTTTTGATTGGTATGTTTTTATTATAATTATAAAATAAATAAAAAGTATTTTACCTCTGTTTGAACATAAACTTTGGGCTCAATGGCGGCCTGAAAATATTCGCCTATACATGTCATGTTCGCCATGAACATTAGCACGTGTTCCCTACCTGCAAGCATACGAACTAACTAGTAGCGTTCCTCTGCCGACGTCATCTTTAAAATTAATTTTATTGACAAATTTTTCAATACTCGAAAACGTTTTTTTTTTTTCGAAAAAGAAAAGAAAGTTTTCATTGTAAAATATTTTTAAAACCAGTTTCGCGCAATGATTATCATATCAAATCACTGTAAACGAAAGGCAATAACTATAAGGTATGAACGTCTGTGCATTGTTCTACCAAATACACTTTAGCAGATATTTTAAGCAGTAAAAAACCTTAAAACTACAACTAAGGCAAGAATATACCGTTACATGCATGACAATTTAAAGCATCCAAGGAGCGAATATAACAGCAGCAGGTGTTTCATATTTTTCGTGTTAAAATAAAAACATAAAATTTTATGTATATTTTTCATTTAAATTATAACAAAAAATTAATAAAATAGTAAATGTTTTACAAAGCCACTAAACTAAGGATGTGCTGCTTGCATTTATTAGTAGTTCAGCTGGACAGAAAATTATGTTAAAAATTTATTTTAACATATTTATTAACATGAACTATTTATTTTACATGTTGCATAAACAAACTTAGTAAAAAATTGTTAATAGAAATTTTCATTATATTTGTCTTTTATCCTTTAACTAAGATTTGAAAAATATGTTCAAAACACAAACACAGTTTTAAAACAAAAACAGCGCGGTTCGACTATACCATGGTTAAATTTATTATCAGGTGAACGCATCCGACAGAAAATATTTTACTCTCTAACTGTTCGCTTTTTTATATATAGAGTTTGCCAACACAGTTCAAATTATTTTACCACCATGTTGTCTAACTCCATATAAAAAAAAGAAAAAAGTAAGAGAGTAAAAAATTCTTCCTTAAAATGGTTTTTTATACCCTTCACATAAGTAACAAATTTATCATTCCGTTTTCAATTTCCTTAATTTCCATCTGAGACCCACAAAGCATATATTTTCTTGGTACTTAAAGATAGGGAAGTCGACTTAGTGATGTCCGTCTATCCGTCTGCCGGTCTGTTCGTGTTATGGTTGAAATCAACTTTTAGAAGCCACCAATGTCGCTTAGACCCGCAAAAGCTATTAAACGATCTGCGAGCAAATTGCTATTGAAATGAAGCAAAATCGCCCGATAACTGACGAAAACATAAGCAGAAAACCACAACTACCTCTGTTTATTACTCTAAAATTTTTACATAAACCCCTCTACAACTGCCCAGCAGTTATTCCTATCTGGGTGAAATATAAAACTGAATCCCAATAATTTTTTCCCACCAACATTTTTGTGGAAAATAATTAGCCCCTATCTCCGCCACCTAATAGTGTTGCCACACAAAGTTCAATTTTGTTTACTCCCAAAGTTTCTAGGGGGTTTTTTTACAGAGGTCATATGTAAGACCAACCTTAATTTATTTCCAAACTATTTTGTGGAACGTACTAACTTACCCCTTATATATAGGCCCTTACCGGGTTGCCATACAAAATTTGAAAAAAATTGGCTAAAAACCCCTACAATTTCCCCTAGAGAAATAAAATGTTTTACAGACCCATATTTGTTTTCCCTCCCAAACATATCTCTAGAACATACTTGTCCCCTATCACCATCACCTACACAAAAAATTCAACAATAATGTAAAAACGTCCATACCTTCCCATAGCCAGCGTTATAGAAATAAAGTGTACGAACGAGCTCCATTTGTTTTCCCTTCCAAACATATCACTAGAATATACTTACCCCCTATCACCATCGCCTAAGGGGACTCACATAAAAAGTTTGGAAAATTGTTATAAATCCACCCCTACAGCTTCCAGAGTGCCCATGGATAGGGGGAAGCAGGACTGTCTTCAATTAACGTTCCCTTGCAAATATTTTTCTAGACCATATTTACCCCCTATCACCACCCCTTAAGAGGGTTGCCATACAAAATTTAAAAAAAATTAGGGTAAAAACCCATACATCTTCCCTAGCCACCTTAAGAGGGTTAAAATATGACACCAGCCCCTATTTAAAAATTAGAAACATTTCATAAATAAAAAAAATGAAAAAAAATAAAAAAGTTTGGGGTTTTGAAAGGATAATGTGAATTTTATCTAACATACGGCACAGCCGAATATAACGCTCTTACTTGTTTTTTTATACAGTAATTCGACACAGCTAAACTGTTTTCAAGACATTATTATTTTATTAAAATTACTTTCAGGTCGACAATGCTATAGTTTTTGAAATAAAAAACTTTATAAAATATTTATACTCCCCTTGCTTTTATTCAAGAAACATTTCGTAGACTTTTTGGTAGAATATACGAACGAAATTTTGCGTAATAGTATTTGTAAACTATACAAAAGTTTCGTTTAAATCACAAAGCCAATTTTTAGACCAGAAATTCGTAATTTTCGTAATATTTACGAAACTTTTATAAACTTACAAAAACAATTTTACAAAGAAATTGAAAGTTTTTTGTACATTTTTTATATTTATGAAATAATTGTGTTAAATATTATACTTATTTCGTAAAATATACAAAATAATTTTGTACATTTGATATATTTCACGTTGTTCAAAATAACGAAAGATTTCGGTCAATGTGTCATGGTTTTTTTTGAGTGTACTATCAAGGTTAGTTATTAAGGGTATTAAAGGCTGGGTTAGCCGACCGTAATTTACTGTTGCTGTAACGGACCGGAACAGCTGATTGTTTTTGCTATGTGTAAAGCAGTTAGACCAGTTATAGTGTTTTAGTGTAACTTAACAGTAACGTACAAACCTGTATAAAATAGAAACTGTTTACATAACTAGGTGACATTTGTTAAGAGTAGTGCCAACTTGTTAGTTTTTAAAGACGCTTAAAATAAAAATACTTTGTTTAAAACAACAAAACTAACAAAATTCCTGAAAAGATTAAATGAATACTATTTATTTATGTGTATATAAAAAAATTGTGTATATGAATTTTTCTTTTAGAAAAATGTTTTATAAAATGTTTATGCAAGTACTGATTAATTTATTTAAATAGCAAATTTTTCTTATGTGAAACTCTTTTATTAAATATTTAAGCAAACGTCCTTATTTTACATATCGCGCACGTAATCAACGTCGATAATTTAAAATTCATCAGAATGATTTATTTTTTCTAGCCAAGCTCCCAGACCAATCTTAAACATACACGAAAATTTCATTTGCATTTCAGTATACTTCAAAGTCAGACTGTTCTTTAACTGTGTAAATTAATTTGGTTATAAAATATACATACATACATATGTATAAAAGTACTATTGTTCTTAATATACATAAATATATCTTGTATACTTTTTCTACAGATAAAATAACTTGTATGCAGTAACAAACATACACAGAAAGAAAACCAGCTTTCTAAAATCAAGAATTTTATTCTTGAATTTATCCAAAATCTTTCTTAAAATTTTTAAGTACGATCTGTATTACATTTTCTTAAATCAAGCCTATTCGGATTGCTTCACCAAATTAAGCAGAAAAAAGCTTGTTGTCTTAATATATTATTTTACATTTGAAAACAAAGTGTCTCGGTGGCCTAGAGGTAACGCGCTTGTACTGAAGTGCCAAAAGTCCCTTGTTCGCATCTCAGCTTCGGTAAGTACAAATTGTAAATTTTAAGTGTTTATAAAATAAAAATAAAATATAAAATTCTTCTTCTTTAATAAAGCTCCTTAAGTCAATAAAGAAGACATTTCATTTTCGAATTAATCCCGTTTACGGCTTAAATCAATCTTTTTCACGCTTACATCAAGTACGGTTCCGAATTCAAATCAATCCTTTTTTGGTTTAATTATGGCTAAAAGTAAGGAATTCGTACTTGAAAAATTTTACTTGGAGTAAGAAATTTTGTAATTGATTTAAGAAGAACCGTACTCACCGTACTTTTGACACCGCTATGGCTTGATTTAAGTAAAGTATACTTAGTTTATTCTTTGTGTGTACTGATTGCTTTTGATGAACTATCAATTTAAACACAAGGTTGTCAAAGGAACTCAACTATTTTAGTTTCATATAGTTATATACTAGTAAAAATACTAGTTTTTGTTTTTATCGTTTATAGCAGAGTACAAATTTTCTCAAGAGTGAGCGATAAAAAATCACCATTCATGAAAAATCTCGAGAGCGAAAAATCCTAAAAAAAATTTTTTCTTCTCACGTTCATAAAAGAGCGTGAAAAAATTTTTGCCAACCCTCACTCACTTATGAGAAGTTTGTCGTTTTTTTTTTCACGCTCACAAATCACAAATGAAAAATAAAAACCAAATTTTATTTCTCACTCACAAATGAATGAGAAATTTCTTCTTTTCACTTTCGATTCATTCTTTTATGAGTGCGAGTGTTGCTTTAATATTTTTCACGCTTTGTAACAGAGTTGCCGGAAAATAATTTTTTAAGCGTGTGAAATTTGTACTCCCAATAATAGTAAAAAAATTCTTGCATTTACATAAATTTTTTTTATTTTGCTGGTATAATAAATAAATATTAATATAAAGGATTACTTTCAGCAGTATTTATTGTGAAAAAGTCATATTTATAAAAAAATTGTTTTTGTTAAGAAACTTAAATAATACATTATATTTTATGTTGTGATTTTTTAGAAATTTTATAGTCTTCACTGACACAAATTTTCATAGCAATCTTTAAAAATATTTATGAACTATTTTCCTAAATTTTTAATTGACGTTTTCCGATAAAAAAAAGTATTTCTTGTGTATTGTGTTCAAGGTCGTAACTGCTCTTTTTTTAATTTACCTTACTGTTTATGCGCATAGTGTAAACGCGGCGTACAACTGTCACTGGCTTTTCTATGTTTTTTAAGTGGTTGGCGCCTGTCTGTTGTATGTACTCTTTTTTTTATTATTATTATTGTTATTCTCTCCCTTGTCAACTCAGGTGTACGGTACGTACGAAAACCCCCGTGAATTGGAAAATAAATTTAACCCAAACTATTATTATTATAAACTAATTTTCTGTGTTTTACTTACAAATATTTTCGAGGAATATTTCGAGGCAAACATTTTTTGGTCCTTCGAGCCGGATACGTAAACCCCCCGAGAGCCTAGAAATATTTTTAAGAAAATATTTTATATTTGCAGATTCCCCACGAAGTTTGGAAAAAACCCGCCATATTCTTCATTTATTTTTTTTGAAATATTTTTTACCCAGGATTAAAGGTATGTAATTTGTGTTTTTCTCCAGTGAAAGCAAATTAAAACCTAAAGAGTGTGATTAATAAAGATAAAATTTTAATTCAAATAAAATTTAAACTAATAAATCTGTGTTTAACAACAAACCTGACCAACAAGTGATAACATAAGTAAAACAAGTGCAAGTACAAAAATCACCCCCCATTTAAAACACCAGTCGTTTTGCCGTCGGCAAAACGCGTTTTCATATTACACAGTGCAATTTTTTTTCCCTCTCACGAGTTTTTATAATACACAGTGCAGTGTTTTTTTTTTTCTCATATTTTTCTTTTGAAAAATTATATCATTTTGTACATTTGAAATTAAGAGAAAAGAAATATTAAAATTAAAGTAAAAATAAAAATTGTACACAAATTTTTTGTTGATTAACATTTCTTTAAAAAGTGACAAAAAAAGTAAAAAAGAGTGGTGTTCTTGTTTAATAAATAAACCCCGTTTTACTTAACTCTCATTTGTTGGTTTGTTGTTGTTGTTTTTATATACACACATAACATTTACATACATTAGTGCTGCAACTTTTAGTCGTACGAATATTCGGTCAACGATTAATTTTATTCGGTTACAAAGTGCATTACCCCGTTTCTACTATTTAAACCCCGTGTGTATACACAATTTTTCGCATTTTTTATCTTATTTCTTTTCTCGTAAAGAAGCAGAGTCGAATAATTGTTTTTTTTTTGCGAAAATACATATTTTTGTGCCAGTGATCGAATATTCGTGCCTAGTATTTTTAGAGTACTAGTGTGTGGCAACTATTTTATAATTTTTTCCATAACGAAGTAATTTTACGCATTGAATTTTGTTTTCCAACTAATTTTTTTACCCCCGAATATAATTAGTAAATTCAATCGGTTTTTCTTAATCGGAAAAAACCAAGCTAAAATTACTTTACTAAGCTTTGTTACTTTTGTGTAATATTTTTGTTGTTATTGGACAATTTGTTTAACCCTTACTTGTCCTTTATCCATCTTTTAACCCTTACTTGCCTGATTTTTTTTTTTTTTTTGGTTTGCATTTTTAACTCTAACCTCTTATTGAGAATTCGCTCGTTTGGAATTTTTTTAATTGTGCAAATCGTTTCGAACTTTATTTTTCGACAGTTCGCTTGTTTTAAGAATCGTTTTTGTGGGATCTTTAGGATTTGCCGATTTTATAAGGAAAACTTTTTTTATTCTGTTAACTTCTAACTGTTGCCACCATTCGGAAAATTTCCCCCTATCACCTAAGATCGACAATGGACTTAGCCGCCTTTATTCGCAATGCCGACCGCTTGGCCGAATTCGAGGCGTATGTCGCTTCGATACCCGTGGCTGACCATCAGCTTGGCTCGTTGATGAGCCATGAAAGGGAAATAAACCGTCTATGGGAGGCTGTGCGATCATCCTATGACTGTTTGTTAGTTGAGGCAGAAAAGGTGAAAAGTTCTACGATCGTAGAGGTTAAGTCTAGGTATATGGCTTGTTATACCACATATACCCGAGGTATTTCCACAATTACGACCCAATTGGACCGCTTAAAGTCTGTTGCTCAAGCCGAAAGAGCCATGGAGTTTGGAGTTCATTCCACACCCATGATGAACTTACCCCCTTGTGATACCCCGATTTTCTACGGCGACTATAAGAGTTGGCCTTCTTTTCGAGATATGTTCTCAGCCTTGTATGGTAATAACCCCCGTTTGACCCCTGTACAAAAACTGTACTATTTATTGCAGAAAACTGCAAAGGATGCTCATGACGCCATACAAACAGTGCCGTTAACTAATGATGGCTATGCAATTGCATGGAAAAAGTTGGTTGACACTTATGAGAACAAAGGGGCCCTAATAAATGAGCAACTTCGAACCCTGTTGAGTATTAAGCCTATTGCCCAGGAGACAGGTCCCAATATTAGGAACTTGCAGCGAACTATGAATGATTGCATAACGAATCTCTCTTTGCTTGAGGTGACACCGGAGATTTTTTATCATGTTATGTTAGTGTATATCTGTGTCACTAAGTTACCCGAAAACACTCTGAGCCTCTGGGAACAGTCGAAGAAACTTTGTTCCAAAGCTTTAAGGTGGGAGGATATGGATTCGTTTTTAACTGCCCATTTTAAGACCCTCGAATCAATTTCAGACATTCGACAGTCTAACCCTGTTCAAAACTCGAACAAAGGCCATGAAAATGTGAACCCCCACAAAGGTGCTCAATTTAATGCGGCTAAGAAGTCGAATAAGGATGCAAGGAAGGTTCACAGTTTTGCGACGAAAACTGGCAAAGCGCCTACTAGTTGTCAATGTTTCCTTTGCCAAGGCCCACATCCGATTAGACTGTGCCCCTCGTTTTTGAGTCAGAATGTTGATGAGAGAATTTCGACAGTGAAAAGACTTAAGTGTTGTACGAATTGTCTGGCTACCTCCCATGAATTTAAAATGTGTCGAAGTGTTTATGTGTGTTCTCTTTGTAAACAGAAGCACCACTCGTTGCTTCATCGAGATAATAGACAGCCGGGTCATAGCTCAGCTGCCGCCTCACCCCAACTCCCAATAGCTTCTGGTACAGTGGTACCACTCAGTCAAACCCCGTTGAATAGAGACCCTAATCCAGCTAACAATCAAACTCAACCCCCGCTTAATTGTAACCCTTCAACTTCTGCAGCTGCTCGGAATGTCCATACGTACGCTGCGCATTTTGAGCTCAAGCCCCAATTCGACAGTCCTGTTGGGCTCGACATTATGTATAGTTCATGTTAACAATCTCAAATGTACAGCACGAGCGCTAGTTGACCCCGGTTCGCAAGGTACTTTTATTTCTAGGAGGTTACAAAAGAAACTTGCTATCCCCACGTTTTCAGTACCATTAACTAACGTTACTGGTATGATGGATTGCTTAGCTGGAAAATCCTCGACTATGTGTGTCTTAACGGTCGGATCACCGATCGACCCTGATTTCCGTGTTGAAGTTTGCGCATTCGTGGTCGAAAGGATAACCGGTCGGTTGCCCTCGTGTACTCTTTCTGATCTTGTAACCTCTAGTTTCCCCGATATTTCAATAGACGACGTCTTTTGTACCCGGGTGGATATACTTTTTGGAGGAAATGTATACCCAAAAATTCTAACCCCGGATGTTAAAATACATCCGGATGGCAACCTGATCGCTCAGAGAACCGTTTTTGGTTGGATTGTGACAGGTGAGGTTTTTCAATCTGAGCCCCTACACTCAATTTCGGCGTTCTGTAGTCAGGTTGAAATTAACTCCCAACTTGCGCGATTCTGGGAGCTTGAAGAAGTTCCCCAAGTATCCCCGTTATCCGAGGTTGAAAATGTTTGTGAAAATCTTTACAAAAGTTCAACCTATCGAAACCCCGATGGTCGCTATGTAGTTTCGCTCCCATTTCGAAAAGAGTATCTTAACGAAGTGCAGTTAGGAGACTCTCGAGATAATGCTCTATCCCAATTTAAGCGAAATGAAGCTCGGCTTTTGAAGACCCCCGAATTAAAGAAACAGTATGATGCTGTCGTCCGGGAATATTTCGAACTAGGTCATATTAAGGCCGTTGATCCCCCTGGATCAGACGCGACTACCTATTATTTACCCCATCACGCTGTGTTTAAACCCGATAGTGTAACCACCAAACTAAGAGTGGTTTTCAACGCTTCAAACCCCTCCTCCAACGGCGTAAGCCTAAATAATGTATTATACCCCGGTCCTGTGTTACAATCTGATCTTACTGTCCTTATTTTGCGGTGGAGGTTTTATCGGTACGTTTTCAATGCAGATATTGAAAAGATGTATCGTCAGATATTAGTTAATCCTACTCAAACCCCGTATCAACGAATATTGTTTCGTGAAAACCCCGAAGATGAGATAAGGGACTACGAGCTAAATACGGTCACGTTCGGAGTGAACTGTGCACCCTATTTGGCAATTCGAACCCTAATGCAATTGGCTGATGATTGTGAATCCCAATATCCTGCGGCATCTGAAATTTTGAAAACCCAAATGTATGTCGACGACGTACTATCTGGCTCTCATGAGCTAGAAGACGCTTTTAGGAGACGTGAGGAATTAACCAATGTTCTTGGTTCGGCTGGCTTTGTTTTGCGAAAGTGGACAGCCAATCACATGCGCCTTCTGGAAGATTTACCCCGTGAGAATCTGCTTAATGCAGACTTCTTAAAATTTTCAGATACCAGTAGTACAAAAACTCTAGGGTTGCGATGGAATGCTGATAGAGATAGCTTTTATTTTGAACTCGCATCGCAACCTCGGGCGGATGCCACTACAAAGCGGGTAGTCTTATCCGAAATTGCTAAATTATTTGATCCAGCCGGTTGGCTATCCCCCAAAATAATTACGGCGAAAATTATAATGCAACAAATTTGGAAAGATAAGACTGATTGGGATGAAAATTTAAAACCTCTTACACTTATTCAGTGGCATGGGTTTTTGAATGATTATCACAATATTGAGGAAATTAACATTCCAAGATGGGTTAATTTTCACCCCGATTCTGAGATTGAACTTCATGCGTTTTGCGACGCATCCGAAAAGGCATATGCGGCGGCTCTTTATGTCCGAAGCATGACTGAAAATGGAATCACGGTGCACTTGCTTGCATCTAAGACAAAAGTAGCTCCTGTCAAGTGTGAGACAATACCCCGTTTAGAGCTTTTAGGAGCGGCTTTGATGGCAAACATGGTAGAATCGTTGTGCAGACAACTAAATCTGGCCGAGTGTAAGATTTATTTTTGGACTGATTCTACCATAGTTTTATCTTGGTTGAAGAAACCCCCTTGCCATTGGCCAACTTTTGTTAAGAATAGAGTTGCCTTAATTTTGGAAAAGGTTGGTAATGAGAATTGGTCTCACGTGGACTCCAAAGACAACCCCGCCGATTTGGCAAGTCGAGGAGTTCTAGCGCGAGATCTAGTGGATAATTCTCTTTGGTGGCACGGACCTTCGTGGCTTACCCAGCCTCGAGAGTTCTGGCCGCAATCTACCCCCGTTAATCACCAGCACTTAGAAGTTCAATCATTTTCTGTACAAACGGTACCCCCACACGACATACTTGAACGATTCTCAGATTTACCCCGTGCAATGCGAATTATTTCGTATTGGTTCAGGTGTTTGCAATATTTGAGAACCCGAAAATGTTTGCATGACACCTTAGAGTTAACCCATTCTGAAATGAAATTCACTCGAGATCGTTTAATTTTAGTATGCCAACAGAATCACATACCCGAATACAGCCAATTGTCAAAAAATATGCCTTTACCCTCGAAAAGTAATTTGCTTCCGCTAAACCCCTTTATCGATTCGAATGGTTTTGTAAGGATTAATGGTCGACTCGCCCAATCTCCGGCTTTGACGTACGATGAGCGTTTCCCTAAAATCTTGCCCTATTCCGGCCGTTTCACTCGGTTATATGTTGAGCATATTCATAAGTGTTCTGCTCATGGCGGTCATTCGCTAATGCTTCGGTTAATCAGAATTGAATTTTGGGTCCCTAAGTTGAAGAATCTGATTCGCACGGTTATTTACAATTGTAAGGAATGTACTATTTATCGCAAGAAAACTGGACAGCAGATTATGGCTGCTCTACCCCCTGAGAGGTCGTCTTTCTCTAGACCTTTTACCCATACGGGTTTAGATTTCGCCGGTCCGTTCGACATAAAGTCATACATTGGTAGAGGTTGCCGAATCACGAAAGGTTATGTGCTTGTGTTTGTTTGTTTCGCAACGAAAGCCATTCATTTAGAGGCAACCGGTGATATGTCGACAGAGACGTTTTTGGCAGCATTTTCCCGTTTTTTCTCCCGCCGAGGATGCCCCTCTCATTTGTACTCTGACAATGGAACTGCGTTTGTTGGGGCAGCTAATGTTTTAGAAGCTGATCGAAAGAAGTTTTTGCCTGATTTGAGAGGGAAGATTCTTGCGCGAAATGGTCTTCAAGTTATTGATTGGCATTTTATCCCCCCAGGTGCTCCTCATATGGGAGGCTTATGGGAAGCCGGTGTAAAGAGTGTGAAAACTCATTTACGAAAGATTTCTGGAGTGCAGAAATTTACATTTGAGGAATTTTCGACAATGTTGGCTCGCATCGAAGCGTGCTTGAATTCGAGACCCTTAACGGCCATGAGTGATGATCCGCAAGACTTAGTCCCGCTGACTCCTGGTCATTTTTTGATTGGAGCTCCTCTTTTAGCACCCCCTGAACCCGACCACTCTGACCTCTCGTTGAGCGTCGCAAATAGATGGCAGAAGCTAAAGGTGCTTCATCACCAATTTGCTCAACGGTGGAAGGAAGAGTACCTTAAGGAGCTTCATCGACGAGTTAAGTGGAAATATCCGCAAAGGGATTTTGAAGTAGGGGACTTAGTTGTTATTCGGCAGGATAATTTACCCGCCAATGAGTGGCGCTTAGGCCGAATAGAAAAGACTTACGTAGGACGTGACTGTAGAATCCGCACAGCGGACGTGAGAACAGCTTCAGGCGTTTTTACTCGGCCCATTGTGAAGCTTGTTCTCTTACCCAACTCAGAACCCCACTAATTCACTGCTTTTTTTTCTTCTTCTTTGTTTACTCCCTGTTTAGCAAGATGTCTAGTGTCTCCCGTCGCTTAGAAGTCCACCGTGAGCCCGTTGAAGGTCCTGGGTCTTCCGTGGCTATTAGATCCCCGCGTGACGAGAACTTCCGGGATTGCCGTTTGTGTAGGAGTGAGCACGCGCTTCGAAAGTGCCCCAAGTTTCGAAAGATGTCCGTGGGTGAGCGTTGGGATACCGTTAAGCGTTTTCGGTACTGTTTCAACTGCCTGGCTCACTCACACATGAAGGACAAGTGCACCAGTCGTGAGCGGTGCATGGAGTGCCTATCGGAGCATCACACTCTGCTTCATCGCCACAAGAGGTCTCCGAAGAGGCCTAATTCAACCGCAGCCTCCACACAACGGGCGCCGAATACTCAAGGGGCTTCCCGTCGAAGGCACCGGAACAATAAGAAGAAGGTCGCCAAGAAGGATACTTGCAACCATCAATGTTGCCAACAACATCAGCAGCAGCATCAACGTCCTCCACAACCCCGTCTCAGTCAGCAACAGTCACACGGCTTAACTCAGACGCCAGCCACGATCGTCATTAATGTGATGTCGGGACAAGTCGTTTAGCGCATAAATATTTTTTCACGCCTATTTTTTTATTATATCTATTTTTTTTTTTTTAAATTGGTTTATAATATTTTATTATAGAAAAAATGAATTGTTAATGAACTCTATTTATACTTCTTTTAATTCCTACCTGCATTCATATTGTATTTTACCCGCATTGTCTGCGGCCCCTCTTGTTGCAGTGTTGCAAGGGGGGCGGGATGTTTATGCGCATAGTGTAAACGCGGCGTACAACTGTCACTGGCTTTTCTATGTTTTTTAAGTGGTTGGCGCCTGTCTGTTGTATGTACTCTTTTTTTTATTATTATTATTGTTATTCTCTCCCTTGTCAACTCAGGTGTACGGTACGTACGAAAACCCCCGTGAATTGGAAAATAAATTTAACCCAAACTATTATTATTATAAACTAATTTTCTGTGTTTTACTTACAAATATTTTCGAGGAATATTTCGAGGCAAACACTTACTTTTTCAAATAGAACTCCTTCAAACTCTTAGGTTCTATTTAATTGACCTGAAAGATAAAGTTTCAAAATTTTTGTACATAAAAAGATTTGCGTGTGTATTGTATAATAACCACCACAATTTTTTGTAACAATATTCCTAATACCTAAAAGGGTGACGGACAGGCAGGTATAAAATACCTTTTAAATTAGTGGAAAATCCCAAACAAAATGAAATGATGAACAATTATCTCTAATGGTGATAAAGCGGAATGCAATTTTTTCCAATCCTTTTAAAATTTGCATGAGTGTGTGTAACAGCTCTATTTTTTTTTGCAATATCAACATTAAATACTTGTAAAAGAACCTTATTTGGATTTCAAATAGCGTGAAGTGAATAACAATCAGTGCCTAAAAGACAATTTAATTTTGAAAAATATGTGTTGTACGATGCATCTTCAAAAAAAGTATTTGCTTAATAGAATCGTGCAAAAAGGAACTTAGTGAAAGACATTACAAGCTACTTCACAAACAAGATATACAAAGTAATGATGAAAGTGATGGTGACGATGATTTTGTTTGTCACTGGAGTAATGCTTCCCATTTTTGTAAAACCTTAACCGCATATGTATTTTTATTACTAAAATCATTAAATCGGATTCATTGAAAAATTTAAATGAAATGAAGTTAAATAAATGCAAATATTTTATTATGAAAGCAAGAAAATTAAAAAAAGTAGTTAAGAACCACAACGTATAACAGTTTTTAATTTATTAAAAACATGTTTTAAAAAAAAATTATTCCTACTTTTTTTAAGCATTTCAAAAATTATGCGACAAAATTTTACATATGGCAGCACCAGTAACATGACCAAAACATTTTATGTGTACACATTTATGAATGCTTCGCGAAAAAATTCATTTATGATTTCTCACTTATGAGAAGTACTCGAATTTGATGCTTTTCATTTATGGTCGTGAAAAGAAAAAATAAATTTTTCTTTTCACTTCTCACTTATGACTGGTGAAAAAAAAATTTTTTTTTTCTCACTCGAGAGTGAGAAGGCACAAAATGTTTTTTAAAAACTCATTCATTAATGAAAAATTGCTGCAGTAAACACAGCGCTCACACTCGTTCTCACGAATGAGAAGTGAGTGAGCAATTTCGAACTCTGGTTTATAGCTTTATTCCCGTTTTTTATTTTTTATTACACTTATAACCAAGTACTGTGCACATTTTAACCTTTTGTTTAATTTTGTTCTTTTTTGAGTGGTACAAGCATATTACTTTTGCAACAGTTCTGGTTGCAACTAGTACATAACTACTCCAAAACGTTACAAGTTTAGCTGCAGGATTGTTTAGCAATCAATGTAGTATATTAGGTTCTCGATTAAACATATATGCAAACATATGTATATCAGAAATTGTTAGTAAGAAATCGTTGTGAAGCTTTCAAAATAAGGCAGTAAAATACAAAGTTGACAACACCATTTAAACATCTGTTTATATTTAAATATGTATATGTATTTTTAAAAACTGTTCCTCAACTAAACTTTAAATCTTTCTAAAAATTTTATTGTTATACCCAGCTATTATATAGTCCCGGTTGATTGGTCGAACTCCCCATCTTTTTAGGCGCCATTTCTTTGTTTTAATTTTTTTATAATGTTTTAAAAGTTTTAGAAAACTTAAACACACAAACATTTCTTTTAAGCCCATTCAAATTGTTTACTTTTATTAAAAACTTTAAATTAATTATGTATGTATGTCAAAGGCATATGTCACGTTTTTAAGTTTCTATAATCGTGTTAATGATTTTACGGTAAGTCAACGGTACGATACATTCCATGGCAGAAAGTAATAAGTGCTTAAATCGACTTCGACAAAAATTAAGTTAATGGCCGATTTGTAATTTCCATGTTCAAAAGTACCCCTTAGCAAAGATTCAAATATTTTGTATCAGCCGCCAGTAGTTTATAGCAAAATGACGCGTATTGTCATAACCTGAAAGTCCATAGCACGCTTTTTATGCGTTTCCGCTTTATACTTCAAAAAAGTTGAAAAGTTTAAAATGGCAAGAATGGCAAGTTGAAGTCATTTGACGCGACGCACGAAAAAAGTAGAGCTACTTTCTGTATTTGCATGCGTCATAAAGCGTTAAGCCAATAGACCAGCTGATTTTGACTAATGGGGGTGGCAAGTTTTATATTATTTTAAAAGCTATCAATTAACTCTACTGGAAAGAATTTTTTTTGTTTTGTTATTGTAGTGCAAAAATGTTTGAAGAAGAAAAAAATTTTTGCGATAAAATTTAGCGGGATTTTTATGAATAAAATATATTAATTTCGTATTTACTGCAATTTATAATTGAACAAAATTTCCATTGAATTTATCGATAAAATATATATACGAAGGCCAACTTCCCTTCTTAAAACAAAGGAGGCACCTAAAATTGTCTTTTGTTTTTTTTAAGCCTCTTGTATAAGCTTGTAGCACAAAATTATATTTTCACAAACTCAAAAAATTTTAAAAATTCTTTGAGAGCTAAAATTTTACTTTTCATTTTAAAATGTTTCTTTTTATTTGACCCTACAAACTTTCAAAACAGCGGATAAAACAAAAAAATCTATGCGTCAAAGCGTTGCATGTAACTTGAGACGCAACAACGTGCAAAAGGTTTAGAAAGCAACAACGCATTGCAACGTTGACGCGTACCATGGACTTTCAGCTTTAATCAATTGCCGCGTGAGGAGCTAATAAATATTTTCATTTTCAATTGGTGCTTGGTTGCATAACCCGCATTCACATGATTGCCACCCCAGAGTTGCGTTTGATTGGGAAAATTAAGTGTAATAATATTAGTGGTTGCCGTATCAAGCCACAAATTGTGAGATCACACGGTTGGTATATTCAATATACCGTGCGATCACACCTTAACTACTTTTTCCTTATTATCAACTTGTACACCTTAAGTGAATCATGTTCAAGTCGCATCTGTCAATAACAGATAATTTTTTAACATCTTTGAATTTGGATTTTGATTGCACAGAGATAAAATAAAAAAATTGTTTTATGAAAAATAAACTTTTTGCTTTTTAAATTTTGAATTTATTTATTTTTTTTATTTACTTGGTGCTTTTATCCCCAAAGTCTGATTAAGTTTTTATTTAAGGATATAATAATAAAAAAATACATAAAAACCAGCAATTAATTATGGGAAACAACGAAATCAATTATCAAATTATTCACAATGGATGTTTTCTTAAACAAATAAAAATCCTTAACTTGTCAAAAGGAATTTGTGCTTTGCTTATGAAATTAATGATGCCTAAATAAAGGGTCTATTAGAGTTTTCTTTTCTGTTTTTAAAAGCATTATAAGCTGAGGGAAAAGAAAATGCTTAAATACAAATCCACCATTTATTTTCATTTCAAAAAGAAATATACATAGAAGTAAATTTTATAATGGAAAACAATTTTTTTTATAGAATTCCTTAGCGGTTCATTTAAAGTTCTTGTATTCCTGTTAAAAGTGTACAAAAAGAAAAGAAAGGAAGGGAATGAATAAGTAGAAACAGCAGCTGCTGTTGACAAAATATTTATGATAGGTTTAGCCGGAAATAAGAAACGACATAATAAACAAAACACTTATTTTATATTTAATTGAGCCTGTTAACCGGAAACGGACAAACACAAAAAAAAAACAAATAAATAAAGCTTTACGAGCATAAAACCATAGATAATTTTAAAAATGCAAATATAAAGAGATTCGGTCAATTTATAATAAGACCACAAATAAACAGGGCAAAAAAAAAGCGACAGTAGAAAGTAGCAATAGAAAGTAACAAAAAAATAAACACAAAGAAGAAACGGGAGCATGCAGGATTTTCAAGGTCTGCTTTTCTATACTTATGTTCTTACATAGATGGCTATTACATAATTTTCGTTCCATCTGCGCTACTCCAATTTCTGAAATGAAGTCTCGAGATGCCTTTTATATATATTTATATTAGTACAACTGTTGTATATTTAATTTAAATATAATTGCATTACAAATGTATAAGATATCTAAAAATTACAACTACAGTCCAGAATAATTTTTTTTTAATTTAAAAATATTAAATATGTACATATATAATACAAACAAATAAGAGCACTAAAATCGGCTGTAACAAATCTTATATACATTTCACACTGGTCTTTCAATATAGACAGCCATCTTTTCTAACCGATTTATTTTGTACTGCAAATAATATAATAAAAAAAAACCTTGTGCCACTTTTAAAGTCCATAGAAAACTCTAAAAAATTTTAACGTTCGTATGAATAATAGAAATAGATATAGAAGGTTTGAGGTCAAGAGTTTTAAAAGTTTTCGATATTATTCGTATTAAAAGTTTAATAAAAATTATTAATTTTTATGAGATGTTCTAGCCCCCCTGCTCCTCTCCCACTATTTTTTTTTCCAAAATGTATAAATTATTTGATCATTACTTTTTGCAGAACATTCGAAGCCGATAGCAGTTATAGTTTCCCAGATGTAGCGTATCAAAAATTTCAAAAAAAAATTGTTAATTTGTATGAGAGCTACCCCTTCTCCTGGACCCACTAAAAATATTTGTTCTTTAAAGTGTATACCTTATTGCCCAATTACTTTTTGCAGAACATTTGAAGTCGATTTCTGCTATAGTTTCCGAGATATAGCGTATCGAAAACTTTATACAAATTTTTTTCTTCATATCGTAGGTTTTGTTGTCCAATTACTTTTTGTAGAACATTTGATTTCGATATCTGTTACAGTTTCCGAGATACAGCGTATCAAAAATTTTACAAAAATTGTTAATTTGTATGGAAGCTACCCCTTCTTCACCGCCCACCCAAAAAAAATTTATTTTAAGTAATGGTCTTATTGTACAATTATTTTTTGTAGAACACTTAATGGCGATAGCTGTTATAACTTTCGAGATATAGCGCAAATTTATGCAATTGTAGGAAAAGTACCACTTCCCCTGATCCTATCTGAAAATAATTTTTCCATTTTTGACACCAATAACTGCTCCGTTTTTTTTTACTTAACTCCGGAAACTTGATTTTAACAGACGGCGAGACGGACAGATGGACATGGCTATATCAACTTCCCTACCTATAATGATCCAGAATATATATACTCTATGAAGCCGCAAATGGATAATAAAGAAATTACAAACGGAATGACAAACTGATATATACCCTTATCACTATGTGAAGGGTATTAAAAGCGTTTTATTCCATCTGAAAGATGGATTAATGCTTAACTGTTAGTCAATTGTTGCCAAAGAAATTTTTAATGCAAAAAAGCATAGTGTATATGAAAAAGTAAACTTCGTCCTAACTTACAAAATAAAAAAAGAAAGGAAAAAAATATTCCGCTATTCTTTTTGATTAACATGTAAGTTAAACAGGTGATGTTTACAACCAAAATACACTACTACCGTTCAAAGAGTTCAAAGATGATAAAATTGCGTAGTTGCTTTCGAAAATGCATTCTACTCGGCTAGTATCGGTAGAAAAATCTCTTTTTTTTTCAAATAAAAGTTTCTTTTAACATTAACGGAAAAATATTAATTTCTTCTAAAAAAAACAAAATCATATGAACTTAAGCCAAACTAAAATTTGTGATTAAAAATAAATATCAAAGCTTTAAGAAAAACATATGGGTCCTAAAGCAAAGGGTATAATTCAAATTTATTATTAAAGTATAGACATTTAAAAAATACATTTTAAATTTTAGCTTAAATGATATCGCTAAAAATCGTGATGGTGTTTTTTTTCTGACTTTGTGCTTTTTAAAATTTAAAGTTGGCAGCACTACTAAATAGCAAGTAGCAAACAAAAAACATTAAACGAAATAACCAAAATATGCAAAGTTATTCCACTCTAGTTTTGATGTTCCACTTTTGTTGCGTTTTATTTCAATCTGGTGCCAAAGTGTCTCGGTAGCCTAGTTAGTAGCACGCTGGTGTTGCAATTAGTCCCGAATTTAAGTCCCAGCTACAGAAAGTCCAGAAAATTTTTTTAATTAAAAATATTTAATACGTATAAAATAAAATAAAATAAAATAAAATAAAATAAAATAAAATAAAATAAAATAAAATAAAATAAAATAAAATAAAATAAAATAAAATAAAATAAAATAAAATAAAATAAAATAAAATAAAATAAAATAAAATAAAATAAAATATCGAAATTCTCCCTTAACAAAGCTCCGTTAGTCAAATAAATTAGTTTTCATTTATGAATTAAGTCAATCTTTTTAAACTTAAGTCAATAATTTTTTACTTAAATGTGGTTAAAAGTAATAAATTCTTACTAGATAAATCGTACATGGTTTAGGAAAAATCCTTACTTGGTTTAAAAAAAAATCCGTACTCACCATACTTATGACACCGCTACGACTTTATTTAAAAAAAAAAATTACTTGATCTATTTTTTTTTTTTTTTTTTTTTTTGAGTATAAGACACTTTTGTTGTGCTTATTCTCACCTTTAGAATGTAGTTTTATATGTTATATTGATTGCATAAGACCTTCTTCTAATTTTGTATAATGCAGGGTTATTACATTTTCCATTTTCCTTAACTTTATTATTTATATATTCTTTTAATGGAAAGTTTTTTTACTTATCTAGCTATCTTTACATATATACATGTAAAGCCCCTGCAAAAGAGCTTTAAGATAAACTTGTCACAAATTTAAGTTTCTTAATTAGCACTCTACTTGATGGATGGCGAAATAAGATGTATTTGTCATTTAGTGGTTTGGGTATAATTATTTTCAACGAATTTTACTTTTTGTTACTTTTATTACTTTAACTGCAGCACCATGATGGTAACAAAAACTTTATAAGATACCTACTGTCAGTTTTTTTTATTCAGTAATTAAGTTTGTTAATGATAAATCCTTTTATGATTGTAGGTTAGCTTTAATTATAAAAAAGATTGAAAATTATTATTTCACATGATTTAAATGTTAAAACAAAATAAACGAAAAATCAAAAAAAAAATTTTGTCCAAAAGCAATAATTTTTTAATTAAAAATATTCCGAATTTTTTTCCAATAACTTTTTACAAATATATAAAAAAATGGTTTATCTGATTTTACAAATTTTTTTATAGGACCGATCTCAGACAAAAAATTGATTATTTCAGTTAGGTGTTTTATTCATTTCGGCCAGTATCAGTTGTTAGATCAGAAAAACCATTTTATTAAAATAAAAAAAAAAATTACGTGGAATTAAATGCCCACTATTTTTAATAAAAAAATGATTTCTATTGGACAAAATCTTTTTTGATTTATTCTTTTATTTGTTTTACATTAATTAAAATAAAATCTGATTATAAGGATTTAATAAAATAATGTCTAAATAAACTTAAATTTTGAAAAAACGAATTGTTTGAAAAAAATTTGTGAAGTTTGTATTAAGAAAAATTAATTTTCTGCTTTAGGAACAAGCTACGTTATTTCCATTGACGCAAACCAATTAATTGTCCAGATGGTCAAAAAACCTTAACAATTTGTTAAGGCTGTTGGTACGTAAAATGCATTAATTTTTGAGGAGAACGCTATTTAGTCAGACTTGACCCACTGTAGCTTACTTGTTTGTTTATTGTAAGTTTTTATGTTTTTTTGTTCAAAAGTATATGCACGTCAAATCAAGACTAAGTTTTCCTGCCCCTTTTCAATAAAGTTTAACCAATTCTTTAATATTTTTTTTTAAATTTCACTTTACATATACTTCTGTCATTTACACTTATTTTTACCATAACAAGCGCAACTGATTACTGCAGCTACAATAATATTAAGCAAACAATAACGCAGTGCAACTTAGAACACAAACAAAAATATATCCAGCAATCTAGCAAAGTACAAAAAAAAATAAATTTTCTTTTAGGAAAACTTTTTCAATTGTAAATATTCTTGTTGTCAAACGTTGTTTTAAAATAATATCTTTTCGAAAGAGTGGACTGTAGAGTGTCTTAAGTTTCGTTTGCTTGAAGAGTTGGTTTATTTTGCAAACAAGTATATACTTGGCTGTTATGGTGGACACGGAAAGCTTACAAAAAGAAAACGTAAATTATTTGTGAGCAAAAGCATTACTTGTAAAGTAGCTTAAGCATTTATTTCGTCAGTTTCGGCAATATTTTTTTATGATTTAAAATTAAACTTAATACTTTTTTCGCTTATTTCTCTGTTTGCTTTAAGAGTCATTAGGTAGTATTTGTGTCAATTTATAAAAAAAAACTTGTTTATGAAGCAACTAAAAATTAATTGGGTCAATTGCTTGTTGAAAAAGCAATTAAAAGTATTTAAAAAATAAAGCTTAATTAACTATTTTCAGTTGCTAAAGACAATTGTTTTTAAAAATACTTTTGCAGAAAAACCCAAAGGAAAATATTTAGTATTGACAAAAAAACTTAAGAAAAAATTTTTGGATGGAATTAAAAACTTATTAAAAGAAAGTGAGTGACACCTCTGGGTGTGAAATAGGATAAAAGTAATACGACAAAAATATATGAAGTTTAAATCGCGCTCAGCGGTTTCAAAACACATTAATTAATACATGTGCGGCACTTTTTTAAAATTTTGAAAATTGGGGGCAGGAAAAAGAGAAAAATTCAGTTTCGTAGCTTCCTATCCATTAAAAATAGAAAACTAATACAAATTGCGTTCGACAGGTCTTATAAAATATTGTTACGGAGTTAAATGTTGACGGGGTATGTAAATGTTTAGCGGGTATGTAACATGATTGGCGGTTGTTGTCTGCGCTAAGAAGTTATCTAAATGTAACTGCCATTCGATGGAAAGTTCTAGTGTGCTCTCGAACCTGGTAGAACATTACACTGTATTACCAACCGCTATAAATAGTCGAGCAACACGAATGCCGCAAGCAGTTTAAGTTTAACAGTTGAGTTGAATAAGTGAACATTCAAAAGTGGTAAATAATAAAAGTGAATAACTTTAAGTGTTTTATAGAAAATTGTAATTAAGTGTATTTTAAATAAATAAAGTTTTGTACTGTTAAAATAAAATTTCAAGTGTTTATTATTACTTTGGCAATAAAAAGAATCCAGGTTTATTTAAAGGAAATAAACCAACGTTTATAAAAGGTATAAACATAACAATATAAATAATTTTTTACCTTTTAAGACCCAAATGGTGGAAAAAGGGGTAAAAAAATATTATTTTGGTACCTTTTACATATTTTTGCAACTTGTTAACCAACTAAGATAATTCAAATTGCGTTTGAAAAATATCAAGAAAATATTTTTGTTACTTTTAATATTTTGCAACATTTCTAGTTCGAAAAAGGTACCTTGTGAATTTTTTGGGAATATGCCGATACAAGCCCGTAGTTAACTTTTTTTTAATTATTTTTTTTTACATTATCTATGTGAAGGCGTGGACTTAGGAGGAAGAAAAAAAGAAACAAGATGGGCGGATCGTCATGATTAAATTTTACAATTTGCAGTAACCTAGATTTAAAAGAAAAAATCATTTTGAAGATGTCGAAGTATTTTACCGCATCAAGGGCTACATACTCTTAATTAAATCTGTTTTACAGGACTTAAAAACATGTTTTTTAAAGGACGTCTCTTATTTGTTTAGCTCCTGCCTCAGAATATTACTACATTTCTGATTTAAAAGTTTTAATTTCATAACTTGCAAATTAATTAAAATTTTGAAACAAAAATGAAAAATTGTAAGGATCTACCAGAAAATAAAATTGATTTTTAGCAAGATGTGACCCAGATATTTATCAAAATTTGCGAAAAATGTTCATCATTTTTGTTTTAGTGACAACCGGTAATGCTAGGGCTGATTTTCCGCCGTTTGCCATTTCAAAACATGACTGAGATCAACCATGAGAGAGGACAGGCTTAACGTCTTAGCAATGTTGCATAAACCTAATAAAATTAAAATTAACGCAAATATCGTGCTTAACAAATTTGCTTCAACAGAAAACCATACATTTATTTAATAAATATGTTTTTTTGCCTTTTATTTTATTCTAATTATTTTAAATGAACTAAATATTTTTGCTAAGTTTTTGTTCATTTAGAGTTTCTTCCACCACCAGCTGAATCCGCGACTGTCTATGTGTATGGAAGAGTGACAAAGATTAAAGATAAAATTCAATTAGGGCTTTAAAAGTAATTTTGTCACATTTTTAGTACTCTTTTATATTTTTTGAGGTTATGAGGGAACAAATGTGAAATCAAATTCTATTGTCCCGATGTAGAGCAAAGGGTAGATAAGGGTATCATGCGTTTGTGCAGATGTTTATAACGCCCAAAAGTAATGGTTTGACATCCACCTTAAAGTAAGTCGATCCATCCGTCCGTCTGGCTGGTTGTTCATATATTCTTGTGAACATGTAACATGTCGCAATTCTAACATATTTTATTGAAATTTTGCACAGATAAGTAATTTAGCCCTGTCCTGAAGCCTATTATTTTGGTGATAATCAGTCTATATTTGTGGCATAGCTCCAACACATATGTTCTTTTTTCAAATACTTGTCTATCATAAGAAAATTTTGCATATGCATAGTCTAATATTTAGCCACTAACTAGTTTACTAAACAAAAATACCGCCCATACAAGTGTTCTTTCAAAATAAGGGCTTTGGGCTTTAATTGACTCGATGAAATTTAACACATTTGTCTAGCTTTATGCCATTAACTAGTTTACTGCAGAAAAATACAACCGATCTATTTTTTGATGTGGCCTCCATCCAAATGTTTTCCCTTAATAAGTATTTTGGGCTATAAAAGGTTAGAATATTACTTCACCTTCTCAGATTTTGCATATATGTTTTCCTTTATGCCACCAACATTTTTTTTGTGTAGACCTCATAGAAATGTGGTGTAGGGTGTAATATAGTCGGGCTGGATCGACTATTACTTTCTTATTTATTTTTGATTGAAAAAATATGAAAAAAATATAAATGTTAATCAAGTACTTGTTTCCTATTATTTTTGTACATTTTCACATGCATTAAAAATGAAAAATTATTGATCCTGGATTGAAATTGTATAGAAAATCATCTAAAATTTTTTTTAGTACTCTCTTGTGCTTACTGCCTTGTTTAAGGTTATATTTACTTATGAAGTAGCGGGTTAATTGAAAGCAAAGTTGTATTTTACAATTAAAATTTATATTAAAAGTTTAGACGCCAAAAAATTAGGAAATTGCCAAAACAAAAAAAAAAATATTTAATAAAATTTATTTTGAAATGAAAAACTTACAAAAATTTTTTAATTCTCTGAACTTTATACTTGTTTACATTAAGTAAAAATTTTAAAATTGTATGACTATGAACTTACTAATTCCGTATTGGTCTTCGTCAGCCTGAGTTATTATTTTTTTCCAAAGACATATTAATCATACCACCCGTTGTCCCATTTTATTTGCTCTTACCATTTTAAGAATTAACAATTTTTATTTATTTGTAAAATACTTTTAATTATACTTTCATTATTTCCTCTTTAAAATACTTAGAATAAAGAAATAGTTTTTTTTTTAATTATTATGCATTTAAGTGATTTGTGCATTTTGTTTTAAGAAAAAGTTATAATAATTTATGTTATTTACTAAAGCAACTACAATTTAACGTTTTCCATTTTAGTTTTTACAACTTTTATATTTTGTTGTAAATTTTATAGTTTTCATTCCATTATGTATTTCATTACCTGTTTCTTGTTAGTTTCTCCTTTTTCTTAAAAGTCATTACTAGCAGCATCTGATATTGTAACTACAATTTATTCAATTAGCAATTGTGTACGTTTTAAAAAAACTCAACACGTAAAAGTGTAATTTAATTTTTTTTAGTTTTATTTTTTTTCTGCATCAGCATGTGATGATGGTTGGATTTCATGATGAAAAAGGTTCTTTTTAATAAGATTTCTGCTTATTTCTCAGCCATTCTATACCTCTTTGTAAAAAACTTATTAATTCGTAAGAGCGATTTTATATTTTATTTAGTTTAGTTTTTTAAACAGAGTACTGAATGTAAAAGAGTACTCTGAGCATTAAACGAAATTCCGGGATTTTCTATCAAATCCTTATTTCGAACCTCTTATTTGTATTTCACTTCGGACCTCTAAATAGGTCGATTGCTCTTAATATTTTCATGTTAGGCCATAATTCAAAAATGTTCAAAAAAGTACTAAAACTATAATAAATTTCTTTGTCCTCTCAACTTACCTGCAAACCCTGTATTGGTCAGGTCAATATAGGCCATAGTTTCATATTTCTGGCCTCATTGTCTTAAAACTTGTAAAAGAGTACCAAAAATGTACAAAAGTACATCTTTTCAACTTCTTTGAATTTAGACCATAACATGGTCCAATAATTCTGAATAAATATTTCCAGACTTAGGCAAGTTAAAAAATATTTGTAGCCCACTCAGCTGACTTTATGTCTCTGTATTGGTCAATTATTCAAAATTTGTTTAATTAAGAAATCATATTTTTTAAAAAATGCAAAAAGTACTAAAAACGCAAAAAATTACTTTTAATTCACTCCGTGGGTCTCTTCCTCAATGCGGTCCAATTAGTTCTTAATTTTATAATTTTGAACTCACAATCTTACAAATTGTAAAAAAGTACCATTTATTAAATAAAATGTTTTGTCCAATACGTCGGCTTCCGACTCCTATATGGGTTAATAGTCCATATAACTAGACTCATAATGCTAAAAATATAAAAAATACATAATAAAGTACTTCTTGTCCACTCAACGGACTTAAATTGCTAGTCCCTAATTTCATTTTTCTAGACTCATTATCTCAAACTTTTTAAAAAAGTACCAAAAATGAAAAAAGTATTTTTTTCACATATTTGACACCTCTACATTGGCCAATAGTTCTCAATGAATATTTCTAGACTTATAACCCTGAAAAAGGCCAGAAGGTAGCAAAAATGTAAAAACCACTTTTTGCTAACTTACTTCACTTTATATTTTTACAATCTAAATAATTTCAAATATATACAAAAAAATGTAAAAAAGTTCTTTTGCCCACAAAGTTAACCTCCTACCTACCTTTTTATTAGTCACAAGTCCACAATATCATATTTTCAGACTCACAATACTCAAAAGGTACCTTTTTTGGTTCAATTGTCTTCGAATTCATATTTCTAGACTCATTATCTTAGAAAAGAGAAGGTACAAAAAATTTAAAGAGGGTTTCAATAGCCCTGAAATTTTTGTTTTTCATAATGTAAAAATGCAAAAAAAGCCAAAAATATAAAAAAGTACTTAAAGTTCACTTTTTTGTCCTCCGGCTTTAGTCGGGGTCAATAGCCTTGAACTTCATAATTTTAAAGTCATTATAAAAGAATTTTCTTTATCTTTCTGCTCCTCATTAAAATAAGTTTTTTTTTATTTCCATTAGTGAAATCTGTTCCATTTTCAGTTTTAACAAAACAAGTTTTTAATATTTAACATCATTTTTAATTAAAACGTGTTTCTTAATAATATAATTAGTTGTGACTACATTGGAGCAATGTAAACATTTTTATAGTCCTGTTATCATGCATTTTATTACAGTCTTAAAATTTTAATGAATCTTTGAATATTTCCCTTTTTCAAAAAAAACATTCATTCCCTGAGGAAGGGTTGGCTAATAAATATCATAAGATTTTGCCTAGTTTAATTAAAATTTTAATAACGTCCATTCGTTATCCCGAACACTTGGTGGTATGAGGAAAAAGTCTGAAAGCAACCAGACAGACGGAGTTAAATTCAATAAATTCTCGAACAAAAAAGAAAAACACAAATAATTACATGACAAACCGTATGTTAATTACAAAAGTTTATAATGTTTTCCTTAACACCACAAAACATTTATGGCCTTGCTTGTTTATGTGTGGGTATCTATGAAGTGATACTTACATGCGTAAAGCATGTTTGTGTGTATTTCAATTAAGCTTGTAAAATAAATTTGTTAAAAGTGTAAACAATATTGTTTAAATTAGTGGGCTTTACTACTAAATATTTTCACAACTTAATACACATTAAAGGTTCTTGTTTCAATAAATAGTTTTCAAATCAACTTATAAAGGTTTTATTTACACCATTTTAAAGAGGTTTCGAAAAATCCTTAGTAAAAAGCTAGTTACACATAAATTAATGTTAAGTTTTTATAAGTGAAGAATTAATTTTTCAAAAAGTAGTTTCAACTGCATTTTCAATTTGTTCCTTTTTACCAAGGTTGGCAACCGAAACGAATATCGGTATCCGTAACGGTATTAAAAAATTTGTGATTTCGGTATCGGTATTTTGATTATACCGGTATTGGTATCGGTAACGGTATTAGTTCTTTAGTTTCGGTATCGGTATCGGTATTTTGATCATATCAGTATCGGTATAGATACTTGCCTAATGGAATTAAAAAAAAATAAAAAAAAATCTCTATTCAATTTAAAACCATAGTTAACTTTTTATTTATATGTTCTCTTTTTTATTAGGCTTAAAAAAATTTATTGCTGACTTGTAGAAGTAGGTACATTGTTTAAAAACATTTATTAAGTCTAATAGAAACATAAAATAGAATTCAAAACATTTGTATAATAAAAAAATATATTTAAAATAAATAAAGAATCAGTATTCATTAAATATGTAAATACCAGGGTACACTTATACAGGTTATGTCAAGAGCCTAGCTGACTATAAATATGTATTTTAAAAAGTGAGAAACAAATTAATTAATTTTGTATTAAGTTTTAAATTTTTTGACATTTGCTTTTTTAAACACAAAAAGAAAATGCAGAGGGCGAATTTTTGAATTCACCTTGATACTACCTGTACTAGTGTACCCTGGTAAATACATTGTACTTTTCTAAGGTAAAATGTTTAAAAAATATGATAGAAAAAATATGATTTTACATATATTTATTTCAACAGTTTTATTTGTTACACGTCTTAACTATATGAACGATAAAATACGACTTAACTATAAATAAGTGATCATTAGAAAAAGAAAGAACAACAAACATAAAGACGTAATTCAAAAATAGACAGATGCATTTGATAGGAGAAGGGTTTTATTTATAAACTTAAAGTTCAAATTGTGTTGCCACACTTTCAACAAAATATAATATCAAAAACATTTTTTTTAGCTTCTTAAGCAGTCAATTTTTTGAAAAAAATTAAAATTAAAATTTAATTAATAATTTATAGCCTTGAAAAATACATTAAAGTTTACTGTTTAGGATATTTAAAATGAATTTGCTTGCTTAGATGCATATGTAAATAATAAGGAACACAATATATGGTTGATTAAAACTGCTCCGCGGCTAGGGTTTAAAAAATATTTTACCCCTGAAAATAATCTTTCTACACTAACTTGTGTACCTGGTACAGCTAACACAACTTTTGCTATAGCATGTTAGTTTTACTTTGTTCTTTCCACCAACTAAGAACATTTATGTGCCTTTGTACACGTTTTTCATTTAGCAACTCACGTAATTTGCCATTGTTTGGGGTAAAGAGGAATTTGTTTCCATAATTTTGAGAACTGCTTTTACACAGTCGGATGATGTACTCGAGTTTGCATCATCATCAGAAGTTATGTTAAAGTTTTTAGATATAGTGTTAATTTTAACACTTGCTTTTACAATATGATCAATTGCCCGTTGAACTAAGGAACCCTTAAGAACAATATTCCAACGTGGATCAAAGAACAGTGCATCTAAAAAGGCTTCATTCTCAAAAAAAATTTTCACTTTTTTTTTAATTCCTCAAGTAAATTGTATGAAAAATTGTTTTTAACTTTCTAAAGTCCAATTGTGCATGTCAATCAAGCGTTTTTGGACTTTTATTACCAAAGCATATAATCTTAATACCAGTATCAAAGGAAACGTTATTTTGATACCGGTATTTTGCGAAACAAATTATTTCGGCATCGGTATCAATACCGGTAACCAAATTTAAACGGTATCGGTAACGGTTGCCAACCTTGCTTTTTACATAAAAATTTTTTTAATTTAAAACAGATTTGTAATACTAATTTGGTATAAAATTTCCGTTTAAAAACCTACTTTAAAATTATAAGTTTGTATATGTTTATCTAATTAGAAAAACTTGTAGAAAATATATTTTGAATTATTTAAATTTTTTATAAGTTTTCAATGTTTAAGGCCTTGTTGCTAAGTAATAAGCAAAAATTTTTTTTTTATAATTTTCTTTCTCTTAATTAACTTTTAAAAAAACTTACGCTGTTTAATACGAAGTATCCGAATGTCCAATCTTTTAAACCAGGGCCAAAACTACACACAACAATACACAAATATACACACACACAAGCGCACACAATATTTCGTTAAAATTCCTTTGGCTGGTTTAAAAGATTAAAGCAAACCAGCCTCGTAAAAACTAACTTTTATAAATTAAAATATTTCGTTTATTTTTTTTATATCTATAAAGAACATTTCCTAACGTCACTCTTTCTTATTTAAACTAATTTACAACATCAGCATTATGTCTACGATAGCAGCTTTAATGTTGTTTGGGGATTTTCGTTTTTTGTTATTTACTTTAATATCCCTTTTGGTAATGTGAAACATTAACACCTTTTTCATGTTTTAAGCTAAAACTAAAAAAGTCTTTCTCTTACCCATCACAACAAATTTTCTGTTTGTTTAGCAGATTAAATGGAAAATGACGAAATAAACATAACTATCATCATTCTAGTTAACAGCAAATGATTTTTTACATTTTTAGACATTAGCTGGCAAATATACATTATTTTACGTGACAGTTTATGCATATGTGTGTGTGTTTGTTTTATACTGATGTTGTAAAATAAAATACACAGAGACATAACAAAATTACATTTATGATGGCATTAAAGTCTTTTTAAATTAAACTTTTTTTTCATCCTTTTAGAGGAGAGATAAAATAAATTGTCCTTATGCTAGCTTTTCTTATGAAAATGGGATTTTTTCCTTAACACAAAAAATTCAGTTAAAATATTCATTAAAAATTTATATAAATACAAAATGTATGTATGTCAGAATATATGTGAGCGTTATATAAATCTGGTTATTTAGTGCGAGATACTGTTAAAATAAAAAGCAATATAAGTGCTCCATAATTAAGCTTATCTTAAGCTAACTTTATAGCCGTTCTAGAATTGTGTAGAGTTATTCTTTAAGCACTTATATTTTAAATACGCCTTATTTAATTATATGAAACATCTAAAAATAATGAAAAGGCAAAGATTCTTTAAATTAATGCTCTTTCTTTACTTCTTGCTGTCTTAAATTTTCATTAAATTTTCTGTAAGTATGTAAACCGTTTTTTATCTACCACTTGATACCTTATTCTACCCCTTTTGGAGTTTTTTTAAATAAACAATGTAATAAATAATGAAAGACATTTAAAATTCAAAACCAGTATACTTTGAAAACGTTATTACACGGCACGGTCACTTACACATGTATGCACATTAATATACATTATTTAAATTCATGGATCGTAATAACTGTGCAAAAAAAAATAAATCTAAAAAAAATAATAACAATTTTTGATTTTAAAAATTTTTGCCTAAAAAAAAATTTTTCTTTAGTTTTATTTTTTTTTAGAAATACATTTATTTTTTTTGAAATTTGTTTTTTATTTTTGCAAAAATATTTATTAAAATAATAAGTTTATTTCAACATTAAAGGAAAATAATAATTTCTTCTAATAAAAAGAAATTATATGAACCTAAGCCAAACAAAAAATCACAAAAAAATATTTATATTTTTAATTTTTATATTTTTTGAAATATATATCAGCAATCCCTGACGAAAAACTAAAATCTAAAATTATTTTCATTTCTTGACAAAAAATTAAAAAACAAAAAATATACATATATTATTATTTGAAAAAATAAAAATTAAAAATTTCAAAAGAACTTGAAGATCAAAAAATTTGTTTAAATTTTTTTTATTTTAATTCGAAAATAGTTTTTATTTATAGTCCCTGATTTTTAAAATTTATCCTGTAGTTTAAGAAAACTGTTTTATAATAAACTCAACTTCTAGGGCCATATTTACAATTATTTTAAAATAAACTTTGAATTTAAATGCTCTTTTCTTGTGGAAATATTGTTAAAAAATTTTATTTCAAATTTAAAGTATATTTTTAATTGTTTATGGATATGGCCCCTAGTTTTTTAATTTTGTGATGCCAACGAGGCAGTGACTTACTGTTTTATATATCTTAAATACATAAACTTAAGATATAAAATCGCATTTTCTAACAAATTAAGTTTTGATGACTAAAAAAATTTTGTACAAAGCATCACTTGGAAGAATATTGAGTAAAATTTATTAAACTAATTGAATTGAATAAATCCCCAAAATATGTCTTATATAAGAAATAGATTTAATGACTGACTGAGTCACTTATCATCATACGCATAAAATTTGGACTTCGGGTACCTTATTGCGGAAAAATGGGCCAAAAAGAAATAATTCGGTTATTTGCTATATTCCAAAATATTAACAGTTAAGACAAAATCAAAAAATTTACTATACGCCATTCTAAAACTTAGTCATGGGCCCGCTGTTTTTTTTTTAATTTTTTACCCTGAGAAAAAACTTTATTTTGATACTTCGTTAGTTCATCTTGTAACTTCTTAGCCAAAAGGTTTGGGTAGATAGAACAAGCAGCTCTTAAAAAGAAAGGACACAGCTTACTTGAATTAATTTATTCGGTCCCTTTATGATATCCTTAGAGAAAGATAGAAAGACTGAAAAAAGTGAAGCTCAAGTAAAAAGAAGAACTAAGAAGAAGACAAAAAAGAGCACTTTATTCGGCTGTGCTGAATCTTATATACCCTTTACAACGTGTAAGGGGTTTTACCCTAATTTTTTCAAATGTTGTATGGCAACCCCTTAGGGAGTGGAGATAGGGGGTAATTAATCCACGTGCACCCTGAAAGCAGTAGAGGGGGTTTTATTACAATTTCCTACACTTTGTTTGGCAGCCCCCTTAGGTAAGGAAGATACGCACAAAAAATAATTTAAGTAAACTTTACATAAATTAAGCCATAGCGGTGTCAAAAGTACGGTGAGTACGGCTTTTCTTAAGCCAAGTACGAAATTTTTTACTTATAGTACGATTTTTTTTGTACGAATTTCTTACTTTTAGCTACAATAAATCAAAAAAAGGATTGATTTAAGTTCGGAACTGTACTTGATGTAAGCCAAAAAAAAAATGATTTAAGCCGAAAGCGGGATTGATCCGAAAATAAAATGTAATTTTCTTGATTAATGGAGCTATAAAGAAGAAGAGTTTTATATATTATTTTTATTATATATTATTTTTAGTATCTATACTTAAAATTTACAATTTAAAAATTTAATTTTTGTACTTACCGTAGCTGGGTTCGAACCAAGTACTTTCCGCACTGCTGCACAATCACGCTCCCTCTAGGCCACCGAGACACTTTGTTTTTAAATGTAAAATAATATATTTAAACAACAAGCTTTTTTTTGCATGATTTGTTGAAGCAATCCAAATAGGCTTGATTTAAGAAAATGTAAGTACGGATCGTATTTAAAAATGTCAAGAAAGCTTTTGGATAAATTAAAGAATAAATTTTTTGATTTTAGAAAGTGGTTTTTCTTTCTGTGTAGGAGGTAAATATTTTTTAGGAATATGTTCAGGAGGGGAAACTAATGGAGGCTAATCCTACACTTTATTTTTCTAAGGCCTTCTTTAGCGAACTTATTGACGTTTTAACATAATTTTTGTAAATTTTGTATGGCAATCCCTTAGGTGATGTTCTAAGAATATGTTTGGGAGGAAAAACCAATGGAGGCCTGTCAGACATTTTTTTCCTCTAAGGACCAATCTAAGAAGTTGTAAGGGTTTCTACTCAATTTTTTTTTTAATTTTGTATTGCAACCCTGTTAGCGGGTAGAGATAGGGGGTTAGTGTGTTTCACAAAAATGTTTGGGAGGAAAAATTAATATGAGCCGGTCTTACATTTTACCTTTGTAGGAACAGCTTGGGATCTGTGGGAGGGATATAAAAAAAGTATAAAAAAGTTTACTTTGTATGACAATCCTGTTAGGAGGATAAGATACGGTATAAGTATGTTTCACAAAAATTTTTGTAAAAAAATAATTGGGAGTCGGTTTTTATGTACAAATTTTAGAGAAATAAATAGAGGGGATCTTCGTTTTTCACTTATATCTCGATCAGTTGTTGGGCGATTTTTCTGGATTTCAATAGCAATTTGCCCGAAAATATTTCTGATAGTTTAGTAGCACCTACGGGACTCTGCGACATCGTGGGGTTTCAAAACCATAACGCCGACAGGCAGGCAGACGGACATCGCAAAATCAACTTTCCTATCTATAAGGACCAAGAAAATATATACTATATCGCATGGATATTAAAGCAATTGAAAATTAAGTGGAAAACTTATGTATTCCCCTATCACTTATAGTATAAAAAATAGACTTTCCAGATTCGCTAGTGAGAATAGAACCCACGTTAACCAGACAGGTAGACTGGCGCACTTTTCTACTTGCCTACCGAGGCACCCTCCTAAGCCAATAAAGATAGAATCATAATTCAAATTGTGTTTAACAGTTCTCGACGAAATATAAATACAGTTTGGTACTCTTGTAAAATTTTTACTTTAAAGAGTGAGAAGTAATCCTTTAAAAATTTCATGGTATTTTTTTGTTTCATTCTAAACCAACAAAGATAAAAACATAGTTCAAATTGCATTCAAAGTCTAAAAACAAGTTTTTAACTCTTTTTCTTTAATCCTGAGCTGTATGTTCTATTAGCATAGTTTTCAAATATTCCAGTATTTGATACAATGTTAAAATAAGTTGCTAACTGATTAAATTTATTTTCAGATTTAGAACAATTTTTCCTTTTAAATTTGTTTATAATTTGCTTTTTTAATTAAAAAGGTTTTAAAATATGTTTTTTTATTTCGAATTTTTCAGCATAAAAAATATTTTCTTTCACGTTTCCTTAAACTGCAGGGTCGTGCATGTTAAACGAAGCAAAAGGAAGTGCGTGTGTGCCTCATTTGTTGCCTTTTACTTTTCATCTGTTTGTTTTAAATTTCCTTTTATCAGACCGACACATGTTGGGAATTGATAGGAGTATTTGCTTATGTGTAAGTGTGCCTTGTTAACCTGCAGTTGAATACTGACTTACAACAAACGTACCAATAACTGTTTTTTGAAATGAAAAGGGAACTAAAGTAAATTTGGTTTTTAAATTTTGTACTTTTTAAAGGTTTTTTTAATGCCAAAATATTTTTAAACCTTTTTTTAGATAAACAAAAGATCATGTTTAGGTAAAAACTAAAGCCATAGATTTCTTTAAAAAATTATTAATAAAAGAAGCGCGTAAGTAAAAACTTTATTTAACGTAATAAGGTATGGGAACTGAAACTTAAATGTTAAATGCTACTATGCACTATGGCCGAAAATCGCAGTCACAACAAAAAATATTTCGATCTAGCGTTACTAAACTTAGTACAGGGTGTCTGATGGTAAATTTTTATTTTTAATAACTTTTATATCATTGAGTTGCATTCGTAATCTCGTAGTGTACGGACGTGTTTACGCGAGTGCAATATTGGTAATAGGTGATATTAGTAATAAGTGGCAAAAGAATTTATTAATATACTTACATACACAAATTAGTGAGAAAAGAAAAAAAACAACAAAATAAATAATAAAAAAAAGCGAACGGTTAATGAATAACAGTAATCGTCGTGACAGTGGGCCTAATAGCCGAAATGCTTACATTGTGTTAAGCTCAAGCGTTAGTAATGAAAACATCAGAGACCCTGAATATAATAAAAACTATTTAAGTGCAAAACCTATAATAATTAAAGACAATTTAAGTGCAAGTGCTCCTAATTTAAATAAGGCTACTGAACAAGGGACAAACTTAGCCCGATCTATTTTTAAAAATTATAAAAAAATACCGAGGTGCCATCCTCATCGCGCTCATCCTTATCAAGTTCTGGTGTTGAACCAGCAGCTGCTAAAGACGGTCACGGTCATTTTTCTTCACAAGCTCCAAAGGTCCAGGTAGGAATGGATCGTTACATAACAGTTCTTAAGAGGGGAAGAAGCCCCAAATCGGCAGAGATAAACAACCCAGCAAAAATTCTGAAAGATGACGAAAGGCCAACGTCATCGCAAAACCGTTTTGCCATCTTGCAGGAGGAAAACGATGCTCCATTACCCGAGAAGAAGACTTTTAAGCCTCCCCCAATTTATTTGAGGGAGAAAACACCAACGACCTCATTAAGCTTTTAGTAGGATTGATCGGTGAAAACAACTTTTATGTGTCGAACATAAAACGTGGTAACATCTACGAAACCAAAATTCAAGTTCATCACGAAAACGATTACCGTACCACTGTTTCGGAATTTGAAAAACAGAAGAGAAATTTTTACACCTACCAACTAAAGACCGCAAAAGGCCTCCAGATTGTGATTAAGGGTATTGATTCAAATGTGGACCCGGAAGAAATTAAAGCCAGTTTGTGCAGCAAAGGCTTCAAAGCCAAATCTGTGTCAAACATTAGAAACAGGGAAAGGCATCCCCAACCATTATTTCGGGTGGAGCTTGAGCCTGGTGATGTAAAATTAAACAAAAATGAAACTCACCCTATATATGACCTTAAATATATTTGGCATCGTAGAGTTGTGGTTGAAGCGCCACATAAGCGATCTGGGCCCGTGCAGTGCTTAAATTGCCAAGAATATGGTCACACCAAGGCTTACTGCAAATTTGTTTTTTTTTTTGTCATATATTTATTATTGAATCTTCGCCTGTGGCGAACTAACAATAAGTGTTCAAATCTTAAAACTAGGTAGTTAATATAAGTCCAGCCAGTGCCAGACTAAAATTTAAGTTCTCATATTAATTATCAAGCTTCATATAAGCGCAATAGTATCCCTCCTTTTCAGGCGGGTGTGCCCACTATGTTGCAGGATGTTTCGGGCGAGCGGATTTGGGTGAGCTTCCAGCTTATTTAAATACTTGTCCACATAGTTCAGGATTTCGCATTTAACTAGTGGAACTTGTAGATCCTTGTGGATGTTGCTGTTTTTAACATACCAAGGAGCACCAGTTATCATTCTTAGGATTTTGTTTTGCCTGCGTTGAATTTTTTCTATGTTGGATGCGGAAGCAGTGCCCCATAATTGTATACCGTAGCACCAAATTGGTTTCAAAATCGATTTGTAGAGTAGAAGTTTACAATCAAGACGAAGCACAGAGTTTCTGCCGATTAGCCAATGAATTTGTGTAGCTTTAAGTTTCATTTGCGTCAACTTCGTCCTGTTTTTAATTCAGATAAGCGATCAACTAAGCCGAAAATAGTTCCTGCCCCTCCCCTGCCTTTAAATATACCAACTACAAATATGCCTCCATTGGCACAACCAACTACAAATCAAGTTTCTTACGCCGCCGCATTAAAGTCTAACCAGCCTAATTCACGTAAGTCTACCCAGCCTACAACACAACAAGAAGTGCCAACTAGCGAACCAACCGGGCCTAATTTTAGCCGCCTGGAAGCCGTAATTGACAATATGGTCACACAATTTACGCAGATTATGGCGCAAATGGCCAACATGATGCAAAAAATGCAAAAAATGCAGTCTGCTTTTCTGCAGCCTATGCTTAAAAGACCATAAACTGCCTCAGGGTTTGTTTCTGGAACGCAAACGGCATCCGCCAACACAAAAACGAGCTCGAATATTTCTTGATGAACCAAAAAATCGATGTTATGTGTATTTCTCAGACTCATATGACATCTAGAAGCACTTTTAAAATTAGTGGTTATTCTTTTTACGATTCAAAGGATCCTAGGGATAGATCATGTGGTGGCTCGGCTATTCTAATCAAATCAAGAATTAAACACCAATGGTTGGGTGGCCTCTCGGAATGTTATATCCAAGCTACGAACGTCTGCATTGATGAATTTTTCCATAACCTTGTTATTTCATCAGTTTACTGTCCACCCAGATTCTCCATAACGAAGGATCAGTACAACAGTTTCTACAAATCATTAGGTCCCCGCTTCATAGCTGCTGGAGACTATAACGCTAAGCACACATACTGGGGCTCCCGCCTAATTAGTCCCAGAGGTCGTGTCTTGTATGACTCAGTGTCGGAAATAGGACTTTTCGTTATTTCAACTGGACAACCAACCTATTGGCCAACGGACAATAATAAAATTCCAGACGTAATAGATTTTGGCGTGGCAAAAGGTATATCCCCGGACCTTATTGAGGCTGAAGCCTCCTTGGATTTATCTTCTGACCACTCACCCACAATTATCACTATTTGCAGTCCTCACCAAATAGCAACTAGTGATTTTTTCTTATCAAAAAGAGTAAATTGGTTAAAATATAAAAAATATATCAGCTCTCACTGCGCGGAACACATACCACTAAAAACTCCCCAAGAAATCGATGATTGCCTAAATATCCTAAATGAAAACATTAAAAAAGCCGTTGAACATGCTTCTTCAACATACCGTCAGGTCAAATACAACAAAATTTTTTCTGTCGATGTTGAGGAGCTTTTATCTGAAAAAAGGAGAGCGGGAAGAGAATGGCAACAGCATAGATCGCCCCAACTTAAAACGAAGCTAAAAGAGTGTACAAATCGCTTAAAAAACTTGCTGGAGGTACACAGAATTGCATCATTTAAGAAGTATTTGGAAGGTCTAGACGCAACCCCTCAAACAAATTATTCTCTATGGCGATCAGCCAGTCGTCTCAAAAGACCCGTAATCGCAAAACCACCACTGCGCAATCTAAGAGGATCCTGGGCTAGAAATGATGAAGAAAAATGCGATCTGCTCGCAAGCCATTTAAGAAACGTGTTCACTCCTGATACATGCACTGACGTGAGGGAATTACCGCCTGTTGTTTCTAGACGTCCTATAGAAATACGTTTCCGATATTCAGATGTGGTAGAAGCTATTTCTAACCTTAATGATAAAAAAGCTCCTGGCGTTGATAAAATAAGCAACAAAATGCTCATTGAGCTACCTTTTACAGCAAAAAGAATAATTCTTTTTATTTTTAATGCCATAATACGGCTTGAACATTTTCCACCAATATGGAAAGTTGCCTTAGTGAAGATGATTCCTAAGCCTGGTAAAGATCCTTCTAAGGTGGAGTCTTATAGGCCTATAAGTTTGTTACCAACTTTGTCAAAACTGTTTGAAAAGCTGCTTAAAAACAAGCTTACTCCGATCCAGATCACCAATTTGGCTTTAGAAGTCAACATAGCACAATAGAACAAACTCACAGAATGGTGCAGGTTATAATAAAAACTTTCGAGGAAAAAAAGTACTGCTCCGCGCTTTTTATAGATGTCTCTCAAGCTTTCGATAAAGTATGGCACGAAGGCCTGTTAAACAAACTAAAGCTAAACCTTCCAGCTAATATTTTAAACCTACTAGAAAAGTACATAACCGGTCGACAGTTTAAAATCAAAGAGGGAAACCAAATAAGTTCTTCTCAAACAATAGGGGCTGGTGTACCTCAAGGGAGTATCCCTGGTCCAATCTTGTACTTGCTTTACACGGCAGATATGCCAACAAACAGTTTTACGCACACGTCTACATTTGCTGACGATACCGCTTTTCTTAGTATTCATAAAGACCCTAAAGAGGCTTCAAACCAATTGCAGCAACACGTAACCCAAGTTGAAAAATGGGCAAAGTTATGGGGAATAAAAATAAATGAACAAAAATTTACCCACGTAACTTTTACTTTACGCAAAGAAACGTGCTCTCCAATTCTTATTAACAACTATATGGTGCCTCAACGAACCGAGACAAAATATCTTGGTATTCACCTAGACCGCCGCCTCACATGGAAGCCTCATATAGATGCGAAGTTTACTGCAAATTGCCTTCTGTTTGTGTGGTGTGTGGAGACCTGCATGCTACGACAAAGTGCGACAAACAAAAAGATGATCCTCGTGTAAAGAAATGCAGCAATTGCGGTGGAAATCATACTGCCAACTATAGAGGCTGCCCTGTTTTTAATTTAGTAAGGCAATCATCAAAGCCAAAAGTAGTTCCTGCTCCTTCCCAGCAGTTAAATATAGCAGCTACTTCTATGCCTCAACTAGCACAGCCAACTACGAGTCAACTTTCTTAAGCCAACGCGCTAAGGTCTGACCAGCCCAACGCAAGCAAGCCTAAGCCGCCAACAACACAAAGAGAGGTGCCAACAAATGAACCTACGGGCCCCAATTTCAGCCGCCTGGAAGCCGTAATAGACAATATGGTAAAACAATTTACGCAGATCATGGCGCAAATGGCCAACATGATGCAAGAAATGCAAAAAATGCAGTCTGCTTTTCTGCAGGCTATGCTTAAAAGACCATGAACTGCCTCAGGGTTTGTTTCTGGAACGCAAACGGCATCCGCCAACACAAAAACGAACTCGAATATTTTCTAAAACACCAAAAAATTGATGTCATGTTGATTTCCGAAACTCATATGACATCTAGAAGCACTTTTAAAATATGTGACTATACTTTTTACGACTCAAAAGATCCAAGAGATAGGTCATGTGGTGGCTCAGCTATATTAATTAAATCAAGAATCAAACACCAGTGGATGGGTGGTCTCTCCGAAAGTTATATACAAGCAACAAACGTCTGCATTGAGGAATTTTACCATAATCTCGTTATTTCGTCAGTTTATTGTCCACCCAGATTTTCCATAACGAAGGATCAGTACAACAGTTTTTACAAATCTTTAGGGCCCCGCTTTATAGCTGCTGGAGACTATAACGCTAAGCACACGTACTGTGGCTCCCGCCTAATTAGTCCGAAAGGTCGTGTCTTGTATGATTCTGTGTCTGAAATGGGACTTTTCGTTATTTCAACTGGACAACCAACATATTGGCCAACAGACCGCAATAAAATACCAGACGTAATAGATTTTGGCGTAGCAAAAGGTATATCCCCGGAGCTTATTGAGGCCCAAGCCTCCTTGGATTTATCTTCTGACCACTCACCAACAATAATCACTATTAGCAGTCCTCATCAAATAGCAACTAGTGATTTTTTTCTTAACTAAAAAGGTAGATTGGTTGAAACACAAAAAATATATCAGCACCCACTGCTCGGAAAGCCAACCACTAAAAACACCCAGAGACATCGAAGATTGTCTGAACAGCCTTAACGAAAACATTATAAAAGCCGTTGAACATGCTTCGTCTACTTATCGTCAGGCCAAGTACAACAAAATTTTTTCTGCAGATGTTGAAAAGCTTTTATTTGAAAAAAGGAGAACCCGAAGAGAATGACAAAAGCATAGATTGCCTCAACTTAAAAATAAACTGAAAAAATGCACAAATCAATTAAAAAACTTGTTGGAGGTGCACAGAATGGCATCACTGAATAAATATTTAGAAAGCCTAGACGCGACTTCCCAGATAAATTATTCTCTATGGCGAGCTGCCAGACGTCTAAAAAGACCCGTTATCGCAAAACCTCCACTGCGAAATCTGAGAGGATCCCGGGCTATAAATGACAAAGAAAAATGCGATCTGTTCGCAAGTCACTTAAGAAACGTGTTCACTCCCAACACGTGTACTGACGTGAGGGAATTACCGCCTGTTGTTGCTAGACGTCCTATGGAAATACGTTTCCGATTTTCAGATGTTGTAAAGGCTATCGTTAACCTAAATGATAAAAAGGCTCCTGGTGTTGATAAAATAAGCAACAAAATGCTTTTAGAGCTACCGTTTATCGCTTAAAGAATTATTCTTTTTATTTTTAATGCCATAATTCGGCTTGAACATTTCCCGGCAATATGGAAAGTTGCCTTAGTTAAGATGATTCCTAAGCCTGGTAAGGATCCTTCGAAGGTGGAGTCGTATAGGCCTATAAGTTTGTTACCAACATTGTCAAAACTGTTCGAAAAGGTCTTTAAAAACAAGCTGACTCCGATCATGAATGGAAACAATTGCATTCCAGATCACCAATTTGGCTTTAGAAGTCAGCATAGCACAATCGAACAAACTCACAGACTGGTACAGGTTATAAGAAAAACATTTGAGGAAAAGAAGTACTGCTCCGCGCTTTTTATTGATGTCTCTCAAGCTTTCGATAAAGTATGGCACGAAGGCCTGTTAAACAAACTTAAGCTTAACCTTCCAGTTAATATTTTCAACCTTTTAGAAAAGTACATAACCGGTCGACAATTTATGATCAAAGAGGGAAATCAAATAAGTTTTTCTCAACCAATTGGGGCTGGTGTACCTCAAGGGAGTATACTAGGTCCAATTTTGTACTTGCTTTACACGGCAGATATGCCAACCAACTGTTTTACGCATACGTCTACATTTGCTGATGATACCGCTTTTTTCAGTATTCATAAAGATCCTAAAGAGGCTTCGTGCCAATTGCAACAACACGTAACCCAAGTAGAGAAATGGGCAAAATTATGGGGAATAAAAATTAATGAGCAAAAATGTACTCACGTAACTTTTACTTTACGCAAAGAAACGTGCCCTCCAATCACTATTAACAACCATTTGGTGCCTCAACGAACCGAGACAAAATATCTTGGTATTCACCTAGACCGCCGCCTCACATGGAAGCCTCATATAGATGCGAAGTTGACGTAAATAAAACTGAAAGCTACACAAATCCATTGGCTAATCGGCAGAAACTCTGTGCTTCGTCTTGATTGTAAACTTCTACTCTACAAATCGATTTTGAAACCAATTTGGTGCTACGGTATACAATTATGGGGCACTGCTTCCGCATCCAACATAGAAAAAATTCAACGCAGGCAAAACAAAATCCTAAGAATGATAACTGGTGCTCCTTGGTATGTTAAAAACAGCAACATCCACAAGGATCTACAAGTTCCACTAGTTAAATGCGAAATCCTGAACTATGTGGACAAGTATTTAAAAAAGCTGGAAATTCACCCAAATCCGCTCGGCCGCAACATAGTGGGCACACCCGCCTGAAAAGGAGGGATACTGTTGCGCTCATATGAAGCTTGATAATTAATATGAGAACTTAAATTTTAGTCTGGCACTGGCTGGACTTATATTAACTACCTAGTTTTAAGATTTGAACACTTATTGTTAGTTCGCCACAGGCGAAGATTCAATAACAAATATATGAAAAAAAAAATAACTTTTATATATAAAAAAAAATAAACGGGGCGAAGGAAGGGCGCCGTTAGAATTATTGATTGTGCGGATATGTCAGTCACGATGTCGCAGTGATCGAGCGAGCATCGCGTGTTCGCTGTGGAGACATTTTTTAATAGTAATGATTCTTACGTAAATACTTGGCGACAATTTTGTTCAAAATTTGGTATTCGGCGAATATGTGATGGACCGAATGTAAATTTAATTCGTTCGTGGATGCAGAGATTCTGCGCAACTGCTTCGGCTATGAATGTCCCACGGCCGGGGAATAGTCGATCTTTGAGGACTCACGAAAACATTAAACTAGTTAAAAGCAGTCTGCTTGCAAGTATGCCAACTTAAGTACGGACAAAGAGCAGCCTCATTGGGACTTCCAAGCGCAATTATTCATAAAAATAAAAAAAAGAATCTCAAGTTCTATTATTTTAAAATTCAAGTCGTTCAAAAACGGAAAGAAAGTGACTTTGAACTGCGCAAAAATTTTTGGAAAATGATGTTGGAGTGTTTTTGTATTGTAAATCCCATTTTTTGGAGCAACCAGGCTCATTTTCACTTAAACAGCTACATAAACAAGCACAACTGCCACTACTCGTCTCCAAGAAGCCGCAATTTACGATAAAGTTTCAAAAACCATTTCGTTGCCCCAGGGTAATGGTTTGGTGTGCCTTACCCAAGGCATAAGATTATTGTAGAATTTTTTTGCGCAAATTCTCGAGGCCAGGCAACGAATGTCTTCGATGAAAATTGTCGACGCATGATTACGCAATTAGTTTTGCCAAAATTTGGGAGCTCATCTATCGTACTCTTTGCATACGTGGTTTCAACAGGATGGGCGACTACATACACAGCCAGAGCTGCGATAAATTTGCTTTGGGAAAATTTCCCCCAAAAACTCATTAGTCGCCTTATGGACATTTCAAGGTCCACCTAATCTAATTCCCAACGATTTTTTATGGAGCTAGCACAAAAAGAGGGTTTGTAATGACAATCACCAATCTCTTGTGGCTTTAAAGAAAAATATTCGTTGAGGAATCAGCTCAATCAAACCAAGTATACTGCAGCGTGTTGCGCAGAACACAAGGCTTTGTTTTGAACGGTGAGTTTGACGCGACAGAAAACATATGGATGACGTACTCTTAAAAAAATTAAGTCCGCATTTTCATAATATCGTTCAACTCTCTTATAAAAACTTCGTGTCACCAGACACCCTGTATATAGACTTCCACTGACAAAATATATAGCTTAAGAAAAAATGGGTGTTTTTAATGAAACTCTCCCTTGCATATTTTGCGAGAGTTTTCTATAAACCGTAGAAATATTGAAAAAGCATCTCTGGTCGAGCTAGCTTAGTATTGGTGATCTTATATTGGCGCATCTTTTAAAAAAACCAAATAGATTATTTTCGAGATACTTTTAAAATAAAATGTAATAAAAGAAGATAAATAAACCTGTGTATTACATTAGGTGTTTTAGTGCCTTAATTACAATCCGTTTTCTATTCCATCGACCTGTTATCTCGCAACTTAACGCTAATGCCTGAATCAAATTTATAATTCTTTTTGATAATTTTTTATTATTAAATCTTCGAGCAAAAAATAAGTATTCAAATTTTAAAACTAAACAAAATATTATTAGTGCAGCCAGTGTCAAACTAATATTAAATTATCAAATTAAATTATAATGGCTGTTTAAAGCTTGTTGAGATGAAGAAGGAAATTAAATTTTAGAAATTTTTAAAGCTTAATTACATTTAGAGGTAACGAGAATTTCTAAAGTTTAATAGTAAGACCATCTAAAATTTTCTACTGATTGAAAATTTCGTATTAAAACCTGTTTTTGATGCTTATAGTTATGGTTTTGGTTTATCGACATAAAGTTCCATTTTATACCAGAGAACGGAACAAAACTTTTGTTTTCGTTAGTTGACTTGTTCAGTTGATTTTCAGCTGGATATAGGATATTGCTTTAAAGTTATATTCTGGTTGCATTTAGCTAAAACCCTTATCGTTTAAAAAATATTTGTTTTTTGTTAGTTTGCAGTTGGTGCTACGGTATACAATTATGGGGCACTGCTTCCGCATCCAACATAGAAAAAATTCAACGCAGGCAAAACAAAATCCTAAGGATGATAACTGGTGCTCCTTGGTATGTTAAAAACAGCAACATCCACAAGGATCTTCAAGTTCCACTAGTTAAATGCGAAATCCTGAACTATGTGGACAAGTATTTAAAAGAGCTGGAAATTCACCCAAATCCGCTCGCCCGAAACATCCTGCAGCATAGTGGGCACACCCGCCTGAAAAGGAGGGATACTGTTGCGCTCATATGAAGCTTGAAAATTAATATGAGAACTTAAATTTTAGTCTGGCACTGGCTGGACTTATATTGACTACCTAGTTTTAAGATTTGAACACTTATTGTTAGTTCGCCACAGGCGAAGATTCAATAATAAATATATGAAAAAAAAAAAAAGTTTGCAGTTGTTTGCAAAGGTGGGGGTTTTTTCTAATTTAAATAACCTCTAACTTTACCAGTTTTTAAACTATTTAGTTTTCATTTATTTCATTTTTGGCTTCTTTCATTTCCCTTTAGTTTTGTGGTTGCAGTCTGATAAATTTTAGCACTTTTTGGCAAGTAAAAATTTTTCTGTGTGCTTAAGAAATATTGTTGATTTCTCGTGGTCTAAATACTTAAGAAGAAAACTTTTTGCTCTAAGAACAATTGCAATAGCAAAAGGAACAACTTAAATTTCTTGTGTAAAACATTGTTAAATAACCAGCAAAAGCTTAAAGAGCAAAAATCTGTGATCTCTACCAATTTAGTACTAGAAAATGTTTTCCACTTTATTTGTATAGAAAATAATTAAGAAAAATATCCGTTTTAAGTTACCAAAACATCAAATATGAACAAAAGCCAAACAAAATAAAAAAACATTATTGGAAAAATTAAAAATATAAAAAAAATATTATAAAAAAAATTAAACTGGAAAAACTTGAACTTAAAAGTAACTGGAAATGTATGGGGCTTCAAAAGGTTTATATTTCTTTTACGCTGAAAACCTTTTAAAATTTTTTAATTTTAAATTTGCCAATCGAGTGATCATTGGTTGCTTTTATTTCAAAAACCTTAAACGGTTTTCGCTATTGCTTAGCAAGAAACAATTGCATTCAAAATCTTATAGATCATGTGTTTTTGTGGGACTTTTTTCTTGTTTTCTATGCAGAAACAATTCTTACTTCAAGAAGCTTATACATATAACCCCAATCATAAACTTTATTAAGGTGGCACAGTTAACTGACAGAAAGGATAGAGTCAAGATTTGTGATAATTGTAATATTGCTGCATAAATAAACATTTTCAAAAATTTCTTTTTTTTAAACGTTGTGCTTTATTTAGTTTTTTTAATTGTGGACAAACAAACTGATAAATAGAAAAAGGAGAAAAAAGATTTTTATTTGCACTTAGCAGTGGTGTTGAGTATCTGGTACTTTTGTTTTTAGACAAAACATTTATGTACTCTATATTAAAATGCGAGCATGTCTTTAAGTATGCACTGTATAGCCTTATATTCATTCTATGCATTGCTTTTATTTTGCAATTAAATATGTTAAATTGCTTAGAAGGAAACATGAAAACAAATGATTAGGCAAACGCATTTTCATTCGTATTTATAAAAGTGTGTTTAAGTCTGTACCATCTTAAAAAACTATATTTAAAAAAAAGCAGAATAACACGTGCATGTTACAGACGTTAAATTGAAATGAAAACTGGTAGACCGTATAATTTGCTGCCGCATTTAAAGAACCAGCATTCATGCAATTAAAGCCATAGCAGCAATGAAAGAATACCACCAAATATAAATATATGCTTGTAATTTCATAGATTTAGAAACACACAAACGTAGACATTGTACTTCAATGTGCTTAAGTGTACACACAACCAACTAAATATGATTGCAACTTAAGACATCCGTATAATTATATAAATGATTCTACATTTAGCAAAACATACATGAGGATTTATGTATATGTATAAGTATAGGACTTCTTTTTAAGCAAATACATACACAGAAAGAAAACTCGCTTTCTAAAATCAAGAATTTTATTCTTGAATTTATCCAAAATCTTTTTAAGTACGATCCTCACTTTCATTTTCTTAAATCAAGCCCATTCGGATTGCTTCAACAAATCAAGCAGAAAAAAGCTTGTTGTTTTAATATATTATTTTACATTTGAAAACAAAGTGTCTCGGTGGCCTAGAGGTAACGCGCTTGTACTGCAGTGCAGAAAGTCCCTTGTTCGCATCTCAGCTTTGGTAAGTACAAAAAATTAAATGTTTAAATTGTAAATTTTAAGTGTTTATAAAATAAAAACGAAATATAAAATTCTTCTTCTTTAATAAAGCTCCTTAAGTCAAAAATAAAGACATTTCATTTTCGAATTAATCCCGTTTACGACTTAAATCAATCTTTTTCCCGCTTACATCAAGTACGGTTCCGAACTTAAATCAATCCTTTTTTTGGCTTAATTGTGGCTAAAAGTAAGAAATTCTTGCTTGAAAAATTTTACTTGGAGTAAGAAATTTCGTACTTGATTTAAGAAAAATCGTACTCACCGTACTTTTGACACCGCTATGGCTTGATTTAAGTAAAGTTTTCTTAGATAATTTTTTGTGTGTATGTATAAGTGTGTGAGTTTGCTCGTCTTTGTTGGTTTGTAAAAAACAATATTGTTTTTATCATCACACCTACAAACTCCCTTTAACACAAGTGCTATTTCCATACTTGCTTTTCTTTATACATACTCTATACATACATATTTGCTTGAGCAAAATGTTAAACGAAAACATTGGTAAACCTATTAGAAATAGAAGAAAATATTATTTTTTAAAATAATGATTATAAAGTTTTGTCTAACCAAAATGTTAACGTGAGGGAAAAAGAGTGTTGTAGTCTTTAAATTTGAAGGCATTTCAAATGAACAACTGTGCGTATGATTTATACTTTAAAATTTAATATTAAATACGGGGTTAAAATAAAATAAATACGAATTAACGGGTGTTTTCAATTTATTTACTAAAACGAATAAAAAGAAACATAAAAAACAAATGTTAAAAATAAAAATCAAAATAAATAAATAATTTTAATTAGCAAATTTATTTATTTAGCGTAAAATACGTGCAATGCGGTAAACAAAAAATTATTTTTTCCATGTGTCTGTTGTTTTTATTACGAATTATAAGTGGTAGTTAGCAAATAGTAACGATTTATAAGAGGTAAAGAAGATTTAATTTGACAAAAAAAACAAATTACCGAGGGGACCAAAATGTATAGAAATTTTACGAATTAACGAGATTTTTTTCAAGGGACCGACAGTTTATTACGAATTATCCTGAATAACGATTTATCGGGGTACGAATTATCGGGATTTGACTGTAGTTGCATACATACCCTACAAAATAAAATGCATATCATATCCAAGTTGTCGGAACTATAAACGACAAAATGACCCTTAACACTTTTTACATCTAAAAGCCAAAATCAATTATGGGCGGGGAATTGGGTAAAACAGAGTGTTTATTACAAGTATATGACCAATAACTTAAAATACTAAGAAGATTTGTTATATAAAGTTGATCGTGTTTAAAAAATTTTTGCGGTACATTTATTAATGGAATTTTTTAAGATACGTGTAATAATTTTCCCAAAAGCAGGAGTCGCCTTCTTAATTAAAAATAACGATGTATCCATCCATTTATCTCTAACAAACCAATATTTTGCTTTAATTGTAAGTGTCCATCATTATTAATTTTTTGTACCGGCCCATTAGATTTAGGTTCGTACAATCTTTAGAAAATTAAAGTTTATAAAAGTCAATTAATTTTTGTTAAAAAGTTTTTTGTCATCTCTAATCGGTCACGTTTAATCTCACATTTATATTTTTTTTGCGCAATTTAGGGAGTAACTTTTCTTATTTCTTCCCTATATTTTTGGATTTTAAAGAGCATAAGACTATGTTTTTGACTCGATGTAAGCAATATTTTAAGAGTCATTGTTATTTTGTTTACCGTAATATTACTTAAATTATATAACCATAACTAAAAAAAAGAGACTAACATATAAAAAGGAAAACCAAGTTTATTATATTTCACAAGTTTATCATATTTCACTGTTATTTTCTACCTTTCATTAAAAAAATTGTTCCATAAGTTGCTCCTCGGTTCCCATGTAAATGAAAAATTCCCACAAAGATTGCTTCATGTAAAATATTTTGTAATTTTTCTTTATTCATGGCCTTCCATACGTTTCTTTAAAATTTTATTTATTTATTATTTACTTAATATTAAAATTGTTTAAATATAAATTAAATATAAATTATTAAGCATGGCCATCAGTTTATTAACTTTTTTATTTGTATATACATATATGAGTTCGAAAGTCATTATTTTTTGCTTTATACTTCCATTTGGTTTTTAAAATTTTTTTACTATAAATTTACTTGTCGCAAATGACTTTCAATAAATATTTAATAATAATTTTAATTATATTTTACAAAAGCAAAGCAAGCCATTTCTAGCTAAAAAAATAATGCTTGTTTTAATTTTTTATTTCCGAACGGTTATCCAGTTCTTACAACCAAAATCATATTTTAATTATTTTTTTTACTACCCCTTTTAAGTATGCTTTAAATAATTGAGTTGATATTCTCTGAGGTATAAAAGGCAATACTAAATATTATTCTAGCACTTAAAAATTGAGTTTATTGTGGTTATTGTTTCTTTTCCTTTTTTTTTACCGCTATCCAACACTAAGACTCATTCTGTTATGTTTAGTTATTTTCCGCTCTTTTTTCATTGTTTTAAATGTATAAAATTTTTTTCATCGCATATTTTTTAATATTTAAAAGTTTTTGCACAAATATTTACATTGTGTTTTTTGTGTTGATTTTTACTTGTTTTTGTTTCTATAAAATGTTATCCCAACCACTAAAATAACATTAATACATTCCTTTAAACTGCCGCAAGCAAATCGCTTCAACCAATACAGACCGCTTTTATGTAGTTGTTTACTTTAGCCAAAGACTATATATATATAAAGATGTTGCACTTCCATACACTGTTTTATGACTGCTAAATTGATTGGGATTTATCATATTTTGGGATTTATTGAAAGAGAGAGAGAGAGTTAATATAAATGGCGATAGAAATAACAAAAAAAAAAAATAAGCTCTCAGCAAAACAATTTGTAGGTGTATGTATGTGTGTAAATATTGCCAAAGAATATATCGTCACAGAAAATGCGAAACGCCTTATCTAAATTAACATATAACATTTTTTTATTAAGTTTGATCCGTAAAGTCAAAATAGTTACATCATCTCGCAAAATTCTTTTTTCCAGCAGAAATTAATTTGTTAATTCTGGTTTACTTATATTAAAAAATGTTGTGTTCATTCTCAACATATTTTTTATTTAAACAAGTTTTTTGCTTCTCCTCTAAAAGTTTTAACATGTAAGCTAAGGCATTTTGCATGTTCTATGACGATATACTTACATACAAAAACTGATGCAAAAGAGAAGACGAAAAGTAAAGGCAAAAAAATGGCCATCAAATTTTAAGAATTGAAACCAAGGCATATCGATACAAGGTGGCCGCAAAAAAAAATAAGAGAGTCGTCTTTTAAACCTTATTTTTTTTATATGGAGCTTGACACTAAAATTGAAAAATAATTTCAATTAGAGTATCAAACTCCATATAAAAAATAAATAGAAGGATAACAACTCCCTTATATTTTTGCGGCCACCTTGTATTGATATGCCTTGAATAAAAACAAAAACATAAGTACATCGTACACGTCCATACAAACATTAATACATTTGGGTGTACATATTTACATTGTTATTCTTTTTGTTTGTTTTTATATATGAATTAAGGTAAAAGAAGTTATGTTTCAATACAGTTTATGTGCAAAAAGCCGTGATAGTAGCGAATATATTTCAATGCGTAGTTATAGGGCAACAATACGTATTTTATTGTTGTATAAATGAAACCAAGTCGATTCGCAACGATTAAAAATGCCATTATTATCAAAATGAAAATAACTGAAGAAAGAAATAGTTTTTCTGAAAACTTTAAATTCATTATTCTAAGTAGAGAGTACTAAAATACCGCCCTAAATATAATTATTGTTCGTTTACTTTGATTTATTGAATTTAAAAACAATAAAGCGTGTATGGGAATGAATACTAGATAATGTACTCTCCCTTTTTTGAACTATTTTTTTTAATATTAAATATTTTATACGACAAAACAAACCACTTTTTAATATAAAAAAAAACAAATAAATACATAAAACAAGGGCGTTATATTTTGCTGTGCCGAATCTTATATACATATGTATTTACACTTCACATTGGTCTTTTTATATACCCAACCATCTGATCTAGCTGATTTATTTCATACTGCGAATATTGTAATTAAAAAAAGTTTTTTGTGCCAGGTTTGAGGTTGATAGCTGTCCTAATTTTTGAAATAGAAAATCTAAAAAAAATTTTAACGTTTGTACTATGTATAATAGAAATACCATGTAAATATTTAAGGTCGAAAGTTTTAACAGTTTTCAGCATATTTTGTATTAAAAGCAGAACATTTGAAGTTTTCTAGATAAAGCGTATCGAAAATTTAACAAAAATTGTAAATTTGTATGTGGGCTATCCCTTCCCCTGCTCCAATCCCAATATTTTGTTTTTTATTATTGTAAAATTACTTTTTGTAAAACATTTTAATTCTATTGTTGTTATGTTTCTTAGATTTAGCGCTTTAAATATTGCAAAGTAAGGGTTTCGACTAAATCTCGATCATAAGGCCGAATATGCTGATTTAAATAGCGATTGTCACAGAAATCAGAAATATCGATTTTTGATGCCAAAACGTTTTATGTGCGCCTCTATTTGGATCCGGAAACATGATTTTTTCAGTCGCTATGATGATTTTTTGTTAAACTGAGGAAAAAAGTTATTTTGTCAAAAAAAAAAAAATATTATAAAAATTAAAGTTTAGAAAAAAATAACTTTATGTATACAATTAATAATTTAAAACTTTTAAAAATGTTAAAAGGCGCTTTATTCGTACAGCTATCTACATATCAAAATAAAGGTATTTTAATTCAACTCGAATCGACATGATTTCATTTCTACAGCAATAAAATGTGTATGCATTTTTACCCTACAACTAAATTATCAACAACTTTCGCTACCGCGTTTGTTTTTGAACATGAGCTGCTTTTAAAAAATACTTCTTTGGCAAATTTTAAACAAAACCATCAATTTGCTAAAAAAATATGTCTTTTTTTTTTAATATACACAGTGGCATACATATGTACGTATGTATGTATGAACGTAAAAAATAAAAAGAATAAACATGGAAAACAATGTTTATATATGCATGCTCATTGGTATGTATGTATGTATATACATACATCCATATGTATAACTTGGTATGTATGTGCATGCACCATTAATATTTTTTTGGCTGATGTTATTCTTAAAATTTGGCGTCAATTTTTTGTGATCTTTTTTTTATTTTCTATCTTCTCTCAATTTAAGAGAGTGTTTTTCCTTTCCCTTTGCCTTTACCGTAACCACCAATTGCAAACTCATAATTTCTGTTTATGAAAAATGCTCTAAGTGAACCATCTTTATAATCTATAGTCTTTGCTTTAGCTTTATTACATTATGTATTTTTTTATTTTTAACTTTGCTTTATATTTACCTTTAAAACAAATATTCTTGCATATCTTTAGGCTTAAAAGCTTTTAATAGAATAAATGAACGTAGCAGTGGGACTTCAAGCTATTGGGTAAGGGTGCAAAAAATTTGATTTTCAATTAAAACAGAAACTTTAGAGAAAAAGTGTTGCGAGATGTATTTTAAATAACAAATGATCATGAAGATGGCGCACTTATATGCAGTAAGGTACCATACTTTTTAACTTATATGAATAATTATATCTGGTAGGTCATCTGGAAACAATATACATTTTTTTTATCTTTGGAACTGTTTGCTGAAATTTCTTGCTATATATTCATTACATTATTATTACTTCATTTATAATTTTTTCATCATTCAGCTGGAAAATATCCTAGAGACCTACACAAGTGCAGTTCGAATTTTCGTATCCGTATGTCTGTCTGTTGAAGTCAAGTTTTCAAAGCTTTATAAAGTACATGTTTATGTTTACTGTAAATAGCTTACTTTAGCATTTACCCTTAGCTATGTGCACTTTCCTTCTATCCTTTTGAACTTGTTTTAATTTTTCTGTCTGGTCAAAAGCAATGTGAAAACGATTTGTATATTTTAAAACTAACTTCCTCAAGAACCATTTATATTGTGGCCTTAGTGCTAGTACTTGCATTCTTATGGCAAACAAATTATTGTTGTTAGGTCAGTGGCTTTTGCTTAAAATACGTTTTGTCGTGCATCTCAGCGAAAAAAAAGGGTAAGCTATATAAAAAAAAATTTTTTTTAATTCTTTATATTAAACAATTAAAAAAACAGTTTTAGTTTAATTTTAAGCTGTTAGTTTTTTTAACGTAACCTTCTTGTTTTTTTCCCAAAAACTAAAAACAATTTAAAGTTTTTGCCGATTCGTTTGGAGAGTCTTGCTTTTTTGTTTTTCATAATGTAAATAGTAGCATTTAAAGATTTACTACTTATATTCTTTTTAACATAAATAAAAGCATAGACTTAAACTTTTTTCTATCTCTTTTGTAATGCGAGTGAGGGTTATTATATTTCTTTTGTCTTACTAACTATATCTGCAAGTATATTTCCGGTATATTCTAATGCATTTTGTAATGGTTTTCTTGTTAAAAAGTTTTCTTTTTGTTGGGGTTTTTTTTTGCTAAATTTTTAAAGTAAAAGAATGAATTTTTTATTTTAAATACTAAATGAGTTACTTTATTGGAATTTAAGCCATTAAGGAGAGAATAAAAATGGCACTTGCTAAGGGTAGGCATTAAAAAATCCAAACAAGAGTATTTCGTTTATGGGATATGCATATAAGTTTTTTGAATTGTAGTAAATTCCGTTGAGTTATCAAAATAAGCCAAAACCCCCAAAAAATCAAGTATTTTAAAATATTTTATCTTAAATTTAATTATAGTAAAGTTAATTTAAATCATTTTCCACAGTAATAATTAAGAATAAATTTAATTAATAAGTTAAAAGGTTACTTTGTTAAAGACAGTATAGAAATATTTTAATATTTTAAGCGTGACCAAAACTCTTTAAAAAAAATAAAGAGAGAATTGCTGAAAAATTTTTGTTATTTATTAGAAAAAATTTCAATTAAAAAATGTTACATGAGATGTAAGTGTAAACAATAACAAACAAAAACAAAATAATATTAATAGGTCATATATAACTTTTTCCTGATGTTTATTTAAGCACTTGACTGCTCATATGTAAATTCTAACGTATACGCGATACACAATCGGTATATCGATTATAAATTACGTATACGCACTGTAGTTTTTTTTAAGACACATTTTTTTGGAATGTTAAGCTCTTGTTTTTTTTTAAAAACGGGATTTACAAAAACATAAAGGCTTTGTTTAACATTTTTTTATACAAAAAAGTTATTCTTATTGTTAGCATTTCTCTAGTTGTGTGTGGTAAATGACAGCAAATGTTTTATGGACAACCAGTATATGAAAGTTGTTATGAGTTTAACCGTTTGCAATCAATCATATTTATATAATCTCAAACTTCTGTAAAATTCATTTTGACATGCCACGTTAATAAAACAAGCTTATCAATGTAACTCAGTTCTATTATTTTTTTATTACTTTAATCATTTATTTAAATGAGTATTCCAATTTACTTTTTAGTAACACGATTCGATGAGATCACGCATAATAAGGCAAGCGGTATGTGCTTATCTAATATAAAATAATTTGAGGTAAATCAGCAACACTGACTTAATGTTACTAATTAACCATATTTAATTAAGCAGGTTTCTAATTACAGTCTGCCTGTTTCGTAATTAAAACCTGAAAGCACTTTATATTCTCAGCTTGTGTGTACTCGTCAACTTTTCATATTTGTTTTTATTGCTGTTAGAAATTATTATTTTTTCATTAATACTACTTCATCTTCATTTCAAAAAATCTCTCATTTTTCATATAAATCACTTTAGCAAACATTTGCCATTGATTGCGTTATTGCAAATTCACAACTGGTGTCAACATTCGTGTGACATGTTGTGCTAAGACAGCGGTAGTGGTGGCGGCAATTGAATCGGAAATAGCATTGCATTTGAAAAGAACTGTTATGAGTATCAACGTGAGGGGGTATCAGAAAAATCACCGGAAATGTGCAGCAATTTAATTTTATTTATCGTCTTTCTTTTTTTTTCTTCACTGGACTCTGGCACAAGATCAACCAAACTTAAAAAGCAAGATGAAAAAACTGCAATGAATGAAACGACGATTGATTAAGAAATTTAGTTTTTTTTGTCGGCTAAATAAGTTAAACAAGTGGCACTTTTGCAAGTTTTTTTTCGAAGGAATGTTTTTAAAGAATTTTTGGTAAATTGTACTGATTCATAAAATTTGTTGGCCAATCAAGAGTTTCTTCATAACGTATAAACATTTAAGTCACATTTCTGGGTTTGGCGTTTTTAGTTAAAAGTATTTGTTTTAAAATTCTTAATTTATGAAACTGTTACTTTTTTTTTGTTTGGAGTTAATAATAATATCCCTTCACTTATATATTATTTTTTTGTTGAACTAATTAATTTAAGACAAATCTTTGTTATGTGTTTTTGATTAAGTTCTCTGGCTTAAATTTCTTTTGATTAGAAAAAAATAATATATCCGTTAAGTTTTAAAGAAACCTAATTTGAAAAAGCAGGCTTTCCTTTAAACAAGTATATGAGATAGCATTCGTCACAATGAAATTATCTATCAATCTTTTTTATATATTTGAGGTTTTTTTATATTTTTGAGCGTTTTGTTTCTATAAAAATTATAAAATAAAAAAAAAACGCCGGAACTAAAAATAAAAGAAATTATACCAAAGCGAATCCAAAAATAGTAAGGAATTTTCAAAAGGAGAAAATTGGTCCCAAATTTTTAAAGGAGAAAATTGGACATAATTAATTTCGAAATAAAATTTATATAAAGTAGCTCCTACATAAAATTATTAATTGCTTTAATTTTAGCACAATAGAGCAAACCCTTATTATACCGTTCAAATAAGTGATAACCATATATATGTATATACGTTTGTCATTAATTGGCAATTCTTTTTTTATCCACCTGCGATCCCATAAACTACATATTTTCTTGGTCCTCATAGATGGGGAGGTCAATTTGGTGATGCCCGTCTGTCCGAGATATGGTTAAAATCAACTTTTTGAAGCCTCCCGATGTCGCATAGGCCGGTAGGTTGCATCAAAATATCTGCGAAAAAATCACTGTCGAAATTCAGAAAAATCGCAAAAAAAAAAGTGATCGAGATGTAAGGCACAAAACAACACTACCTGTTTATTTTTCTTAAATTTGTACATTAAAGCCTTTGCAGCTGCCCTGGAGTAGCCTCTACACGGCTGTAAGACCGACTCTCAATTATTTCTTTAAACGAACATTTTCGTGGAACATACTTACCCTCCTTTATCCTTAAAAACTTTTATCAAACTAGGGAACAAATCCCTACAACTTCCCCGAAGTAGCTTTTAGACGAATAAAATGTATCACAGACCCCCACTAGTTTTCCTTCCAAAACATATTCTCAGAAAGTGCTTACCCTCTATCTCCATCACCTAAGATGATGGTTGCCATACAAAATTTACAAAAAATGGTATAAAAGTGCCCGCAAAAGTTGGCCTTAGAGAAATAAAGTGCACGACCGACCCCAGTTAGTTTTCCCTCCCAAACGTATTTCTAGAACAGACTTACTCCCTATCACAATCACCTAAGGGGGTTCTCATACGAAATTTGAAGGAATAAAATAGATCACAGACCCCCATTGGTTTATTCAAAATATAGGGTAAAACCCCTAAATTTTGTAAAGCGCTTTTACTTGTTTTTCTTTTGCTTCAAGGTTAAGTGAGTTCATATAAAAATTACAAGTGAAAAGTTTAGTATTACTTTGGGTTCAAATAATTTTTTAAATTAATTGTATTTTGTATTATTTTATTATAATTTAAATTTTTTTATAAATAAAGATGTAGAAACATGACAAAATTTATTAAATTAAAATATTTTCTCCCAGCCCCTTCAAAAATCTCAAGTTTTGGAGAAAAGTTAAAAAGCATCCATTTAATTTTGACTGCTTTGTACTAAGCGGACATAAAAACAATAGAGCAGCCAAGAAAGGGTACAAAAAATTTAAATTTGTGTAAAAGTAAAAGTAAAGACATTTGTTGTTTTTTTGTTATTAAGTAAATAATTATAAAGTCATTTTAAAAATAAAAATATTCCTTAACGTATTGAGTTCAAACGCAAAACTGTTTTTTTTAGTTTTTAAAAATAAATTAAAAGAACTAACGCATTAGTGATGCATCGTGTGCGGTGAAGAAAACAACAACTTTTGAATATAACTTTATTTTATCGTCCTCCCTCATGGCAGTTATAATTATTAACTACTATCCAGGCATCATTTAAATAACAACACTGCGGTTCAACTCTTGAATTTTTTTTAAGTTATTAAGTTGAATCTCGGAAGAACTTGAGCTGTTTTTCCGGTCTCTTCGGTAATTTTTAGTTATTTGAAGGGCATATTAACCGCCAAGGGGCTTTACCTTTTTTGTTTGATAATCTTTAATAGAAATTATTTAAATTTGTTGGGTTTTCACAAAACACATAATAAATAAAAGAATCATCTTGTAATGTGGCTTAGAAGTAACGCACTGTCCGCCAAATTTTTAAAATAAAAAATTCATTTTCCTACACTTTATAATTTGAATTCGTACTGAAATTTGGAATTCTGGATATCAGCGAACCGGAAGCCTCAATACTTTTAATTTAAATCTTGTTCATTTGAATTGTTTCTACCTTCCTACTGATAATTGAAAACCTCGATTTATGAACTTTTGGTCCTTGGTGCCTTGAGTTTTAAATTTTTGAAATTCGACTGTATTTATGTTTTTGTTAACAAAAGAAATCATTCTAGGTTTTCGTGCTCTTTTTGTGGTTGTTCGTTCGTATTTAGTACAAGATTCTTCAACTGAGTTTTTCCAAACTTATATCATGCAGTAGAAATCGTTATTGTTGGAAGGTTCAAAACACCAGCTATTCTTATTCTAAAATATACTATAATATTTTGCTGTGTAAGTTTTTTTCCAATGAATCGATAACTATAAAAATAAAATAAATACAATACTATAAAAAGAAATCGTATACCATAAATCATATAAAAACAAAATGTATATGATATACCAATATATAAACATTAAAATGTTTGTATATTGGTTACAGTTTCCTATATACATACATTTATATAACGTATGTACCAGAAATTTCTCGTTCTCACATATAAAATTTTTGTGGGATACAACAATGTTTATACGAATATTTTGTTATATCCCTGCTGCTCTTGTTTATCGTTTGTTGTTCACTAGTCTGAAATTAATACATGATTGTACGCAATTTTATACTTCGATACACCATTAACAAATGTACTATAAACTCAGAGCTATAATCTTTATACAATTCTTCTGATGTATAATTTAGCAGCATTTAAAGCAGAACTTTATGTTGCTAAATTTGACTTGTATTGGTAAATACAAACACAAATAAACACAGACTTATAAACTTGAACAATTATATGTGAAAACAAGTTTTTTACAGTCGGTCAATAATAAATGCAAACGATATTAAGATTTTAATGATTTAAAAGATTGGTTTAATTTAAAATAAATTTTAAAAGGGCTACAATTAAATTTTATTACTATTGTTTGGTAAAAAAACTTTAAAAGGAACTGAAATTTTTGAGAAATATTTGCGTTAAAACATTCAACTTTTTTTACAGAAAAATATAGCTACAGAAAAATTTTTTGTGCAAAAAATCTTAATTCTTAAACTCTCGAAAATAACACTGTCCAAAAATTTAGAATTTTTGTTTAAAGCGAAAAAGCCTTATTATTGTCAAATTTATGTTGTGAAATATCATGGAAATTATTTTTTTTTAAAGAATTTTAACCTTTTTGGCCAATTTGATCCACATTTCATAAATAACAAAGTTCTCTCATAAAGGACGTTTAATATTTAATATATTTTACGAATATTTTTCCTCCTAAATTTTAGTGGAGATCACTAAACAACCAAAATTATAAAAAAAAAATTTCACTTTTTGCCAAATTTGCAACTTGTTGGTCGAAGGAAGCGTTTTACTAAATTAAAAAATGTTTTAAATTAATGTTTTAAAAAATTCTTATTGTTAAATTTCTATTGCGAAGTTTTATTTTGATAAGTTTTTATATAAGGTTTTATTTTTCTAACTCCCCTTTGTATAGGTTAATTAATTCCATAAATCGAGAAAAAAGTAAGTTTCTGTTAAAAAGGCCAATTAAGGAAAAATTCAATTAAAAAAATGAAAACATAAAAAAAAAATATGTTGCAAATTAGTGTCTGAGACCATTTTTTATTAAAAAAGTTGAATTGTGAAATTTTATGGGGTTCATTTTCAAAAAAAGGTGTAATCATTTGGTTCTTTTTTAGTGGGTTCCCCTTTTATTGGTGACACTTTTTTCAAGAAAATGAAAAAAGATATTTTAACAAGGACTTTTATGGATTAAGAGCGAAATGTTCGCTAAACAATTTAAGTGTGCATCACCACAGGCACTTAAGTTGTTAATAAGGTTCATTGTGCTTGCAAAATGATGGAACTCGTAAGTATTTGTATTGTGCACCGCTATCACGAACTCGATTTTTTTATTTTCGTTATAAGAGAGTTTTAGGGCACTTTTAGAGGGGGGCAAAAATGAGGCTGAGTAACTTTTTTAACAGGCCTTACAATAGAAATCCCACAATTAACCCAAGGAATTATTTGAACTACAGCAGCTGCCATACAGAGCCCCCCAAGCGTTTTAATTTTAATTTTCCTTTAAAGGTCAAACCACAGATAAATTAAAATTAACCAACTTGCCAGAGAACTCTTCGAATGATGGAAAAGGGCAAAACTATGACTAGCTATCTTCTTATGTCAAACGAGGTTCATTACGAACTACACGGTAATAATAGTTAACACAATTATCAAACAAAGAGTAAACAAAATCCACAAACTTTTAAATAAAAATAACTGCATCTCACTCAAGTCTCAGTGTGGTGTGTAGTTTCACTAAGCTGTATTATTGGATCATACTTTTCTGAAGAACACGGTTACTAAAGAGTGTCATTTTAAATTTTTAAGGAATTCCTTTTACAAAATTCTTGAAATTTTAGGAGACAACCACTATTGTTAGCTTAAGTTATGTTTCAAGGTTAATAAAAAGAGGTAAACCCTCTTCTATATCAACACGAGAAGGCCTTCTGGGTTCATTGTTCATCTTTTTAAGGAAAAGGTTATAAAAAGAAAAAAAAAAATAGATGTCAAGTAAAGAGGAAAAGGGTTAGAAAGATTATAAAGAAAATAATGAAAAATAAGAAACGGAATTAAGTACCCATGTTAAAGCACCACCTCCATTGCCTTTCACCAAGCAAACTGACTTCAATGACGAACCCAATGATATTCTTCAGCTTATACTGCGAGACTTTGTCAAGAACTACGTGGAATCTTTCACCCAGCTACTTGATCCTAAGACTCTGAAATCCCGAGTAGTGACAGAAAATGTACGCTATCATCTCTGATTCTTCTTTATTTTTCCACGTCCCACAATAATCGCGAGTGAAATTTGCTTATCGTAGCCCTAACCAGACATAAAGACCCCCACTAGTGGTCTCAGAGCCTCCTCCTTAAAAGTCAAATCCAGGGACGGGCCACTAGGTGTGAGCTCATCGGAAACTTCATTATCAGCTATGTGAAAGTGGAACATAACTAAACTTGAAGCTGAAGATGAACATAGTCTCACTAAGGGTAATCCTTCAATCTCTCACCAGCATACCCTGACGCAATGCGCCTTCAAGACCCTAAGAGCCGCTTGACTGTCAACAAAAAACGTGCATCTTTTTTTCTTGAAACTCTCTGCCTAAAACACACGACGCTTATAAAATAGTATGTAGGACAATGCAATATTATTTCCAATGATATAGACCCCGGCTCCGGTACCTGTATCAATTTTAGATCCGTGAAAACTGTGCGCCCCCATACAGGCTATCGAATCCCAACCAACAATCGCTTTTAGAAATTATTATCGGCTGTTTTCTCTCAAAACTGACTTCCGTGGCCATATATTCTGTCCTAGATCCCCGAACTAAACTAATATCCTTAAGAAGTATCACCTATATTATCCAAGTGAGGTCAGCATTTTTAAATTTTTTCGAATCCTTACTTGCTAATGTCTGGCATATTCTTTTTCTGTAATCACCCAGTACTATATAGGTGCAAATAATAACCTCTAGTGCACTTTTATGTATACTTTTCATGGCACCAGTGATTCTTAGGGAAACATGTTTTGGACCTGAGTAAAAAGCTTTCTAAAAAGTCATTTTCCACCACCCTTTACAATACAGTGCAGCCATACGTCAAAACAGCTCTTACAAACTATGTGTTAATATAGTTTACCTGCTTTAGTTACAAGAAGAATCTCTTTTTTTTAATTATTTTTGTATAAATTGTATGCATGGAGGCCATTCTTAGTCCTTTTCTGAGTATACCTCTTTCACCCTAACTTACTAAGAAGGATTATCTCAGGATCTCTCATTCAGTTGCAATTCAGTTGAGTATTGGGCTTCTAAAGTCTCGAATCTATACTTTCTGATAGAGAAAACTAGCTTCTTTCAAACAAAAAGTTCCCTAAATTAGTCCGATATCTTCAAAGTCTTCATAAAAAGTTTTTTGGGGGAAATAGGCATACTTGCTGAAATATTATGGGATTGATGTCTTGATAATTATGAGGACTCTCCGTCTGCAGCTCACCGACCTAACGGGCGTCAAATAGCAATTATCTGAAACACAACGACGTTCGCAGGAATGTTTTAATTCTGTAAGCTTGATATCAAAAGATATACAGAAGGACGTGGCTCAAAAGATTTCCCTATATGTCAGAACATATTTAGCGTAGAACTAAACAAAAGTCTAGTTTAAGAAATTATAGAAAATTTATTTGTTTCGTGTTCTTTAAAAAATAATTTTTATTTATCATGTAGGGTATTTGTAAAAGTTTCCTGTTTTTAACGATTTAGTTTTAAATATTTTGTATTTAATATAAAAGAATAACAATGATTTCAATACAAGTCACTGAACAAAACAAATTGGCAACGAATCAATAACTCAACCATAGATGGCAGCAATCATTTAATACAAACGAATTACAATTTGTTTTGCTTTTTTGTCGGCATTACTTTCAGCCTAAAAAAGCTGTTTTATTTAATTGGCGAAAATTCTGGGAACGAAGTAAAAGTTTGTCACATCAGGACCTGTTTCTGAATATATTTATATACAATGAATGCATTTACATACATATGTATCTGTACCTTTATCAAACAAGTAAGCGAAGTTTACATAAAAACCCAACAATTTATTATGTATATCTTATAATAGTCCTGCCAACAGTGGCATTTAATTGGTTTCTAGTTTGTTTTTCTTCCCCTCACTTGATTAGGTTTAAGAAATTTTAATCTATTTTGTAACCTAAGGGGCTTTTGGATAAATTATTAATATTATATGAATATTTTTTGCAATAGTAACTATAACAAGTATTAAGATTTTCATTAAATTTTCTTTGTGGGTTTTTTGCTTTTGAAAGATTAATAAAGAAAAACAGTCGTTCTTGATTGGCCTGTAAAAAGTAGAGAATATTTTATACTTTGTTAACATTTATTCCATATGGACGTTTAGTACAATTGGTTTGGGCTGAAAGTCAGAACGTATAAAAACAAATTTAGTTCTTCCTGATAAAATTGATACAAAACAAATTTATGGTTTTTGAAAGTGTTTTTCTATATTAAGGGTATTCAAAAATTTCTGTAAGAGCCAAATTTTAAAAAAAAAACTTATTTAATTATTTTCTAATAAGCTTTGAAGATAAGGATTTTTAAAAAATATATTTATATGCTAAGTCCTTTGGAGTTACACAATTTTTAGTACCTTATTCTACAGGGTGTCTGGAAAATTAATATATTAAAATACGACTATTTTTAAACAGCAATCAATGGTGCGAAAGAAAGATACCGCCATTTGAATTATCGTTTGTGTGGATTTATCGGTCAAAATGTCGCAGTGTTTGAGTGAGCATCGCGCGTTCGTTCTGGAGAAATTTTTTAAGACAAATGATTTTTATGCAATTGCTTGTCGACATTTTTGTTTGCTTTGAAGAATACGTGATGGACCGAATGTAAATTTAGTTTGTTCCTGGGTAAGGAGATTCCACGCAACTGCTTCGACCATGAATGCGCAACGGCCACGGCCCAGTCGATCTTTAAGAATTTTCAGAAACATGAACTGGTTAAAAGCAGTTTAAGTGAAAATCCGCGACCTTCAATACAGAAAAAAGGAGTTTTACTAGGAATTTCCAAAGCGATAGTTCATTAAATTTAAAAAAGGATCTAAGTCCATCATTTTAAAATTCAAATCATTCTAGAACTGAAAGAAAATGAGTTTTATTTACGCAAAAATGTTTGTAAAACGCTGTTGCAGTTAATTTTTTGGAGCGACGAGACTCATTTTTACTTAAACGACCACTCCAATAAGCAAAACTGATGTTACTGTTTGTTCCCCAAGAACCCGCAGCATTCGATTTAAATATCAAAACCCATTGCATTGCCCCAGGGTTTGGTTTGCCTTATCCACGCATGAGATAATTGAACAATTTTCTTCGAAAAGTCTCGAGGACAGGCGACGAATGTTAACGGTGAAAATTGTCGACGCATGATTACGGAATTGTTTTTGCCAAATCTGCAACCTCATTTACATTACTCTTGACACACGTAGTTTTAACAGGATGGGGTGACTGCACACACAGCCCAAAAACTAATCAGTCGCTTGGGGACATCCAATGGCCACCGAGGTTTACTAATATAGGTCCCATGGATTTTTTATGGGACTGCCTTTAAGAAAAGGGTTTATAATGGCAGTCGTCAATCTCTGTGACTTTAAAGGAAAATATTTGTTGAGAAATCACCTCAATTGCATGTGGCGCACAGCACAAGGCTTCGTTTTGAACAGTGTGGTCAACTTGACGGAAGAGCTCTGGATGACGCAGTCTTTAAAAAATTAAAACTCCATTTCCATTCTATCGTTCAATGCTCTTAATAAAACTTTGTGTCAATAATTACGTTTTTTATTTAAGTCTGAAAATATAAATCAGCCACCAGACACCCTGTATATTAGGATTTTTTACAGCATTAAAGCTTTGAAAGCTATTGAAGTGATTTGAAATTCTTTAATATTTATTAAAACATATTGCCAAAATTACAGCTAAATTTTCATTTATTCTGTGGACTCTTGTTTCAAATATATTTGGGAAAAACTTCTACTGGCCATCATTGTTATCAAGAATGTACTTTTTGCACTTTATTGCCGCTGCCGGCTTTTCAATCTAAGTAAAAATTTCACATATTCTTAATATGGCTTGTTTTATAACAAACACAGAAGCACTTTCTCAAATATGTGTTTTATATATAAATTTGAAACAACCACATTTGGTAGGTTTCCATGAATGTACGTGTGTGTACTGAGATATGCCAGAACTATTAATGCTACAAATATGCATGTTACATGCACATTTTCATACTGTAAAAGCCTCTTTAGTCGGACATTAATGATAATGACAATTTTGTTGAAATGAGAAAGATTTATTTGAATAATTAATTTAATGAACGGGGAATACTTAAGGTCCTTGATGGCGCTTACTAAATCTGTGATTTATTTTTCAGTCCCTATAATGCAACTTACCGTGGATAGTTTCAAGATGAAGATTAAGTTTAATAAAACCGTGTAAGTCATCCATTTTGACCCAAAGATTACTGATAGATACACATTAAGGACAGCAAAGTTTGTAGTAAAGTAAAAGAAAGAAAATCAGTTTCCAGCGGTAAAAAATTTCCCATATAGAGAAAACGCTTCTAGACGTCTAATTTTACACTATTTTTTCGAGCATCTCTTTTAGTATATATTGTTACCAGAAACCTTATTGGCGTCAATTATTGCTGGTTTATCAGCATAATAAATTAACGATAAATTTTAAATCGGACGACCATGCAGGTCAGCTTATATGTTAGTATCTTAAACATGCTGCTATTGAACCTTATTTGAATTAAACTTCTTTCTTTATTACCTTACATTGTCAGAGATCCCCACAGCTCAAATTTCAGGTCTCTGTCTGTATGCATTTGAGTTATATATTTCAACTGTAAGAGTTATAATATTTTTAACGCTTTAATAAATTTACTTCTTTCTAAAAAAGTTTTTTCTTATAACTTTTTTGTTTTCAGTTTTCAGTAGCTCAAGCTAATGCTTCACAATTTTCCCCTGTTGTTCTCTAGAGCTAAATTTGTTTATCTTTGCTTCAGTTTCGATTATCTTGTAGTTATAGAACCCAAGAGACTTGGTCCTTTGGAGATTTGATTCAATCAAAAATAAATTCTGGACCATTCATATGTTTTAGTTTTTGCTATTTTCTACATAAAATATAAATCATTTTGCCATAAAACTATTCATGACAAAGCAAAGTTGGTTTGACGCTAATGTTGTTATCGATAGGGTTACCATGAGAAAAGGGAAAATGCTTTGGAAATATACAAATTTAAATTAACGGGTCTAAAGCAAAGATTATATGACAATGTTTTTAATTTTAATTTTAAAATTCTATAAAACAAAATTGTAAGCTCTTTTACAAAAATTTAATGAGATACCTTTTACCAATAAATAAGATTTTTTAACAAACCAAATTATAACAAACTTTTTGTCATATCAACAACCATATTGTGAATTGAACAGTTTTTATACCCTTCACATGAGTGATAATTGTATATATAAGTTTGTCATTCCGCTTGTCCCCCCAGGTCGCATAGACCCGTAAGTGAAATCAAACTTTTAGAAATATCTGCGCTATTAAAATCCAGTAAAATCGCCTGATAAAAGACCGAGATATAAGCCAAGACTGCCTCTGTTGATTTCTCTAAAATTTGTACATAAAAATCTCTTCAACTGCCCCGGAGTTTCTCCATACAATAGTCAAGGTAAGACCGATTCCCATTAGTTTTTCCCCCCGAATATTTTTTTGAAACATATTGACACCCACACGTATTCCTAGAGCATACTTACCCCCTATCTCCCTCATCAATTGGAGTTGCCATACAAAATTTACAAAAATTAAGTGAAAACGCCCATAACTTTTTCAGAGTCGGCCTTAGGGAAATAAAGTGTACGACCGACCGCTATTATTTTCCCCTCCCAAGCTTATTCCCAGAAAATAATTAACCCCCATCTCAACGCCCTTAGGGGGTTGCCATGCAAAATTTAAAAATAGGTTAAAACCTTACAACCTTCCCGGAGTCACCTTAGAGGAATAAAATGTTTAGCAGACCCCCATTAGTTTTCCCTCCGAAACTTATTTCAAGAACGTTTATGCCTTCTATCACCACCACCAAAGGCGGATGCCATATAAAATTAGCAAAAATGATGTAAAATCGCCTGTAACTTCCCCAGAGTTGGCCTTGAAGAAATAAAGTGTACGTCCGACCCCCATTAGTTTCCCCTCACAAACATATTTCTAAAATATACTTACCTCCTATCTACACGCCCTAAGGGAGTTGCCATCCAAATAAAAAAATGAAGTAAAAACCCTTACAACTTTCCCGGGGCCGTCCCTAGAGAAGTAAAATGTATCACAGACCCCCATTATTTTCCTTCCCAAACATATTCCTAGAACATACTTACCAACTTTCTGTATCTCTTAAAAGGTTGCCATACAAAATTTTAAAAAAGTATAGTAAAAGTCCCTACAAAATTTCAAAAAATATAAGGGTGAAAACGTGGTTTTCCATTTCCTCACAAACTTAAAAACCTAAATGAAAAATTATTATAAAGAAGAATAAAAACTAATTTTATCATAATAACGTTTACCAAACACCCTAAGATTTTTTTGGTGTTTCTCTTAAATGTTTTCGTACGACTTGTGAATGTTTACTGATGGCTTTGATATCAAATATTGAAAACAAAACTAAAAAGCTATTTTTGTGTTATTTTTTAAATGATTTGTTGTCATTCCTTTTAAAAATATTGGGTGTGACTATTTTAGTTTTGATGAGATTGCACTTTACTTTAGTTTATTTGTCTACTGTTGACTCCCCAAAAATATACAAATACCAGTTAGAGATTTTTGTAGTTTTTGATAGAGTTTTTTAATGCTGTTAAAATACAAAACGTGTCCTTTTTGCTGTTTATTTTTATCTTTTTCATGTTTTTGCTAGCGAACAAGTTTAAATGGAAAATTTAGAATTTTTTTTCTTAAAGAAAGTTAATTTAGTTTTATGTTTAAAGAGGTAAAAGTGTCTGCCGATATACATTAAGTACTTAGTTGCAAGAAGCTAACTATTTTACTCAAAGCAAAAGAGCCAACGTCCGTTTTAATAAAGAGTATAAATTTAAAATTTCAAATTATTTTCGATATTTTCCAGCAAACACCTATTAAAAGAGAAAAGGAAATAAGAAATAATAATTTTTAACTGTTAATTTCGTATATCACGCTATCTACATACAACATATACATACATATATACTATATACACATATACCTTAAGAGTACTTTTATATTATTTTTTTGTTTTTTTCTTTAATATAAAATATTTTATTAGATTTTAAAGAAGTTGTCACAAGGTATCATGTAAAATTTTTTTAACGATATTTTTCTTTGTTATCAAACTGGGCGTTTTTAAATTTTCATGCTTCACAAATATAGATTCCATACATAACAATGTATTTGCAAGATAAAAGAGATTAAGAAGGGAAAAAATAAAAAAACCAAAGGCGTTTTTTAAGGCTACTACAGCAAGTTCTTAAAAAAATAAAATACACAAATGTTTATAATTTATAAAAGCAAGTATTTTTAAAAAGTTTGTGTGAAAAAATTTTAAAATTAAATTTTGTAAAGTAAATTTTTGTTTAATATTTTTTTTTTTGGTTAATTTTTTTTTTCTATCTGGAGCACCCACGCCTAGAATTGATCAAAGCTGTGCAAATAGCAAATTAATTGAGAAAATTAAAACGGGTTTGAAAAAGGATTTAAATGTGTGAAAGAATATTTAATAGAGCAGTGGTATCTGTATACCAGTAGTGCGATTCAGTAACTTATTTTTACGATATTCGTATCTTTAAAATAAGTTAACAATAAATATAACGATTTTGCGATTCAGTAAAGTTTTTAACGATATTCACTTCCGTTAAAGTCAGCTGTTATTGTTAAGTAAACAGCAAAACTTTTTAGCAATTTTTACAATCGTTATACTTGATAATTTAACGGCAATAATTTTTGTGTTGTTAGTTGTATCGACAAAACGTTATTTTGTATATTATATATTATTTTTACTATATTTATGATTTTCGCTTTCTTAAAATTTATTTTACAACTAATAAAATACAAACAAAAATCAACTTGCCCACTATCGTTAAAAACGTCTTAGTGAATCACTTAACCGTAGCAGCAAACAATAATTTATGTCGATAAATATGACGATTGTCGAATCGATAAAAGTTACTGAATCGCACTACAGGGGTGCCCAAAACTTTCTTATGGAGGAGCAAGCGCCAATACATTCAAAGAAAAATTAATTTTTATTCAATATTTTTTTTGTTATAAAAACCACACTTTTAAACGGTATTATGGGTTAAATAAAAACAAAATCTACAATGATGATCACTTTCGTCAATGTTTACCAGCAAAGCATACGTAAGTGTTGTTGCTTTGCATTTGCGTGTATATAATGAAGAGCGTCAAAAAAAAACTAATAAGACAAAGTTAATTGAGTATTTCGTATTGCCAGTGCTGAGTGCTGTATGTGTGCATTGAAACACACAGCCTATAGCTAAGTGCTTTCACTAAAACAAATGAGCACCAAGCGCATAGGACTTGGGCAAGTCTGCTCTTAACAATACTTTAAGTGTCGATAACCTAAAGTTAGTACAAATTTCGCTCTTTAATTGTTTAATTGTCTTAGCTATTAAGAATTTTTTATCAAAATTATTTTTTTATAAATCCTTAAAGTTTTACAAATAACGTTGTTTTTTACGTATTTCGTATGCGAAAATCACTAATTGTTTCTCTAAATATCGATTGCTCAAGTTCATGTAAATCAGTAATAGCGGGAAGCTGCGCTTTTTGTTTTCTCTTTTGTTACGTATGTATGTGTGCAAAGCCAATGTGGAGTACTAAACCACATTCCCGCTTAACCTGAGATTTGCTTAAAGCGAAGATGCCCTATTAGCGAAAAATTTTCGAAACAAAAACGTTTACTGCTGCAAGTAAAATAAATAAACGTAAGAGTTTTCAAAAATAATTTGTAGCAGTACAAAAAAAAGTATTCTTCGCTTCACGTTTAAGATATTAGGTGTGTTCATTTACAGATAATAATCACTAATTTTCGATTAATATTACTAGTAAATGTTCACGTACACAAAAAATTAGCAGCTAGAGAGCCAAAAAACAGCGTAATAGGTTTAGAAACAAAAATGTTTCTGATAATTTCTACTAGTAAAAATTTTACTATCAGAAACTATTCAAACAGTCTTTCTGTCATTAGTTGTGTTCAATAACTTTCCAGTAATTACTAGCAAAGAGAGATTAAAAAGAAATATTTTCAAAATTGCTCTCAAAAATATTTAAAAGTACATTTTTACAGTTAAAACTTTTAAGCAAATGTATTTTGTTATAGTAAACTTATAAAGATTTAAAACTTAAATTTTTTTTAAAGCATAATGACAGAAAGACTGTTTGAATAATTTCTGATAGTAAAATTTTTACTAGCAGAAATTGTCAGAAACAATTTTGTTTCTAAACATATTACGCTCTTTTTTGGCTCTCTAGCTGCTAATTTTTTGTGTACGTGAACACTTACTAGTAATAATTATCGAAAATTATTAATTATTTTCTGTAAATGAACACACCTTTTATGCTTTGAAAAAAAATTTAAGTTTAAAATTTTTTTAAGTTTACAATAACAAAATACATTTGCCTGCAAATTTTGACTGTAAAAGTGTTCATTTACTTTTGAATATTTTTGAGAGCAATATTGAAAATATTTCGTTTTACTCTCTCGTTGCTAGTAATTACTGGAAAGTTATTAAACACAACTATTGCTAAAGATTTTTTGTGAATACAACAGGCAAAGCTTTGATATCGAAACATTTGCTGCCCTTAAATGAGCGACGAATAAACTTTTCGAGTTATTTCTCGTTTCGCTACTTAATGCTGTTTTCGGGTATTTATCAGAGAAAAATTTGACAAACGTTCGAAAGTGATGTTATTATTGAACGTCATGGTCACTTATGTAATTCAGTCTAGTTTGAGGAATGTGTTATGAACAATGAGCGTGCATTCCCTAAAAGTGTATAAAAATGAACACATACCACTGCAAGTGTCAAAATAAAGGTTGCCTATGGCTGGTATTAATAAACACACAAAATAAAATCCAAGACAGGAACAAACCTTTTGCGTACTTTTTTGAATAAAAAGACCTTCTTAAAAACACAGATCAGCTTAAAGAAGATATACGCAACGTGGTCCTAAGGCATAAAGAGTGGCTATTAGTTTTGATTAAAAATGACTTTATTTCTTTGACAAACAAATGTTCGTGCAAAAAAAAAAAAAATAAATAAATAAATAACATAAATAAATTTAAAAAATACTTGATTATGTGGTTCACTTAGCTATCTGATGTTCCCTAGTGACTAGTTTTTTTATTTTCAATTTTGAAAATAATTCTTATTTTCGGTCCCTAAATAAATACATTTTTATCTGGGCAGTCGTTCCCAATATTTATATTCTAAGGTGATGACAAAACACCAAAATAGGAGTAAGGTCAAATAAAATTATGCTGCTCGTTATAAGTTAGTTCCACTTAGATTATTATGACTGGTTAGTCAACATATCAACTGTTACGGGGACTTAGTTCACTAAAACATCAATACAGTATGGAGCCACATACTACTTCACCTTATGTGAGGTAAAGGCCACCTGCCTTTTCAAAATCTCATCTTTAATCAATCGCTAGTGCAAGCGAAAATTGACTTTCGCCTAAAAATATAGCCGCGTTCATTTTAATTTTTGATTGGTCCAAAAGAGCTATTGTGTCATTGTTATTCAGCTTGTGACCAAATCTGATTAGCATTTTTGCGTTTTTTTTTTTTTTTGCATAAGAGCGAAGCCTAGTAAAAATGTGTACAAAACAACTTGCTTCAATATAAGTGTCCTCCTGAGATATACTTTAATCATTTTTAATTCTGAAATTAAGTTTTAACTCGATCGATCAAAATTTTACTTAGCTGCCATATAAGTCCTACTTTTGGAAATAACTTTTTTTGCAAAGGCAGTTTTACGGTTGTAATAATAATTTTTATAAAGGTTTTTGCTATAAAATTAAAAAAGTAAATAAAAGCAAAATGCTCAGTATGGAACAAGTTTAAACTGCTGCCTAACGAATTTGTTTGTCCGAAATTTTCACCTATTTGAAGACGTAAGTTAAACAAATTTTGTTAAAAATTTAAAAATAATTATTCCTTATTTCGCTCCTTTTACGTGGAGTTACTTTTATCCGGAAATCTTATTTACCTCTATTCTTGTTTGATGTATATCAATATACAATTAAAACGAACTGAACTAATTTTAATAAGTATAGGGTGTCCGCCGGCAAGGTGTACTACTTTCTTTCGCAGTCATTTTGGTAACAATTAATCTTGAGTTCAAGTTTGGCAGCCCTGAAGCACAGACGTGGCAAATTTATTTTGAAACATACTCGGTAAGCCAACGTGTTTTAATCTTTAAAACATGACAAATGTGACGAAGCATATTTTCATTTGAATAGATAAGTGAATAAACAGAATATTCGGTACTGGGCAATGTAAAACCCTCAAATTACTCATCAGTCAATTTTTACCATCCATTAAAGTGACAGCCTGGTGTGCAATTTGATCAGGAGGAATCATTGAACTTTAGTTAAACGCAGTAACGGTAACTGTCAATGGGAAGCGATATCGTGAAACTTTTTAGTGCAACAGCTGCATGCTTTGGGCTTGGTTAACATGTGGTATCAAGAAGATGGTGCCACATTGCAAACAGTCAAGGTTACAATTAGAACTGCTTCAAGACCTTCCGCAGCAAGCTATTTCAAAAAATGGTAACGTTTATTGGCCTCCATGATCAACTGATTTGACTACTCTGGACTTTTTTTGTTGGGATATCTAAAGAGCATGGTTTATGCAAACAAATCAGAAACGCAGGAGCAACTCAAACAAAATGTGTAAGAATGTAATGAAAAATTTTCTCAAAAGGGCTCGCATTTGTAGGGCTAACAGAGGCGGACATTTACTTGATATTGTATTTAATACATAATTGCCGACATTAAATTAAATATTTATCAACATAAGATCCATTTCCTTTTATTTAATCAAAAAGTACAAACAAAGTAGTATGCCTTGCCGGCGGATGCTTTGTATAACGATCACTAAATCATTAACAGCCATTACTTAAAATCCATCAAATTAATTTTTACTTATAAAACAGTTTCCAAAACAAATCCTTAATTAACATAAAAGCTTTGTCTATATGTAACATAATTCTGTTCTAAGAAGTTTTTTTAAGTTGACCCCTGTTTCTTTTAATGAAAAAATCAAGTTTTGAAAAGCTAAAAAAAAACACTTTTTAAAAAGTAATGATACTGAGTTTGTTTTTGTTTTGGTCCGTGATATATAAGAAAATAAATAAAAAGCTGTCAGAGCTTTTGATTCTTCTGAATAAGATGAAACTACTTATAAGTATTATTTACCCCATCATTAAGTGTTAAATCCTTATAGTGTAGCCCTCAAATTCAGAGTGGCTTTTTATGCTGCAAACATCTCCTCTAAGAGAGTAGGCCCTTTAATGTATTTTACCCTGGCTCTGCTTTATAGTCAGATTTTAATGTTTTTACTTTGCAATAGAGTCCATATCGGTAAGTTGAATATATGTATTAAGGTAGGATATAATATGCTTAAGTTTGTCTAGTTTCTACTGTTTTTACATTTTACAACAAAAGGGGGCAGAAGTCTGCCAGAAAACATAGCACCTTTAAAAAACATAAAGACATTTTGTCAGGGTTTTAAAAAAACTTCGCCCTCTTTTTTGTAAGACTTTCTTTTTTTCCCCCAATGTCTGTATTATAAACGCCCTCGCCTTGTTGAGTGACAAGCTCTTGTCATTTTAAGTTTGTGTAATTTCTAATAGTCATTTAGAATATCCTTCTGTCTGCCGGTCGGTATCTGTGGGTGTATGTGTTTCAAACTCTATTTGCTTTTATTTTGTGTAAACAACTTTGTATCATATAGTCAATTCCATGTTAAATGGCCTAAAATGAGGAAAATTGATTTCTTTAAAAAAAATCGACGAAAATACGTCTAAAAGAGAATGAAAATGATCGAAATATAAATAAATTGGTTTTTATTTTGTTCTTATTTTAAAAATAATCACATACTGAATAATCGGCCCTTCTTTATTTACCATTCACAATATCTTAAAAGGTTTTTCTTTAGCAATCACAAGTTTTATATGAAAGTTAAGCTTTAAGTACAATCGAACCACTTTCAACTACTGCGGAACATAACAATAAAGGTCTTTCTCAAAAATATTTTACACAACATGATCTTTAAAGTCAATGTTCTCTAAAACTCAAATGTGTAAGGTTACTCCCATCACAGTCTTTAAGTGGTGCTTATGAGCAGAAATTATATTCTTTTATAGTCTAAATACTACAAATTATAATTAAAACATCTTTTGAAATTCAAGAATTTTTTTTTAATAAAAATTTTTAATTGCTTGAGTTATAAGTAAAAAAAGTATAGTTGCCCATACCTTATTTACTTGTTTTGAGCAGATTTAGTTTTTATTAATTTATTTTCAATTTTTACCTGCAAAAGTTTTCATTTATTTTCTGTTTTTCCTTTTAATACCTTTATGTTCTACATGCTTAAACAAAAAAAAAAAAAAAGGAAAAAGATTTTGTAAAAATTATATGACAAAAATATTTTTATTTGAATCAATTGCATTGCAAGTGAAGAGCACTTTTGCTAAGAATCAAAAAGACATATAAGTGGACTTGAGAAAAAGTAAGTTTTTTAGAATAAGGAAATAATGCTAAATTAAGAATGAATTTCCTAAGGCTTAAGATGTAATATCACATATAAATACTTGGCTGCAGAAGGGTCATTACCTATGTAAGGTAAAATATTATTTGAAATATTTTTTATATCTGATATAACAACCAATAATTTTAAGTTGTGTTAAAAAAGTGGATAATTTACTATATGTTTGAAGCTTAAAATAAATTTTTGCATACTTAAATCAAATATATAACTTTTGAGTTATGATTGTTGCAGCAATGTCCTGATATGTGCATTCATTCATGTGTAAATGCTTATGAATGCATAAAGTGACTAGGACTTTTACTAAATAAAAAACATATGACGATTTTTAAAATTGAAATAAAAAAAATAAAAAATAGCAAAGTATCTTCTCCAAAAAAAAAAAAAAAACAAATTTTAATTTCTGTAAAAACTTTTTAAAAATATTCAGTTTTTTATGAAACCTTCTCTTCCTCATACGGCCTCTCCTACTAAAATTCTTCATAATATACAGACCATTGAAAAAAAAGCTTTTATTAACATTTTAACTTTTTTTTAAGTAATTTATAAATAAGTTACAGGAATAATTTTTTTTCTACAGAAAACTTGTCCTTCAACCAACTTGTAATATCGGAAACCCCCACACAATTGTTAAAGAATCTGCGTATGATTATTAAAATATTGCGTATACGCCACACTATGATATACATCTGTTTGCACATACGGATACACATACTTTATATACTAAAATCAAATCGTTAAAAACATCTATATATGTATTCTTAAAGCTTGATTTAAACGACAAATTTCTTAGTAAAGTATTCTTATTGCGATTATATCGCAATATTCCAACTAAATAAAATATAATAAAAATTTATCATACCTAAGTCCAAAAATAGATACTTCTGCCGGTTATATGTAATATGAGCTCTCATATCCTTCACTTAAGAACATGGTGCTGAAAATGAGCTTCACTAGTTGTTGATATCAACATAATTAAGGGCAGTTGTTTTAAGACGCAATCCATATATAGACAAAAATTAATCTTATAGCTATCAATTACCAATACTTTAAATAAATAAACAAGAAACTTAAAAAAGAAGCAAAAATAAAAAAAATCCAGCATTTATACACCCTTTTTAAATATAAAAAATTTTTTCCATCCTAAAACCACACTTTTAAGAAAAAAGAAAATGATTTTTAATATTTTTACTTACGTAATTGATTGACTTTAACAAAAAAGTTTGTTTTGCAATCAATCATAAAAATCAAGAAAAAAATGAGAAAACTAAGGAAAAGCTGGTAATTACATTTAACAAAATTTTAGGTCTGTCAATCAAGGTAGACAGACCGTTTTTATTTTATTCAATTTTATTATTTTAATTCCAAAAAATGTCTGTTTTTTACCATTTTTTATTTTTTCCGTTTCTCTTTCGTTATAAAGAAACACTTCCAGCAATTGAAGTGTAACGTTATACGTGTTTGAAATTGCTTAAAATCGAAATATCAAATTTAAAACTAAAATACCTGTTCACGCATTAAATATATGAAATTCCTTCACCTTTTTATTTTACATAAGCTCAACAACATGTCGCAAAAGCCCTCCTTTTTTATTTAATTTCATTTATTTTGTTTTTTATTCGACTCTAAATATTTGATAAAAATAAAAAAAACACAAGTGCTAAAAAAACCAAATGGAGGATAGAATTTGAGTTCACGTGAACACAAATGCTTTTTTATTGCCTTTATTTGTGGGTTTTTTGAAAATTTTTGAAACAGATGAGAAATCACTGAAGGTATAAGATGCTGATTCGTTTTTAAATAATCTATTTCCTTGTTTTTTGAGTTGATTTTCTTTGCGTTTTTTGCGTAATATCTTAAAAAAGTCATGGGTATCCTGACAAAATAAAGGTGAAATATTTTTTTCTAACAATTTCTAAATCACGTTTTGAAAATAGTAGTAATGATTTGCTTGAAGTAAATATATTTTCACTAATTGTGGTATAGTTTCTGAACACTTGAAATTAACAAAAGTGGTTTAAGTGGCTTAAAGGAAATTTCGCTTCTAATCTATTGAGGGTTTGAGTGAAATTAAACAATTCTTCTCAAGTTGAGACAAAATGTATCATAAAACCCGCCTCATTTTAAGAAAAATATTAGAAGGGGCAATAAAAAAATCCAAACGCAAAGGCAATGAGAAAGCGGATTTAGGCTCTGTAGTTGACATAATTTGTTTTTGAAGGTAAGAAAATGTTTTGGTTTTTGACGGCCAGTTTTTGTCAGTTTTCGTAGCAGGCTGCTTTAGAGAAACATAAGATAATCTTATCATACCCTTAACATAAGTGATAAGAGTATATATAACTTAGTCATTCCGTTTGCAATATTTTTTACTATCCATTTGCAACCCCATAAAGTATATATTTTCTGGATCCTTATAGACAGGAAAGTTGATTTAGCGATATCCATCAGTCTGTCTGTCAATTAATATGTAAAAATCAAGTTTCTGAAGCCCCTTGGTATTTTTCGGAAATGTCTGTGGTATTAAAACATCAGATATATCCACTTTGGAGAATTTCGCTATTATAATTCAGCAAAATCGCCCGATAACTGACAGAGAGATAATCCAGCAACCACAACTACCTCTGTTTATTTCTCTAAAATTTGTAAATAAAAATCTCAAAAACCTCCTCACGAACATTTTTATGGAACATACTTAAACCTTATCTCCGCCCACTAACAGGGTTGCCATACAAAGTTTAATTTTTTTTCAATCGTTCACACAGCTTTTGGGGTACTCCCACAAAGGTCAAATGTAAGATTGACTACAGTTAATTTTTTCCTCCCAAACATTTTTGTGAAACATATTTACCTCCTATTTCTAGCCCCTAACGGGATTGCCATACAAAATTTCAAAAAATATGGCTTTCTAGGAGTTGCCCTTAAAGGAATATAAAATGTATCACAGACCCCAATATATTTCGCTCCTAAAATGCTGACCCCCTATTTCCATCACTTAAAGAGGTTACCATACAAGATTAAAAAAATTATATTAAAACGCCCATAACTTCCCCAGAGTTGGCCTTTAAAAAATTAAAGTTTATAACTCTTATTGGTTTCCCTCCCCAAACATACTTTCAGAACATATCTTCCCCCTAAGGGGGCTCCAATATAAAGCTTGGGAAACTGTAAAAGATACCCGTCGATATTTCAGGTTGAAATGCAATTTGCATTGAGCCTATAAGTCTTTGCGAAGAAATATGAGGAAACCCCGCATTTATATCCTCTCGGACAGCGCAGCGGCCTTAGAAGGTTTTATAAATTATGATGTCAACTCAACTCGGCATTGATGTTGGAATGTATTGACGCCCTTACTCGCCTTAGAGTTCACAACTGGGTTACATTTTTTGGATTCCCGGCCATAATGGCCATGTTAAGCTGAACGTTCCGACCGCCTTGCAAACTTTGGGGCGAGCCGTAAAAACTTCCCTCCTTGAACAGGAAAGAACAACAACTATTGTCTGGTTTTCTGACTGAATATTGTAACCTCAAATTCCATTTAAGCCAAACCAGCATATAGTGACGTGCGGGCTTTGCAAAATGGATGATGATACCGCAGAGTACGTCCTCTGCAATTGCCCAGCACTTTGCATATAAAGGTTACGCTTTCTTAAATGTGGAGTCATTACAACAATAAACATTTGGAATTTTTTACCTTGTAGGGTGCTACGCTTTATTAAAATCCTTGACTTATAAAAAAACTAATGGAAGCAGAAAACACCTCTTTTTGAAAGCGGTGCTTATGTAATCCCAACAAAATAATAAACTTCTCCTCCAAATTAATTAACGGTCTTAAAAATTAAATGTTAACTTTCCTTGGTGCCGTGTAGAATGGGAATGAGGAATGTTGTATCCCTTATAATCTGATATACATACACATGCAGATAAGGTACTTTTCCTCTCCAAAGTTTTTATTAAAAGTTATAATATCATTACCCTGCAACTGTTTTTTTAAGTTTTATATGAAAACATGTTTATGTGTTTTAAATAATTTTTTCTATGTTTGACTGCCTACTTGAAAACATCACACTTAAATGATCCACTTTTTTTGATATTTTTTTCATCCACTTAACTTTACGATTATCCTTATTTTCTTTTAAATTTGTTTTTTTTTACTTTTAACTTTTATATTTAAAACACTTTAGTAAATTTGAAGTTCATCTTAGTGCAGAAACGTGACTTGTTTGATAAAAAAGTGCTTCTTTATCGTGTTCGCAAGGTTTTTGTTGTTGCTTTTATTTGTGATATATGGCCCAAGTCGTGTTTAGCATAAACTTTAATCTTTTATCGATTGTTTTACACTAATATTTTTCAAGTGTTTGCGTTTAACTTTTGATTATTTTAAGTTGCCTTCAGTTTGACATCAACAATATTGATTAACTTAAGAAATGTTTATTGAAAGAGTGAAGGTGTAAAAGTAAAATAAAAGTTTCAAGTGTTTAACTGCAGTTTTATTTCTGCCAGAATAATTAAATGAAGGAAAAAAATACTTTTTTGGATTTAGGCAAGTACAAAAATTTGTATTTAATTTAAAATTTAAGCAATAAATGAAAGTTTAACAGGCAGCTCTTTTGCATTTTTTAAGATTTTACAACTAAAATTTTTAAAAATTATTTTGTCCTCTAACTTCTACACTAATTGAAATATGAAACATGTTTCTATCCTTCATGTAAATTTTAATGTCTACGCCTAGTGTTGTTTAAATAAATTGCGGATTTAACTTCTTACAGACTTTTTACTGGATGGAAGACTTGTCATGGGCAAATTTTTGGCAAATGAAAATAGCTACGTCTTCGTTTACGTATGGATATCATGGGCGTATAAAGAGTACCATGGATGAGCTCACAGGTTTGTAAAAAAGAATTCCGCAATCACGCGTCGATAATTTTCACCGCTGACATTCGTCGCCTGACCTCAAGAATTTTCGAAAAAAAATGGTCTAATTATCTCATGCGTGGATAAGGCGCACCAAACAGTTACCCTGGGGCTATACAATAGGTTTTGATGTTTCAATTGTGGGTGGCGGGTTTTTGGAGACCAGTAGTGAAAGCATTGCTTGTTAACGTGGTCGTGTAGGTGAGAATAAGCTTTGTCGCCCAAAAAAGTTAGATTTACAATGTGAGAACGCTCCCACATTGTATCACAAAAATTTTTGCGTATATCAAAGTCACTTTCTTTCAGTTCTAAACGATTTAATTTTTAAAAGTATGAAGCTTTAAATCCTTTTTTAAAATTTTATGAAAATCATTCTCGGAATTCCCTGTGAGGCTGCTCTTTTCCGTATTGAAAGTCGCGGAATTTCACGCAAACTGCTTTGAGACAGTTCAATGTTTTCGGAAGTCCTTGAAAATCGGCTGGACGCCGGCCATGGGAAATTCACAGTCGAAACGGTTGCGCGGAATCTTTGCCTCCACAAATGGATTAAATTTACACTACATCCATCAAGTTTTCGCCGAATACCAAACTTTGAACAAAATTGTCAACGAGCAATTACGTAAGAGCCATTAATCTTAAAAAATGTCAAATGCAAGAGGCTCACTCGACCACTGCGACATCGTGACTGACAAATTTGCACAATCGATAATTCCAACAGAGCTACCCTCCCTCCGCACCATTTATTACTTTTTTAATTAAACGTATTTTAAATGTAAATTTACCACCAGACACCCTGTATTTAAGCACGGTAATAAGCAGATATTTTTTTATATTTTTGCATTAAAGCATTTAATAAAACTCTATTTGAAATGCCATTGAATGCAAATCATTTATTAATTAAAAAAATTTAACCTTTTATCTTGATTAAAGCGTTACCCTAACTTCTGCCAAAACGATATATTATCCTGACTTTGAGCTTATGTCTAAGTAGAAGGGCAGTAAGAAAATCTACTCCATTAATAAAGTCTATCTTGTTGCAAAGGTAAACTCCTATTTTTCAAATAAGTGCTGTTTTCGAAGCAGGCGAGGGCAGAAGAAGTAGACCAAAAAGAAAAAACATATATTTTTATTGGCATACGTTGCCAATTCAAACTTAAATGCATTTGCCAATCGATTAGGTATTCCGTAACATTTGTAACTCATTGCGTTTAATATTGTTGTAGGTATTGCTATTGAAGCTGTTGCTGTTTGCAATGAATATGACTCAATTGAATGTTGTTGCCTTTAAGGTACAAAAGGCAAGTAAAGTAAGTTAAGTCAAGCCAAATAGAAATTAAAAAGAATGGAAAAGAAGTTAAGTGAAAAAAAAACTTAACTAAACTAATAGTAAATTATCTTCTTACGTGATCGAATGCAGTCTAGTTTCTAATGGACATTTTCTTTAGAAGGTTTTATATACGTTTGTTTAAGTTTACTATAACAGGATAGAACAGTGAGGAAAATTGGAAATATTTATTGCAAATGCTTACGTTATGTTTGATAGATTGTAAAGTTTGATTCTTTATAATTTGTTTAATGTTAAAAATTTTGGTCAACCAATCATTAGATGCGAAAAGTCCTGCTTGTTTTTATAAATAAAAAAAAGTTGCACTAAAGCACACCGATTGCCTATCGAAGGTTTTGTTAGTTTTTTAATCAGATTCAGTATGCGAAAGTACTGTAATTTATGCGGGTCGGAAATGGTGGTTTTGCCATAGAACCCTATCCTGAAGATTCGGAGTTCAGAATCCAACCAGTGGTCGAAAAATATTTCAGCAGGTCATTCATCCCGCAGAAACCCATGCCTTTTGGTAGCTTAGTTTGGACATTCGCAGGGAAGATAAGAAACCGTCTCTTTCTTAACCTTATTATCACAACTACGCCAGTGGTCATTAGAAAGTCTCAGTCTGCTTGCATGTCTAACCAGTCCATCCCTCCAATTGCAGTTTATAAGCTATATAGTACGCTTGCAATTAAAAGACAACCTTTACCCTTCACAAGATTCCACTGTTAATAGGCCTTAGCGCAATTGCAACTGACTCCGTGTTAAAGATGTTTAGAGCAAATTTTAGTTTAGCTAGTTTTGGCTGCCAATTTACTAGCTATGCCTAATAGCGAATTGTAATGTTTCATAATTGCATTAAAACATCTGTTTGTTTATTTTAACAGCAAATGTTTAAAAATTTTGGTTATCCGCCTTATGATCCGGACCTTATCCCGCCTGACTAATTTTTGTTTAATACAATGCAGGACGTCTCACAGCGATACGGCTTTATATATTTTTGTTCAAAAAACGGAAGGAGTGGTCTGAAGTTATTAAAACTTGTCTTCGAGAAGTTATTAAAACTTGCCTTCCTTCTAAATAAGGGAATAAATAAAAAAGCCATAAGAAATGGCCACGCGCACAACGCATAAAATTGTTTCTTTAATAGTTTAGTACAAAATCATTTAATACATTTTCTTATGGTAAAACCTAAATGCCAGCCACGCCCACCTACAACCTCTAATACAATCTAAATCAATTTTTCACTTGACAATTTAATCAGATCAATTAATAAAGTGTTTGCTGTGGTTGTTCTGATTTGTCTTCATTTAGATTGTCTGCTCTTCAGTTACTAACAGTTATAGCTGAAAACTTCAAATTTATTTGAAAAAAGTTTTAGCCTAAATGTATTCAACAGATTTTATTATTAACCTGGACTGCAATATTCGTGACATTTTTTATAAAGTTAAAAAGGTTGTACAGTGATCGGTAAAATGCGGTGATTTTTTTTTTTTTTTTGATAAACTAAAAGAAAACACTCTCAGCTTTGATGGAGGTAGACGAAATCAATTTTCTTTAATTAAAACAGCAGTAAGACTCAAAGCAGTGAAAAAATAATTGTTTAACGATATTTCAAAAAATATAGTACAAGTTTTTTCTTCTGAATAAACTTTTTCTAAAATAACATAAATAGATTTGTAAAAAGAAATTGCAGAAAACTGAGTTTTTTGTTACTAAAATACCTTTGTGCGTTCGCTCTTTCTCCCTTAAGCACAAGGTATCGGCTTGATTAGCATTTCTCTTTGCGCAAAATGCATGTGTGTGCCCTTGCAAAAATCACTTACAACAGTCTTGCTGAAATCCATGCTTCTTGATTAGAACAGAAAGACATTCGCATTACACTGAACTGCAAACAGGGTGTTCGCTGGGAATTTTAAAAAAGTGAAACAAAAAGTCGGTTAAAGCATAAAAAGTAGGCGCTTTAAAAAAATTAAGTCACATTTATTTATAAATCTATAATGTTATATTTTTTTTTATTGTTTATTTGACTAAAAACAAAATTACGTTGTGTTTTCATACTCAACGTCGGTCTTATGAGAAATATTTTTTATTCTTCAGCACAAGTCAGCTTGTAATTTTTTGTGTTCATTAGGAAACTTCTCTAGCAATCAACTGTTAAAAAAAAAAAATACTACAAGTCGGGCAAACATGTTGATGCCAGTAATTTTATTTTTTAAAAACATATGCAAAATCGAGCAATTTTTAGTCCAAGAAATTTATTTTCTCAAAATTAATTTCTTGGTAACTTTTAACAGAAATTCGTTTTGAGCCTCCCTACTTTTGTGTATTCTGGTTTTGTTGGGAAATCAATTTTTGGTTATTCCCCTATCAAAATTCTCCTAATAATGAAAAACAGCACTTCTACTTCTTAATTGAATTACAAAATTTTAATTCTTTGGTTTAAAAAAATAACCATATAAATATATTCCATTCCTTGACATTCTAACAAATTTTTATATCTTTTATAACAAAAAAGAGTCACCAGTCACAAAAAGTAGGAAAAAGTTTAAAAATAGTATCAGTTTAACGAAGTCGAACAAAAATTCGCAGGGCGGAAAAAGGGTTGCAAATTGTCTTTTTAGTCGACAAACGGTCACGCTAACACATACACTACCACTAACAAACTTGTTATGTTATGGCGTTACTTTACTTACGTCTTGTAGTTTTTCTTTAAAGTTTTTTTTTTTTTAACTTATTGTCCCACTGTTATGCATATATAGGTATTTCTAAGCTACATAAAGAAACGCATAAAGACCATAAAACATGAGATGGCACAAAACAGATACACTTATAATAACCTGGTTACATGTAGCAAAGAGCACCTGCAACAACTTAATGTTAGAACAGGTAAAAAAAAACTTAAAATTTATATTTGAAAAAAAAAAAAAAATTCTCTACCTTTATACATATAGAGCAAGTTCATTCTGGAAGTAGATTACCAAATGACTTTTGCTTAGGATTGGCATAAGTACAACTTTATGCCAACATCATAAATTTTATAAAATGCCAAAGAAATTGTTAACTTTTAATGCCAATTAATTCGTTTCCTTTTATTTCATTACCTTATTTTACTTATTCAAGCATTTATTTGAAATTAAGGTTTGCATTTGGAAAATTAAAACGATTTCCTTAAATAATGTTTATTTTTAAACAGAAAATTTTCTAACCAGTACACCATAACTTAAAGTATAATTTATGCTAGCGCATTAAATATTTCACAACATTTTTGCAATTGTGGGATAAAAACCACTTCCCCTGATCCTATCTGAAAAAAATTTTTTTCCTAATTTAGTTCTTTAAAATATCCGGGCCAAGTTTTGTGACAAGAGTGATTATATTTACTAAGATATATAAGGATATAGCACGGATTTTGTCAAAAAAAAGGGTTATTTTGGGTTTTCGCTTATATCTTGGTTTAATTTTAAACAGCGATTGTCTAAGGGTTATTTCTAATATTTTGATGTCGAAATGTTTTCTGTTTGACTTTATTTGAGTCCGGAAACTTGATTTTAACTGACAGACAGACAGGAATAGAAGGACAGGCAGACATGACTATATCGACTTCCTTTTCTATGGGGATTGAAAATATATTTTTACTTTATGAGGTCTAAAGTGAATATTGTAGAAATTACAAATGGAATGACAAACTAATATATACCCTTATCACTATGTGAAGGGTATAACAAGCAGTAAGAATAATGGCAAAAAAGAAAAATTTATGTACCTCTTGTATAACATACAACAGCCGAGATTTTCATATAATCTGTTAGATGGGTGAAACTTAACCAAAAATCTAAAGGTTAAAACAAATTTTGGAAATAAAGTTATTAATTTCGTATTCACTCACATGGAACATCTTACAACTTAAAAATGTGAGTTAAATAGTTAGTATTTACAACCAGAACACTAAGTACCGATCAAAAAAGTATTGAGAACGAAGATATCCGTAGCTGGTTTTTGAAAATGGACTTTACTCGGCTAGTATTGGTATAATAACTTCCTTTTTTACATTAACATAAAGTTTTAGTCAATTAACATTAACAGAAATATATAAGTTTTTTCATAAACTAAGGAATTCAATATATAAATGACCTTAAAACGTAATAATAGAAAAAAATTGTTTCAAGTGTTTTAAAAATAACTTCGATAGCTAAAAAAAATTTCCTATTTACTTAAAAAATAGTTTTTGTAAGATTTTATTCTTCCATAAAATACAACTAGCGTTCAAGGTCTCTTGAAAGCTATTTAGACAGTTGAAAAATTGATCATATTTACTTAAAACAAACGCTTTAGAGTTTTATATTTTTAATTTATAAAGTCGTTTAAGATACGTTCATACTAATGGATTAATTGAAAATAACTCCATTCAATAAAAAAAAGACTTTTTGAAAAATACAAAAAAGATAGTATAGGTTTGATCATATTTTCAAAGGATAGTGGCGAGGCCACTGACTATTTTCTTTCTTAAGAGTATCGGAAAGTCAATGGACCCCTCTAAAAATGGTGTTATTGGTTTTTGTTTTGTGGGATCCAATGACTTTCCGAAACTTTTGAGGAAAAACGGCCACTAATCTCTCAAAACTCAGTGTATGGCTTTACTAGTCTCTAGTAAAAAAATCGAACCCATACCATCTCGGATGTTTATTTCTTTTACTGTAGTCTTTCTTTCTTTCACATAATGTAACCCTTAAGTATACTTGCTTTTAAATAGACAAAGAAGAAGAAGAGGAAGAAAAAAATTTAAAAAATATCTCAAACGTTTTGGTTCGTTTATAGTAATTCTCAATAAGTTTTATATAAAGGCAAAAAATATTCATAAGAATTTGGTTGAAGTCGAACATAACCTACAACGAACTTTATAAATAAAACAAATTAAATTTTGAAAGATAATTTTTAATGTTTTAAAAGTCAAATCTGGTATATAAAAAGTTTTTTAAAAAATTTCAGAAATTTTTAATTGTGCTTTACATATGTCACAATGAATATCGTTATTTTGATAAAGCCCCAAAACAAAAGTTCTTCGAAAATACTTTTGTTTATTATTGTCTTACATATTATTTAACCTCCATAATATTTTGGGTACACTTCAAGCCACCAAATGTAAAGTAGAATCTTATAATGAACAACTTATAGTTAACAACATAACGAAATAACATTTAAATTTTTAGATTTTGAATAAAAGATGGTTTCAAAATATATTTAAGCAGGCGAAAGTCTATTTTTAATGAAAATGAGCCAATCAGAGTTTTGAAAAATATGGCCAATATTGATCGTACCTGCCAAAGCGGCAGCGGCGTTTACCCGAAATCAAGTTAACTCCACTCACAAAATTTACCTTAACCTTCAAACACCTTATGCAAGAGGTGGTACTTAATAAAAGATAAATTGTGGTGAAGGGTATAATATACAGTCGGGCTTGACCAACTATAGCCCTCTTTCAATAAAACCTAAGTAAAGAGCAATAAAGCGAGAGTAAAATGAATTTCTATCTATATGTTTATTTTTATTTAATTGTTTTACGACTTTGAAAGCTCTGGCTAAAAGTAAATAAGAACAAAACAAACGAAGTTAACCAACTAATTGAGTGGTTTTGTTTTATTTTTTTTTATTTAGTTTTAACATTTTTTATTTAAATTTCATTATAGAGCTGGTCATAATCATCGTTTTTATATGCCAAATTATTAGTTATAAAGTCTCGCACCTTAAAAACATTTGTATAAACATTTGCATTTTCGTCACTATTATATTCTGCACCACATATTAATATACCACAAAGTTCATTATTTATTACAGCAGGGCCACCTGAATCTCCTTTACATGTTGCATGGCCACCTTGTTGAAAGGCACAGAATACAGATTTTGATAATTTGCCGTGATCCTCCTTACATTTCGAATTATCAGCAACGCTAGCTGTTAAAGTTTTTAAAGCATTTTCATTTAATCCTATCCAACCGTAAAATTGTAGTTTGGCGCCCTTGTATACAACTTGATTACACGGCTCAATTATTCCTATATTTTTTCCTTGAAGTTTAGATTTTAATTTTAAAACCGCAACGTCATAACCAATTGTATAATTTCTATAATCTTCGTGTATTTTGATTGACTTAACTTCTGATGTTTTACCGCCCTGATTTACATAAGTAGCTCCAGCTACAACGGTAATGTATTTTTTTGATTTAATTTTCCAAATGCAATGGGCGGCGGTGACCACAAATTTTGGTGATACTAAAGAGCCGGCACAAAAAAGCCAGTTTTTATAAAGCAGCTGTACTGCGAAAGGCGCCTGCGAAATGTCTGTTAAGTTGCCGCCTCTAATACGTGACTGGATTTTAGATGAAACAAGTGAAATCCTTAAAAACAACGGGTAACAGATTATTAAAACTTTAAAAAGTTTTAATTTAAACATAATTTTCAAAAAAAAGCTTTTGAAGGGAACGTAGACAATGTTATTGAATGAGAAGTAAGCAAGAACTGTTATTATTTTTCAAATCTTCAATTCGGTTGATACATTGTTTTCATAAGTTTTTTTTTATAAAAAAAAATTATTTGTTAGTTATGCCTAAGTGTGAACATATTTAATTACACATGCCGACAAGAAAAAACTTGTTTACTGGCAACCAAGGTATGTTGATCAACTTTTTTTTTGTTTTTGAAAATAACTACTTTTTAAGAAAATGAATGGGGTAGTACTTATTTGAAAACTAATTTTGTAAGTTACAAGGTTTTACCGACCCGCTTCGCTGGATCCAAACTTACTGCTTTTTAAAAAAAAAAAAACTTAACTCCATTTAACATTATATGTTTTCATTCAATAATATAATATAATACAATATATTTAGTAGGTCAATTATTACTTAATAGGCTACATGTAAGTCTTACGACTTTAAGAGTTATGTTTTTTTAAAATTTGTAGAGTTTATTCTCTTGTATAAATACTTTCATATGGGACACTGCAGTCTCATTTTCTAGCTTAATATTTTCCTCGAGTCAATACAGCTAATAAGAAAATGTATTTTGGTTTAAATTTATATAATTCCTAAACATATTTTGTGTTAGAGGTGTCATGCTTCTTTCTGCCAAACTTTTGACAAAAAAATATTGATTTACATAAAAATAAGTTTTTCGAAGATAATCATATCTATCATAATTTTATTTATAGTCTTTCGATAGTGATACACATCCCCATTTAAAGTCTAAGGGAAGGTCAACATATCACACTGAATCAAAAAAAAAAAAAAAAAATTGAGCCTCGAACTGTTGTAAAGGTAAGGCATACAATTTGTTTGAATGTCATGGAATTAGGTGTGCGTCCTTGGTCTGCTGGCTTTTTTCTCTAATCATAATCATGGTTGCGGTTACCTATTTTAATGCTCTCTACTTTTGCACCCTAACAAAACTGTAGTTATCACAGTTATTAATAAAAACTTTTGAGCATTGCAATTTATCTTACAAAATTTCAACCGTTTGAATTATATAACATAATAGTTTTTTAATGCACAGGGTACAATCCGATATCCCTCTGAGGCGCTTCTTTCGAAATTATCCACGAATGCATAAGGCAGCTAATCCATATGCCTGCACGGCGTACCACTATCCGCAACCTCTGACACGTCCGGTAGCATTTAGCTATGCTTCCCACATTCTAATAATACTTCGGGCACCAACATGCATATAAGGCATGTAATTGCCGCGAGCAATTGTTGGAGCAGTAAAAAAGGTTAAGTATTTGTCTGCGTGGCACTAACCACTTTTTGTTTTGATCTTACAACGGTAGGGTTACCTGTATTGTCATTTTTATATATGTAGGCGTGGTCCCCCCTACTTTTTTGCCTTGAAACTTTAAGAGCTAGATGTCTTGTATATTCGTACGAAAAACTCGCTTCAGTAGAAGTAAAAGTATAAAAAATTAATATTTGTAGAAGTCGTAACACCCACTTTTTCGCCTCAAAAATTTTGACCCTGCAAGCGGTAAACATGCGGACAAAGTTTTATAAAAGTCAGTAAGATAAAAGTACCTTTGTAAGGATTTTAGTTTTTGTGGGTGTGGCCCCGCCTAAAATCTTTCTTTGGAAATTTTTCGATCAGAAAGATACCAGTATAAGGAATTTAGTTTTTTCAGCTGAAATACATTTAGATTAAAGGAATTATAGGCGTAGCATCGACCTTTTTATAGTCTACCGCACACTGCATGCTTAGAAGTATTTAAGTTTTAAATTTCAAGAAAATTGGTGGACTAGTAAAAAAGATGTAGGGAGGGAGATTTTTCACCCCCTTAGCGTTTTGGAGGGGTGTAATTGCAAACACCATGTCACGAGAATTCTATATTAAAAAATTTTTTATATGAGAATCTATTATGAAGATTTTGCAACATATATGGGTACAACTTGCTAAAAAATATTTTGGTTAAATTTTGAAGCTTTTTAACCTTGTAATTGGACAACATTTTCTTAAGGTATGCTTATAATATAACAACGGGTTGAGCTTGAGCCAATCTTTTACTAATAGGCTTTAAAAACAACCTTTTCAAAATTTGTAGCAAAGAAATTGTTAACCAGTGTTGTTTGCTTACCTTCTGGTTGACGTAAAAATTGTTCTGCTTTGTTTAAGCTTAAAGAACAAAGCATATTTTAAGTTTTATAGGGTTTCTATTGTAAAAATACCTTAGTCTTAGAAACAATTCATATAAAGTTAAATGGTTTTGTTTAAATATATTTTTAAGTATTTTTAAAAGTATTGTTTTTGGATGAAACATAAAACTTCTTTTAAGGTTTATTCAAAAAAATTTTAAAAAATTTCTTAAGATATTGTTTTGGAGAGTAATTAAATGCTAAAAATATTAAACTTATTTAACTTATTTATTATTATTTTAAGTTGTTTTTATAATTTTTTAATATTTTCTTTAGTTAAGAACAAATTAGAATACATTTCCCCAAATATAAAAGTTTATTGTTAAGAAACGTATTATATATAGTTCGACCATCTTTTTCAAATTTTTTTATTGAATCTTGTCTTTTTTGCATTGTTACCAGGTTTTCAAATCCTCAAACTTAATAATTAAAATTTTTCCAGCCAGTGCCTGAATAAGATTTCAATTCTCAAATGTAAGTATATAACAATTCTAATGATTCGTCGTAATACCTGTCCACATAGTTAACTTGGGGAACTTGTAGATCCATGTGAATGTCACTGTTTTTAATATGCCAAGTAGCACCAGCTATTGTTCTTAGGATTTTTTTGGAAGCAGTGGCCGCCGTATATTTGTATTCAGTATCATTGATTTGTTCTAAAATCGAGTTGTTGTTGTTGTTTACAGTCGAGACGAAGCATTGGGTTTCTAGCAATTACCAAATGAATTTGGGAACTTAAATTTGTGTCAATTCTGCATCTATATATGACTTTGTACGGAAACATGTGAAGGTCTTTGACCAAAATTCGCCTTATAGACCACCGGTTGATGGCTAACTGCGAGGCACAGCGTCTGGTTGGTGTTTCTGGCAACAGCTCGACATTCTTGCCGATATAACGGGCGCTCCGGGGCCGACCAATCTTGGCAGTGGAGTGGTCCCATACTCTTGAAAGTTGGTGGCCAAACGGCGCACTGTTTGCGTAGTCGGTGCCGTGCGACCGGGGAATCGGTGAAGGAATTGGCGCTGCGCCAACACTACAGACGAATTGTTACATAAAAAAATAGATACGATTATTCCGCGTTCTTGGGAAGTGTATCGCTTATTCACTTGTATTCTACATCTGTCTTGTTCACAAATGACATTGGCCGCTATTAGCAAAAATAAGAACACCTTCCAATTGGGTTATTTCTTTTGTCCCACCTATTGCAATAAATGCACTGCTGTGGTAAACAACCTACCAACGTCTTTCAAGATGACTTTAACTGATGCCATTTATCTTCATGAGTTTTTTTTTGTCGACAAAATCATTAAGGGTGTACGTTTTGCATTTGCTGACCAATGTTTATTTTATGAACAACATTTTTTTATACAAAATTTAATTTTAAATTAATAATAATTAAAAATGATAAATTTGTTTTAACAATTTTATCAAAACTATTCGGGCGTAAAGCATTTTCGATAACCAGCAACGAATTTTCAAGTGGATTTCGAGCCATAAAAATAATATTAATATCACTTTGTAAGGCGCTTTAATTCGAAAGTTGCTTTAGTTTCTGACACATAGTGGTATAGTTCGCTTTTATTGAGGCAAGGGCTTCTACTGCTCCTATCGAACTATTTTTTTTTCCAAAATGTAGCCATTGTTGAACGACTACTAAAAAGCACCAGGGATGGTTTCCAAAATATTGTCTATAAAAATTTTATAAAAATTGCTTATGTGTTTTGAGCTACAACTTCTCCTGTTTCTATGAACTTATTTATTGCAAAATGTAGCCATTGGCGTACAATTAGTTTGTATGACATTTAAAGTCAACAACTAACTGTCTTTTCTTGACTTTAAAAACATGGCTTAATAAAATAAAAAAATTGTGTCTTTGTAAGGCGGCTATCGCTTCCTCTCTTCTTATCCATCTAGGTTTTTTACAATATGTAGATTTTGTTACATGATCAGCTTCTAGCAAATCTTAAGCCCAAGCCTTTTAAAAGTTTTATAATAACTGGTTTGTTTTTGAGCGGGCCGCAGTTCTCGCTTGTCCCATCCAACAAAGTTTTTTTTAAAATGTAGGTATTTTTGCACGTCAGGGGACAAATTGTGGCGTTCGGAATTTTAATGGATTGATCGAGTTGTAAATCCTTTTTATAAATGAATTTTTGAGTTCCGGTTCTTATCGAAAAATATTGGTTTCTTCAAAAAAAAAATTAAAAAAGCCTAAATAATAAATTAAACTTGTGTAACAACAATAAGTTTAACAATAAATATAAGATAAAAATATATTAAACACGCAAACGGCACAGTGTAAGCATGAGCTTTTTCAGTTTATTTGTCGTTAATTATTAAAAATAAGTAAAAGAGCTATATTAGGCTGTGCCGAATCTTATATACCCTTCATAATGTTCTTTTTATAAATCCAGTTATCTGATTTAGCCAAGTTATTTTGTACTGCAATTATTGTAATGAACATACTCTGTACCGGGTTTGAAGTCGATAGATATTATAATTTTTGAAATAGAATATTTTAGAAAATTTTAACGTTTGTATTAAGAATAGAAATATGTACCATGTAGAAGGGTTGAAAGTTTAAACAGTTTTCGACATATTTGGTTTGAAAAGTTTAATAAAAATTGTTTATTTGTAAAGGAAGTTCCACTCCCTCTTCTTCTGTCCCACTATTTTTTCCAAAATGTAAGCGCTATTGTACAAATACTTCTTAAAGGACATTCGGCGTCGATATTTGTTATGGTTTCCGAGATAAAGCGTATCGAGTATTTAATAAAAATTGTTAATTTGCTCTTGCTCCTATCCAAAATAATTTTGTTCTAAATTTTGTTGGTCTTTTTGTCAAACTACTTCTTGTAGAACATTTTATTGCTATAGCGGTTATAGTTTCTCAGATTAAGCGCATTAAATATATTACAAAATATGTCAATTGTAGGGGAAATACCACTTATCCTGATCCTAAGATTTAAAGTATTCGTATTCACGGATTTTGTCTAAAAAAGTGGGTTATTATGGGGTTTCGCTTATAAATAAATATCATTAGTTAACTGATTTTGCTGTCTTTATGCAGCGATTGTCTTAGGGTTATTTCGGATATTTTGATATAAAAAAGTTTTCTGTGCGACTTTGAGTGCGAAAACTTGATTTCAGGAGACAGATGGACAGACAGACGGACAGATGGATAGACGGACATGGCTACATCGACTTCCCTATCTGTAAGGATCCAGAATATATGTACTTTATGTGGTCTAAAGGGAATATTGTGGAAATTGCGAATGGAATGACAAACTGATATAAACCTTATCACTATATGAAGGGTATAAGAAGCGGTGAAAATAATGACAAAAATTAAAAATGTATGTACCTGTTATATAACATCCTAGCAAAAACTTCACTTACAAACTTTTTGTAATGACTTCCTTAATTCATTATTTTGTAGCCCTAATTGCTACTTTTCTTCTATTTGTTATTTAATTTGTAATGACTTATTAGAAGCACGTTACGATTTGAAAAATAATTAAAACTCGATAATTATAAATCAAGTCTATTCGGAATACTTCAACAAATGAAGCAGAATAAAAACTGTTTTAATATATTATTTTACATTTAAGAACAAAGTGTTTCGGTGGCCTTTGGGTAGCGCGCTGACGCTTGAGTGCGGAAAGTCCCTGGTTCGAATCTCATGTACGGTAAGTACACAAAATGAAATTTTTAAATTAAAAATATTAAGTATCTATAAAATAAAAATAAAATTAAAAAAAAGTCTTCTTCTTATTTGAAACTATTTGCGACTACTTATTTTTTAAATTAAATCATTAAAAATATAAGTACTTTTTTTTGGGGTATGAGTACCAAAATAGTATCGGACTCGTTTTGGGACATCGCGAACAAAAATCATTACTTTTTCAGTCGAATTGTAAGTAGTGCTTAACGAGAATTCTACTTACTTTTCTACTTATTATGTAAGTAAAGTTTTTGCTGGGATACATTAACTGGGGTACATTAATTTTATAAAAAAATGTTCAAGTGTTTTAAAAATAACTTCGATAGCTTAACAAATTTCGCTATTTATTTAAAAAATAGTGTTTGTAAGATTTTATTCATTTATGAAATGCAACTAGCGTTCAAGGTCTTTAAAATGTTATTTAGACAGTTGAAAAATTTGATCATAGTTACTTAAAACAAGGGTTTCAAAGTTTTATATAAATTTAATTTTTAAAGTCGCTTAAGATTTGTTTAGACCAATCAATTAATTGCATATAACTCCATGCAATAAAAAAAAGACTTTTTGAAATATATAAAAAAGATTGTATAGGTTTGATCTCATTTTCAAAGAGTAGTTAAGCCACAATAATCAGTTTGGCGAGGCCACTGACTATTTTCTTTCTTAAGAGTATCGGAAAGTCAATGGACCCCTCTAAAAATGGTGTTATTGGTTTTTGTTTTGTGGGATCCAATGAGTTTTCGAAACTTTTGAGGAAAAACGGCCACTAATCTCTCAAAACTCAGTGTATGGCTTTACTAGTCTCTAGTAAAAAAATCGAACCCATACCATCTCGGATGTTTATTTCTTTTACTGTAGTCTTTCTTTCTTTCACATAATGTAACCCTTAAGTATACTTGCGTTTAAATAGACACAGAAGAAGAAGAGAAAGAAAAAAAAATTTAAAAAAAATCTTAAACGTTTTGGTTCGTTTATAATAATTCTCAATAAGTTTTATATAAAGGCAAAAAATATTCATGAGAATTTGGTTGAAGTCAAACATAACGTACAACGAACTTTATAAATAAAACAAATTAAATTTTGAAAGATAATTTTTAATGTTTTAAAAGTCAAATCTTAATAACAACATTATTTTTAATGGTATACAAAAAGTTTTTTAAAAATATGAATATCGTTATTTATAGTTATCTCTTATATAGCCCCAAACCAAATGTCCTTCGGAAGTATTTTTAGTTAATACTGTCTTACATATTATTCTATCTCCATAATATTTTGGGTACACATATTACTTTAAGCCACCAAATGTGAAGTAGAAACTTATAATAAACAATCTATAGTTTACCACATGAGGAAATCACATTTAAACTCATAAACGATGCTATCAAAATATATTCAAGCAGGCGAATATCTATTATTAATGCAAATGAGCCGATCAAATTTTTGAAAAATTTGGCCAGTATTGATCGTACCTGCCAGAGTGGTGTTTACCCAAAATCAAGTTTACTCCACTCACGAAAGTCACCTCAACCTGCGTACACCTTGTGCAAGTGGTGGTACTCTATAAAAGAAAAATTGTGGTGTAGGGTATAAAATATAGTCGGACTTGACCCTAACAAACCCTAAGTAAAACCTAAGTAAAGAGGAATAAAATGATGCGCCAGTAAAATTAATTTCTGTCTATATGTTTATGTTTATTTTATTGATTTACGAGTTTGAAAGCTCTGGCTAAAAGTAAATAAAAAAACCAAACGAAGGTAACCAACTAATTGAGGGGTTTTGTTTTATTTTTTTTTTATTTAGTTTTAACATTTTTTATTTAAATTTCATTATAGATCTGGTCGTAATCATCATTTTTATAAGCCAAATTATTTGTTATAAAGTCTCGCACCTTAAAAACATTTGTATAAACATTTGCATTTTCATCACTATGATATTCTGCCCCACATATTAATATACCACAAAGTTCATTATTTATTACAGCAGGGCCACCTGAATCACCTTTACATGCTGCTTGGCCACCCAGTTGAAAGGCACAGAATTCAGATTTTGATAATTTGCCATGATCCTTCTCACATCTTGATTTATCAGTAACGCTAGCTGTTAAAGATCTTAGCGCATCACATGTACTGCCATTTTCATTTAATCCCATCCAACCGTAAAATTGTAATTTGGCGCCTTTGTGTATAACTTGATTACATGGCTCAATTATTCCTATATTTCGTCCTTGAAGTTTAGATTTTAATTTTAAAACCGCAACGTCATAACCGATTGTATTATTTCCATAATTTTCGTGTATTCTGATTGACTTAACTTCTGATGCTTTACCGCCCTTATTTATATAAGTAGCTCCAGCTACAACGGTAAGGTGTTTTTTGGATTTAATTTTCCAAATGCAATGGGCGGCAGTCACCACAAATTTTGGTGATACTAAAGAGCCGGCACAAAGAAGCATGTTTTTATAAAGCAGTTGTACTGCGAAAGGCGCCTGCGAAATTTCTGTTAAGTTGCCGCCTCTAATACGTGACTGGATTTCAGGTGAAACAAGTGAAATCCTTAAAAACAACGGACAACAGATCATTAAAACTTTAAGAAGTTTTAATTTAAACATGTTTTCTAAAAAAAAATCTTTTGAAGAGAACGTAGACAATGTTATTGAGTGCGAAGTAAGCAAGAACTGTTAATATTTTTGAAATCTTCATTTCGGTTGATACATTGTTTTCATAAGTTTATTTTTTATAAAAAAAAATTATTTGTTAGGTATGCCTAAGAGTAAACATATTTGATTACACATGCCGACAAAAAACTTTTTTACTGCGAACCAGTCTTGATATAAGGCATGTTGATCAATTAATTTGTTTTTTGTTTTTGTTTTTAAAAATTACTACTTTTTACTTAAAAACTAATTCTATAAGCTACTAGACTTACCTGACCCGCCTCGCTTGATCCGACCTTACTGCTTTTAAAACTAACTTAACTTCATTTAACACTACATGTTTTTATTAAATAGTTCTTAACACATAATTTGAAAAAAAATATTTTTGAAAGGGAGTAAAACGATTTCTTAAATTGTTCTATATGTTTCTTTCTTTAGTAGGTCAATTATTACTTAATAGGCTTCATGTAAGTCTTATGACCTTAAGAGTTATGGTTTTTTTTTTTTGAATTTGTAGAGCTTATTATTTTGTATAAATACTTTCATATGGGATACTGCAGTTTCATTTTCTAACTAAATATTTTCTTCGAATCAATACAGCTAATAAGAAAATATAGTTTGGATTAAATTACTATAATTCCTAAACATATTTTGTGTTAGAGGTGTCATGCTTCCTTCTGCCAAACTTTTGGCAAAAAAATATTGATTGACATAGAAATAAGTTTTGCGAAGATAATCATACGTATCATTATTAAATTTATAGTCTTTCGATGGTGCTATACATCTCCATTTAGAGTGTAAGTAAAGGTCAAGATGTCACACTAAATCAAAGAATATTTTGAATCTCGAACTGTTGTCATGGAATTTGGTGCGCGTCCTTGGTCTGCTGGCTCCTTTCTCTAATCACACATTTAAGTCAAAATTTAAAGCGTTTGAATTATATAACATAAAAGTGTTTCAATGCACAGGGTACAACCCGATATCCCTCTGAGGCGCTTCTTTCGAAATTGTCCGCGACTGCATAAGGCATCTAACCCATATGCCTGCGTGGCGTACCACTATCCGCAACCTCTGACACGTCCGGTAGCATTCAGCTATGCTTCCTATATTCTAATAATACCTCGGGCACCAACATACATATAAGGCATGTAATTGTCACGAGTATTATGATACATGTGCTTGTATGCATGCGAACCTTGAAAAAAATCAGTGCAATAGTTGGAGCAATAGAAAAAGTTGAGTATTTGCCTGCGTTTCACTAACCACTTTTTGTTTTGATCTTACAACGGTAGGGTTACCTGTATTGTCATTTTTATATATGTAGGCGTGGTCCCCCCTACTTTTTTGCCTTGAAACTTTAAGAGCTAGATGTCTTGTATATTCGTACGAAAAACTCGCTTCAGTAGAAGTAAAAGTATAAAAAATTAATATTTGTAGAAGTCGTAACACCCACTTTTTCGCCTCAAAAATTTTGACCCTGCAAGCGGTAAACATGCGGACAAAGTTTTATAAAAGTCAGTAAGATAAAAGTACCTTTGTAAGGATTTTAGTTTTTGTGGGTGTGGCCCCGCCTAAAATCTTTCTTTGGAAATTTTTCGATCAGAAAGATACCAGTATAAGGAATTTAGTTTTTTCAGCTGAAATACATTTAGATTAAAGGAATTATAGGCGTAGCATCGACCTTTTTATAGTCTACCGCACACTGCATGCTTAGAAGTATTTAAGTTTTAAATTTCAAGAAAATTGGTGGACTAGTAAAAAAGATGTAGGGAGGGAGATTTTTCACCCGCTTAGCGTTTCGGAGGGGTGTAATTGCAAACACCATGTCACGAGAATTCTATATTAAAAAATTTTTTATATGAGAATCTATTATGAAGATTTTGCAACCTTGTAATTGGACAAAATTTTCTTAAGCTATGCTTATAATATAACAACGTATTGAGCTTGAGCCAATAAATTACTAATAGGCCTTAAAATTTACCTTTTTAAAATTTGTAGCAAAGAAATTGTTAACCAGTGTTGTTTGCTTACCTTCTGGTTGACGTAAAAATTGCTCTTCTTTGTTTAAGCTTAAAGAACAAAGCATATTTTAAGTTTTATAGGGTTTCTATTGTAAAAATACCTTAGTCTTAGAAACAATTCATATAAAGTTAAATGGTTTTGTTTAAATATATTTTTAAGTATTTTTAAAAGTATTGTTTTTGGATGAAACATAAAACTTCTTTTAAGGTTTATTCAAAAAAATTTTAAAAAATTTCTTAAGATATTGTTTTGGAGAGTAATTAAATGCTAAAAATATTAAACTTATTTAACTTATTTATTATTATTTTAAGTTGTTTTTATAATTTTTTAATATTTTCTTTAGTTAAGAACAAATTAGAATACATTTCCCCAAATATAAAAGTTTATTGTTAAGAAACGTATTATATATAGTTCGACCATCTTTTTTTCAAATTTTTTTATTGAATCTTGGCTTTTTTGCATTGTTACCAGGTTTTCAAATCCTCAAACTTAATAATTAAAATTTGTTCAGCCAGTGCCTGACTAAGATTTCAATTCTCAAATGTAAGTATATAACAATTCTAATGATTCGTCGGATAGAAACAGAATCCCTCTTCTTCAAACGATTGTCCCCCACGTTGTAAGAGATTTCGAGCGAGAGGATTTGAATGTGTTTTCAGCTTATTTTAATACCTGTCCACATAGTTAAGGATTTTGCATTAACTTGGGGAACTTGTAGATCCATGTGAATGTCATTGTTTTTAATATGCCAAGTAGCACCAGCTATTGTTCTTAGGATTTTTTTGGAAGCAGTGGCCGCCGTATATTTGTATTCAGTATCAGTGATTTGCTCTAAAATTGAGTTGTTGTTGTTGTTTACAGTCGAGACGAAGCATTGGGTTTCTAGCAATTACCAAATGAATTTGGGAACTTAAATTTGTGTCAATTCTGCATCTATATATGACTTTGTACGGAAACATGTGAAGGTCTTTGACCAAAATTCGCCTTATAGACCACCGGTTGATGGCTAACTGCGAGGCACAGCGTCTGGTTGGTGTTTCTGGCAACAGCTCGACATTCTTGCCGACAGCGGCGATATTCTTGACATAATGGGCGCTCCGGGACCGTCCACTCTTGGCAGTAGAGTGGTCCCATACTCTTTAAGGTTGGTGGCCAAACGGCGAGGTGTTTGCGCAGTCGGTGCCGGACGACCGGGGAATCAGTGATGGACTTCGCGTTGCGCCAACGCCAGAGACAAATTGTTACGCAAAAAAAAACACGATTATTCCGCGTTCTTGGGGAGTGTATCGCTTATTATCTTGTATTCTACATCTGTCTTGTTCACAAATGTCAAAACAGATTTTACATTGGCCGCTATTTGCAAAAATAAGAGCACCTTCCAATAGGGTTATTTCTTTTGTCCCACCTATTGCAATAAATGCACTGCTGTGGTAAACAACCTACCTACGTGTTTCAAGATGACTTTAACTGATGCTATTTGTCTTCATGAGTTTTTTTTTTTGTCGACAAAATCATTAAGGAAGTACGTTTTGCATTTTTTATTTTATGAACAACATTTTTTTATACAAAATTTAATTTTAAATTAATAAATATTAAAAGTGATAAATTTGTTTTAACAACTTTATTAAAACTAGTCGGGCGTTAAGCATTTTCAAATCGATTTCGAGCCATCAAAATAATAATAATATTGCTTTGTAGTGGGTTTAAATTCGAAAGTTGCTATAGTTTCTGAAACATAGTCTATCAGAAATTTCATTTATAAAGTTCGCTTTTATTAAGGCTAGGGTTTCTACTGCTTATATTTAACTAATTTTGTTTTCCAAAACTTTATAAAAATGTTTTTTTTTTTAGCTACAACTCCCCCTTTCTCTATGAACTTGTGTTTTGCAAAATGTAGCCATTGCCGTGCAATTATTTTGTATAACATTTAAAGTCAAAAACTGCCTTTTTTTTAATACATGGTCTTTTAGAAATTAAAAAAAAATTGGTCTTTGTAAGGGGGCTACCGCTTCCCAGTGTCTTACTCAACTAGGTGTTCTCCAATATGCCTTTTAAAAATTGTATAACAAATAGTTTGTTTTTAAGAGAGCTACCGTTCCACCTTGTCCCATCCAACTAGTTTTTTTTTTAATGTGGGTATTATTGCACGATCAGGGGCAAATTGTGGCATTCGAAATTTGATTGGATCGATCGAATTGTCAATTCTTTTTTAATAGGAATTCTAATTAGAATTTTTGAGTTCCGATTCTTATCGAAAAATATTATTAGTTTCTTCATAAATAAAGAAATTGAATGAAAATCAAGCCTTAGTAATAAATAAAACTTTTCTAACAACAATTATTTAAACAATAAATAGAAGATTAAAAAATATATAAAACACGCACACGGCACAGTGTAATCATGATCTTTTTCAGTTTGAAGTCGATGACATCATAGTGTTTGTATTTATAATAGAAATACCGTGTAGAAGGTTTGGGGCCAAGAGTTTTTACAGTTTTCAAAATATTTCGTATTAAAAGTTTAATAAAAGTTGTTTATTTGTATAGGAAGTTCCTCTCCCTCTGCTCCTATCCAACTATTTTTTCCAAAATGTAGGTTTTATTGTACAATTATTTCTTAAACGACATTCAGGGCCGATAGTTGTTATAGTTACCAAAATATAGCGTATCGAAAATGTCATAAAAATTGTCAATTTGTATGGGGCAACCCTTCTTCCTATCCAAAATAATTTTTGTCCAAAATGTAGGTTTTTTTTTTATCCAATTACTCTTGTAGAACATTTTATTTCTATAGCTGTTATAGTTTCTCGGATTAAGCGCATGAAATATTTCACAAAATTTGTGCAATTGTGGAGAAAATACCACTTCTTTTGATCCTATCTGAAAAAAAAATTTCCCTAATTTAGTTCCCTTATTCAAAGTATCCGGGCCATGTTTTGTGACAAGAGTGATTATATTTACAAAGATATATAGGGATATATGCACGGATTTTGTCCAAAAAAATGGGTTACTTTGAGTTTTCGCTTATATCTTGGTTTAATTTTAAACAGCGATTGTCTCAGAGTTATTTCTAATATTTTAATGCCGAAATGTTTTCTAATTTAACCCAATCTCTTTTTAAAAATTAAAAAAAAATACCGATGTGAATTTAGAAATTGAACCTACAGTTGCTAAAGAAGGTCACAGTCCATTTTCTTCACAAGCTCCAAAGGTCCAGGTAGGAATGGATCGTTATATAACAGTTATTAAGAGGGGAAGACACCCCTTATCGGCAGAGGTTACCAACCCGGCAAAAATTTTGAAAGATGAAGAAAAACCAACCTCATCGCAAAACCGTTTTGCCATTTTGCAGGAGGAAAACGATGCCCCATTACCCGAAAGGAAGTCATTTAAGCCTCCCTCAATATATTTGGGAGAGAAAAACACAAATGACTTCATAAAGTTTTTAGTCGAGTTAATAGGAGAAAACAACTTTTATGTTTTTAACATAAAGCGTGGTAGCATTTATGAAACTAAAATTCAAGTAAATCACGAAAACGCTTACCGCACTACGGTTTCCGAACTTGAAAAACATAAAAAAAGCTTCTACACCTACCAACTTAAGAACGCAAAAGGTCTCCAGGTTGTTATCAAAGGTATTGATTCAAATGTTGACCCAGAGGAGTTTGTGCAGCAAAGGCCTTAAAGCCAAGTTTGTATCAAACATAAGAAACAGAGAAAGGTATCCTCAACCAATATTTCGAGTGGAGCTTGAGCCTGGGGATGTAAATTTAAAAAAAAATGACAATCACCCCATTTATGACCTCAAATATATTTTGCACCGTAGAGTTCTAGTCGAAGCGCCACATAAGCGATCTGGGCCCGTACCATAGAGGTTGTCCCGTTTTGATTCAGTTAAGCGCTTATCTAAGCCGAAAGTGGTTCCTGCTCCTTCCCAGCCTTTAAATATACCAAATACAAACATGCCTCCATTAGCACAACCAACTACAAGTCAAGTTTCCTATGCCAACGCATTAAAGTCTAACCAGCCCAATGCACGTAAGCCTACCCAGCCCAATGCACGTAATCCAACCCAGCCTACAACACAACAAGAGACGCCAACAAATGAACCAACCGGGTTCAGTTTTAGCCGCCTCGAAGCTGTAATTGAAAATATGGTTAAACAATTTACGCAGTTCATGGCGCAATTGGCTGGCATGATGCTAGAAATGCCAAAAATGCAGTCTGCTCTTCTGCAGGCCATGCTTAAAAGACCATGAACTGCCTCAGGGTTTGTTTCTGGAACGCTAACGGCATCCGCCAACACAAAGACGAACTCGAATATTTTTTAATAAACCAAAAAATTGATGTCATGTTGATTTCTGAGACGCATATGACATCTAGAAGTAATTTTAAAATTAGAGGCTATTCTTTTTACGATTCAAAGGATCCCAGAGATAGATCATGTGGTGGCTTGGCTATAATAATAAAATCGAGAATCAAACATCAATGAATGGTTGGTCTCTCCGAATGTTATATACAAGCAACAAACATTTGCGTTGATGAATTTTTCCATGGCTTAGTTATTTCGTCAATGTATTGTCCACCCAGGTTCTCCATAACAAAGAATCAGTTCAACAGTTTTTACAAATCTTTAGGTCCCCGCTTCATAGCTGCTGGAGACTATAACGCTAAGCATACGTACTGGGGCTCTCGCCTCATAAGTCCCAGGGGTCGTGTTTTGTTTGATTCCGTATCTGAAATGGGACTTAACGTTATTTCATCTGGACAATCGACATGTTGGCCAACTGATCACAATAAAATTCCAGACGTTATTGATTTTCGCGTAACAAAAGGTATATCTCCGGAACTTACCGAAGCTCAAGCCTCGTTGGATTTATTCTCAGACCACTCTCCCTTTATAATCACTATTTTTAGTCCTCATCAATTACCAACAAGTGATATTTTTTCATTTAAAAGAGTAAATTGGTTAAAATACAAAAAATTTGTCAGCACCCACTGCTCGGAAAACCAACCGCTAAAAACTCCCGAAGACATTGATGATTGTCTGAGCTTCTTCTTCCTACTATCGTCAGACAAAATACAACAAAATTTTTTCAGCCGATGTGCAACAGCTCTTATCTGAAAAAAGAAGAGCCCGAAGAGAATGGCAAAAGCACAGATCACCCCAACTTAAAGCCAAGTTGAAGGAATGTACAAACCAATTGAAAAATTTGCATCTCTTAAGGAACACCTCGAAGGTCTAGACTCGACTCCTCAGACTAATTATTCACTATGGCGATCAGCGAAATATCTTTAAAGACCCGTTCTCGCGAAACCACCACTACGTAATCTGAGAGGATCCTGGGCAAGAAGTGATGAAGAAAAATGTGATTTGCCCGCAAGTCATTTAACAAATGTCTTCACTCCAAATACATGCACTGACATGAGTAAATTACCGCCTGTTGTTGCTAGATGTCCTATGGAAATACGTTTTCAGTTGTCAGATGTCGTAGAGGCTATTAATAATTTAAATGCTAAAAAAGCTCCTGGCTATGATGAAATCAGCAACAAAATGCTTTTGGAGCTGCCTTGCACAGCAAAAAAAATAATTCTTTTTATTTTTAACGCCATATTACGGCTCGAACATTTCCCGGCAGTATGGAAAGTTGCCTTGGTAAAGATGATTCCTAAGCCGGGAAAAGATGCTTCGAAGGTGGAGTCTTACAGGCCTATAAGTCTGTTACCAACTATGTCTAAATTGTTTGAGAAATTGCTTAAAAACAAGCTGACTCCGATCCTGAGTGAAAACAACTGCATTCCAGATCACCAATTTGGATTTAGAAATCAACACAGTACCATCGAACAAACCGGCCGACAATTTATGAATAATGAGGGAAACCAAACAAGTTCTTCTCAACCAATAGGGGCAGGTGTACCTCAAAGGAGTATACAAGGTCCAATTCTGTACTTGTTTTACACAGCAGCTATGCCCACAAACAATCTTACTCATACAACGACATTTGCTGATGATACCGCCTTTCTCAGTATTCATAAAGACCCTAAAGAAGCCTCAAAACAACTTCAACATCACGTAATCCAGGTGGAAAAACAAAAAAGGAACCCACGTTAATTTTACGTTACGTAAGGAAACGTGCCCCCCAATTCTTATTTACAACCATACGGTGCCTCAATGAATTGAGACGAAATATCTTGGCATTCACCTGGATCGCCGCCTCACATGGAAGTCACATATAGATGCCAAGTTGACACAGATGAAACTTAAAACGGCCCAAATCCACTGGCTAATCGGTAGAAACTCTGTGCTACGTCTTGATTGCAAACTTTTACTTTACAACTCAGTTTTGAAACCAATTTGGTGCTACGGGATAAAATTATGGGGCACTGCTTCCGCCTCCAACATTGGAAAAATTCAACGCCGTCAAAATAAAATCCTAAGAATAATAACTGGTGCTCCTGGGTACATTATAAACAGCAACATCCACAAAGATCTACAAGTTCTACTAGTTAAATGCGAAATCCTGAACTATGTGGACAAGTATTTAAACAAGCTGGAAGCACATCCAAATCCGCTCGCTCGAAACATTTTGCAGCATCGTGGACACACTCGTCTGAAAAGAAGGGATACTATTGCACTTAGATGAAACTACTGAATTAATTAATTTTATTATGAGAACTTAAATTTTAGTCTGGCACTGGCTGGTTTAATAAAATATAGATAGTTTTAAGATTCGAATACTAATTGTTAGTTCGCCAAAGGCGAAGATCCAATAATAAAAATATGAAAACAAAGAAAAAAAAGGAATGTTTTTTGTTCAGCTTTATTGGAGTCCGGAATCTTGATTTTAACGGTAACACGGACGGAGGGATAGAAGCACAGACGGGCATATCGACTTCCTTTTCTATGGGGATCCAAAATATATTTTTACTTTATGAGGTCTAAAGTAGCAAGCAGTAAGAATTTTTTTTTTATTTCATATTTTTATTATTGGATCTTCGCCTTTGGCGAACTAACAATAAGTATTCAAATCTTGAAACTATTTATTTTTTATTAGACCAGCCAGTGCCAGACTAAAATTTAAGTTCTCATAATAAAATTAATTAATTAGTAGTTTCATTTGGATGTGCTTCCAGCTTGTTTAAATACTTGTCCACATAGTTCAGGATTTCGCATTTAACTAGTAGAACTTGTAGATCTTTGTGGATGTTGCTGTTTATAATGTACCCAGGAGCACCAGTTATTATTCTTAGGATTTTATTTTGACGGCGTTGAATTTTTCCAATGTTGGAGGCGGAAGCAGTGCCCCATAATTTTATCCCGTAGCACCAAATTGGTTTCAAAACTGAGTTGTAAAGTAAAAGTTTGCAATCAAGACGTAGCACAGAGTTTCTACCGATTAGCCAGTGGATTTGGGCCGTTTTAAGTTTCATCTGTGTCAACTTGGCATCTATATGTGACTTCCATGTGAGGCGGCGATCCAGGTGAATGCCAAGATATTTCGTCTCAATTCATTGAGGCACCGTATGGTTGTAAATAAGAATTGGGGGGCACGTTTCCTTACGTAACGTAAAATTAACGTGGGTTCCTTTTTTGTTTTTCCACCTGGATTACGTGATGTTGAAGTTGTTTTGAGGCTTCTTTAGGGTCTTTATGAATACTGAGAAAGGCGGTATCATCAGCAAATGTCGTTGTATGAGTAAGATTGTTTGTGGGCATAGCTGCTGTGTAAAACAAGTACAGAATTGGACCTTGTATACTCCTTTGAGGTACACCTGCCCCTATTGGTTGAGAAGAACTTGTTTGGTTTCCCTCATTATTCATAAATTGTCGGCCGGTTTGTTCGATGGTACTGTGTTGATTTCTAAATCCAAATTGGTGATCTGGAATGCAGTTGTTTTCACTCAGGATCGGAGTCAGCTTGTTTTTAAGCAATTTCTCAAACAATTTAGACATAGTTGGTAACAGACTTATAGGCCTGTAAGACTCCACCTTCGAAGCATCTTTTCCCGGCTTAGGAATCATCTTTACCAAGGCAACTTTCCATACTGCCGGGAAATGTTCGAGCCGTAATATGGCGTTAAAAATAAAAAGAATTATTTTTTTTGCTGTGCAAGGCAGCTCCAAAAGCATTTTGTTGCTGATTTCATCATAGCCAGGAGCTTTTTTAGCATTTAAATTATTAATAGCCTCTACGACATCTGACAACTGAAAACGTATTTCCATAGGACATCTAGCAACAACAGGCGGTAATTTACTCATGTCAGTGCATGTATTTGGAGTGAAGACATTTGTTAAATGACTTGCGGGCAAATCACATTTTTCTTCATCACTTCTTGCCCAGGATCCTCTCAGATTACGTAGTGGTGGTTTCGCGAGAACGGGTCTTTAAAGATATTTCGCTGATCGCCATAGTGAATAATTAGTCTGAGGAGTCGAGTCTAGACCTTCGAGGTGTTCCTTAAGAGATGCAAATTTTTCAATTGGTTTGTACATTCCTTCAACTTGGCTTTAAGTTGGGGTGATCTGTGCTTTTGCCATTCTCTTCGGGCTCTTCTTTTTTCAGATAAGAGCTGTTGCACATCGGCTGAAAAAATTTTGTTGTATTTTGTCTGACGATAGTAGGAAGAAGAAGCTCAGACAATCATCAATGTCTTCGGGAGTTTTTAGCGGTTGGTTTTCCGAGCAGTGGGTGCTGACAAATTTTTTGTATTTTAACCAATTTACTCTTTTAAATGAAAAAATATCACTTGTTGGTAATTGATGAGGACTAAAAATAGTGATTATAAAGGGAGAGTGGTCTGAGAATAAATCCAACGAGGCTTGAGCTTCGGTAAGTTCCGGAGATATACCTTTTGTTACGCGAAAATCAATAACGTCTGGAATTTTATTGTGATCAGTTGGCCAACATGTCGATTGTCCAGATGAAATAACGTTAAGTCCCATTTCAGATACGGAATCAAACAAAACACGACCCCTGGGACTTATGAGGCGAGAGCCCCAGTACGTATGCTTAGCGTTATAGTCTCCAGCAGCTATGAAGCGGGGACCTAAAGATTTGTAAAAACTGTTGAACTGATTCTTTGTTATGGAGAACCTGGGTGGACAATACACTGACGAAATAACTAAGCCATGGAAAAATTCATCAACGCAAATGTTTGTTGCTTGTATATAACATTCGGAGAGACCAACCATTCATTGATGTTTGATTCTCGATTTTATTATTATAGCCAAGCCACCACATGATCTATCTCTGGGATCCTTTGAATCGTAAAAAGAATAGCCTCTAATTTTAAAATTACTTCTAGATGTCATATGCGTCTCAGAAATCAACATGACATCAATTTTTTGGTTTATTTAAAAAACTCGAGTTCGTTTTTGTGTTGGCGGATGCCGTTAGCGTTCCAGAAACAAACCCTGAGGCAGTTCATGGTCTTTTAAGCATGGCCTGCAGAAGAGCAGACTGCATTTTTTGCATTTCTTGCATCATGCCAGCCATTTGCGCCATGATCTGCGTAAACTGTTTAACCATATTGTCAATTACAGCTTCGAGGCGGCTAAAACTGGACTCGGTTGGTTCATTTGTTGGCGTCTCTTGTTGTGTTGTAGGCTGGGTTGGATTACGTGCATTGGGCTGGGTAGGCTTACGTGCATTGGGCTGGTTAGACTTTAATGCGTTGGCAGAGGAAACTTGACTTGTAGTTGGTTGTGCTAATGGAGGCATGTTTGTATTTGGTATATTTAAAGGCTGGGAAGGAGCAGGAACCACTTTCGGCTTATATAAGCGTTTAACTGAATCAAAAACGGGACAACCTCTATAGTTGGCCGTGTGGTTTCCTCCGCAATTGCTGCATTTCTTTACCCGAGGATCATCTTTTGGCTTTTCGCACTTAGTCGTAGCATGCAGGTCACCACACACAACACAAACAGAAGGCAACTTGCAATAAGCCTTGGTGTGACCATATTCCTGGCAGTTTAAGCACTGTACGGGCCCAGATCGCTTATGTGGCGCTTCAACTACAACTCTACGATGCAAAATATATTTAAGGTCCTTAATAGGGTGAGTCTCATTCTTTTTTAAATTTACATCACCAGGCTCAAGCTCCACTCGGAATATTGGTTGGGGATGCCTCTCTCTGTTTCTTATGTTTGATACAAACTTGGCTTTAAAGCCTTTGCTCCACAAACTGGCCTTAATCTCCTCTGGGTCAACATTTGAATCAATACCTTTAATAACAACCTGTAGACCTTTTGCGTTCTTAAGTTGGTAGGTGTAGAAGCTTTTTTTATGTTTTTCAAGTTCGGAAACCGTAGTGCGGTAAGCGTTCTCGTGATTCACTTGAATTTTAGTTTCAAAAATGCTACCACGCTTTATGTTCGAAACATAAAAGTTGTTTTCTCCTATTAACTCGACTAAAAACTTTATGAGGTCATTTGAGTTTTTCTCTCTCAAATATATTGGGGGAGGCTTAAATGACTTTCTTTCGTGTAATGGGGCATCATTTTCCTCCTGCAAAATGGCAAAACGATTTTGCGATGAGGTCGGCTTTTCTTCATCTTTCAAAATTTTCGCTGCGTTTGTAACCTCTGCCGATTTAGGGCTTCTTCCCCTCTTAAGAACTGTTATATAACGGTCCATTCCTACCTGGACCTTTGGAGCTTGTGAAAAAAATGGACTGTGACCGTCTTTAGCAACTGTAGGTTCGATTTCCAAATTCAATAAGGATGACCGCGATGAGAATGGTACCTCGGTATTTTTTTTATAATTCTTAAAAAGAGATTGGGCTAAATTTGTCCCTTGTTCAAAACACTTATTTAAATTTGGTGCACTTGCACTTGAATTGTTTGTATTTATTTTTGGTTTCTCACTCAAATAGTTTTTATTGTATTCAGGGTCTCTAATGTTTTCATTGCTCACACTTGTTGAGCTTAACACAATATAAGCATTTCTGCTATTAGGCCCACTGTCACGACGATTACTGTAACTCATTTACCGTTTGCTTTTTTTTATTAAGTTTGTTTTGTTTTTTTTTTCACTTATGTATACAATATGTGTGTGTATAATAAAAAATTGTTTGCCACCTATTACAAATATTCGCTCTTATTAACACTCGCGTAACACGTTCGCACACAACGAGTTTAAGATCACGAATGAAGCAGTAAGAATAATGACAAAAAAGAAAAATTTATGTACCTGCTGTATAATATACAACAGCCGAAATTTTCATATCATCTCTCAGATGGGTGAAACTTACCCAAAAATCTTAATCTTAAAACAAATTTTAAAGCTTTAGAAAAAGCAACCTACTTAATAGTTGAAAATAAAATTATTAAACTCACATTATTATTATTATTAACTCACATGGAACATCTTTCAACTTTAAAATGTGAGTTAAATAGTTGGTATTTACAACCAAAACACTAAGTACCGATCAAAGAGTACTGAGAACGAAGATATCCGTAGCTGGTTTTTGAAAATGGACTTTACTCGGCTAGTATTGGTATGATAACGTGCTTTTTTACATTTACATAAAGTTTTAGTCAATTAACATTAACAGAAATATATAAGTTTTTTCATAAACTAAGGAATTTAATATATAAATGACCTTAAAACGTAATAATAGAAAAAAAAATTTTTTTTTTCATAAAAAAATGTTCAGATGTTTTAAAAATAACTTCAATAGCTTAACAAATTTCCCTATTTATTTAAAAAATAGTTTTTGTAAGATTTTATTCATCCATTAAATACAACTAGCGTTCAAGGTCTCTTAAAAGTTATTTAGACAGTTGAAAAATTGATCATATTTACTTAAAACAAATGTTTTAGAGTTTTATATTTTTAATTTATAAAGTCGTTTAAGATACGTTCATACTAATGAATTAATTGAAAATAACTCTGTGCAACAAAAAAAAAAGACTTTTTGAAAAATATAAAAAAGATAGTTTCGGTTTGATCCCATTTTGAAAGAGTAGTTAAGCTCCAATAGTCAGTTTGGCGAGGCCACTGACTATTTTCTTTCTTAAGAGTATCGGAAAGTCAATGGACCCCTCTAAAAATGGTGTTATTGGTTTTTGTTTTGTGGGATCCAATGACTTTCCGAAACTTTTGAGGAAAAACGGCCACTAATCTCTCAAAACTTAGTGCATGGCTTTACTATTCTCTAGTAAAAAAATCGAACCCATACCATCTCGAATGTTTATTTCTTTTACTGTAGTCTTTCTTTCTTTCACATAATGTAACCCTTAAGTATACTTGCTTTTAAATAGACAAAGAAGAAGAAGAGGAAGAAAAAAATTTAAAAAAAATCTTTAACGTTTTGGTTCGTTTATAATAATTCTCAATAAGTTTTATATAAAGGCAAAAAATATTCATAAGAATTTGGTTGAAGTCAAACATAACCTACAACGAACTTTATAAATAAAACAAATTAAATTTTGAAAGATCATTTTTAATGTTTTAAAAGTCAAATCTTAATAACAACATTATTTTTAATGTTATATAAAAAGTTTTTTAAAAAATTTCAGAAATTTTTAATTGTGCTTTATGCCACTATTATTATATTTTGATTATAGCCCCAAAACAAGAGTCATTCGAAAGTATTTTTGCTTATTATTGTCTTACATGTTATCCCACCTCCATAATATTTTGCGTTCACTTATTTCTTTAATCCACCAAATGTGAAATAAAATCTTATAATGAACAATCTATAGTTTACCACATAAGAAAATCACATTAAACTCGTAAATTTTGAATAAACGATTTAATTAAAATATATTTAAGCAGGCGGAAATCTATTTTAAATGAAAATGAGGCAACCAAAGTTTTGAAAAATTTGACAAGCATTGATTGTACCTGCCAAAGCGGGAGCGGCGTTTAACTCCACTCACGAAAGTTACCTTAACCGGCGTACACCTTGTGCAAGTGGTGGTACTTAATAAAAGATAAATTGTGGTGTAGGGTATGATATATAGTCGGGCTTGACCAGCCATAGCCCTCTTTCAATAAAACCTAGTTAAAGAGGAATAAAATAATGCGCCAGCAAAATGAATTTCCGTCTATATGTTTATTTTTATTTAATTGATTTACGACTTTGAAAGCTCTGGCTAAAAGTAAATAAGAACAAAACAAACAAAGGTAACCAACTAATTGAGGGGTTTTGTTTAATTTTTTTTTTATTTAGTTTTAACATTTTTTATTTAAATTTCATTATAGAGCTGGTCGTAATCACCATTTTTATATTCCAAATTATTAGTTATAAAGTCTCGCACCTTAAAAACATTTGTATAAACATTTGCATTTTCATCACTATGATATTTTGAACCACATGTTAATATACCACAAAGTTCATTATTTATTACAGCAGTGCCACCTGAATCACCTCTACATGTTGCTTGGCCACCCAGTTGAAAGGCACAGAATTCAGATTTTGATAATTTGCCATGATCCTTCTCACATCTCGATTTATCAGTAACGCTAGCTGTTAAGGATCTTAGCGCATCACATGTACTGCCATTTTCATTCCAACCGTAAAGTTGTAATTTGGCGCCTTTGTGTATAACTTGATTACATGGCTCAATTATTCCTATATTTCGTCCTTGAAGTTTAGATTTTAATTTTAAAACCGCAACGTCATAACCGATTGTATTATTTCCATAATTTTCGTGTATTCTGATTGACTTAACTTCTGATGCTTTACCGCCCTTATTTATATAAGTAGCTCCAGCTACAACGGTAAGGTGTTTTTTGGATTTAATTTTCCAAATGCAATGGGCGGCAGTCACCACAAATTTTGGTGATACTAAAGAGCCGGCACAAAGAAGCATGTTTTTATAAAGCAGTTGTACTGCGAAAGGCGCCTGCGAAATGTCTGTTAAGTTGCCGCCTCTAATACGTGACTGGATTTCAGCTGAAACAAGTGAAATACTTAAAAACAACGGACAACAGATCATTAAAACTTTAAGAAGTTTTAATTTAAACATGTTTTCCAAAAAAAAGCTTTTGAACAGAACGTAGACAATGTTATTGAGTGAGAAGTAAGCAAGAACTGTGAATATTTTTGAAATCTTCATTTCGGTTTATACATTGTTTTCATAAGTTTTTTTTTATTAGACAAAAAATATTTGTTAGGTATGCCTAAGTGTAAACATATTTGATTACACATGCCGACAAAAAACTTTTTTACTGCGAACCAGTCTTGATATAAGGCATGTTGATCAATTAATTTGTTTTTTGTTTTTGTTTTTAAAAATTACTACTTTTTACTTAAAAACTAATTTTATAAGCTACTAGGCTTACCTGACCCGCCTCGCTGGATCCGACCTTACTGCTTTTAAAACTAACTTAACTTCATTTAACACTACATGTTTTTATTAAATAGTTCTTAACACATAATTTTAAAAAAAAATATTTTTGAAAGGGAGTAAAACGATTTCTTAAATTGTTCTATATGTTTTTTTCTTTAGTAGGTCAATTATTACTTAATAGGCTTCATGTAAGTCTTATGACCTTAAGAGTTATGTTTTTTTTTTTGAATATTTTGTATAAATACTTTCATATGGGATACTGCAGTTTCATTTTCTAACTAAATATTTTCTTCGAATCAATACAGCTAATAAGAAAATATAGTTTGGATTAAATTACTATTATTCCTAAACATATTTTGTGTTAGAGGTGTCATGCTTCCTTCTGCCAAACTTTTGGCAAAAAAATATTGATTGACATAGAAATAAGTTTTGCGAAGATAATTATACGTATCATTATTAAATTTATAGTCTTTCGATGGTGCTACACATCTCCATTTAGAGTCTAAGTAAAGGTCAAGATGTCACACTAAATCAAAGAAAATTTTGAAACTCGAACTGTTGTCATGGAATTTGGTGCGCGTCATTGGCTTGATGTCTTTTTTCTCATATCAATTAAATCAAAGTGGCTTATGTGATGTTAATCATAGTTGAGGTTACCTCGTTCAATGTTCTCATTCTAACAAAACTGTAGCTTTCACAATTATTAATACAATTTTTGAGCATATGACTTTATCCATATAAAATGTACAACATTTTCGGCCAACATGCACGAATTAATATTGCAATTTATCTTAAAAATTTAAAAGAGTTTAGATATAAGCCGTTTAAATTATATAGCATAAAAGTGTTTCAATGCATAAAGCAGCTACCCTGCATGTCTGTCTATCGCACCCTCCATGCTTAGGAGTATAAACGTTCCAAATTTGAAGAAAATTGGTTGATTAGTATTATTAATTATAGATTTCGCAACATATGTAGGTACAGCTTGCTTATAATCTTTTTGTTAAATTTAAGGGCCCTTTTTAACCTCATAATTGGACAAAATATTCTTAAGCTATGCTGGAATATTTGTTGTATTATAACCTCAAAAACTAATTGAGTTAAAGCCAGTCTTCTACTTATAGGTCTAAAAATTTACCTTTTTAAAATTTGTAGCAACAAAGTTGTAAACCAGTGTTGCGTGTTTACCTTTTGATTGACGCACATTAGGGTGAATGGTATTGAAAGTGGCAATTAACTCAAAAAATGAACTTTAACTTTCACAACCGTGTTTGGTACCATATCAAAGTAGATAAAATTATACATCACCAACTGCACAAATAAAAGTTCTAAATTGTTTACTTTATTTGCAGTGTGTGTTTAAAGTTCAATAGTTTTTGTTATTTTTGTGCGCATTAATTAAAAGACAAAATTTTAATATTTCAGGTGATTATATTTTTTATTTAGACTTTTACAAGTAAAAGTTGTATAATAAACCCTTCAAATTTAAGTAGAGGGGCATGTAAAAAATAAGTTTTTATTTAGATAAATGTTTTAGAAATAAAAAACAAAATTCCTCTGAAAATGTTTTATTTTTGATATATACACTGAGTTTCAACAACTTTGCGGGCAAGTGCATAAAAAAATGATTTTATGCTCTTAAAATATGATAATTTAGCTAATAAATCACAGAATGCCTATTGGCGGATTTGTGCGATTTTTGAGTTATGGAGGTTTTTGGGACACAACTCAAGTTGCTAAAAATTTTGCTAATATAAATATGTACAAATTAAATATTAATTTTTTTTATTTAAACCAAAAAAAAAAAAATACTTTTTCTAAAAGCACATGAAGTATGTTTTAATTTACAATATAATTTACTTATTTATCGTTTTAACTTCAAAAGTTGTAGCAGAAACAGTCAAATACGACCATTTTTCCAAAGTATTAAAAAGCCCATAACATAAATTTTTTAAAATGCTGGTTTTTTATATATTTATTAATATTCTTCAACATTAAAAAATAATATTGATATTACGGTTTTTATGAATTAATCACCACTTTCTATACCATTCACCCCAATGTGTGACGCGACAATTTTTCTGCTTTAAGCTTAAAAAACAAATCATGTTTTAAGTTTTATAGGGTTTCTATTGTACAAAAACCTTAGTTTTACAAATAATTCCTATAAAGCTAAAAGGTTTTGTTTAAATATATTTAAAAACATTTTTAAACATATTGTTTATTTGTTTGTTTTGTTTATTTGTTTTATTGTTTACAGTTATAGTAAATAATTTGTCAGTTAAATAAAACTTAAATAAACGAGTATGCTTTACCTTTAAATCGAAATTAGTTACACATTAAATAAATAACAAAAATTCAATTAAATAATTTTTTTTATTCATATTTTTTCATTATTGAATCTTCGCCTTTGGCGAACTAACAATAAGTGTTAAAATCTTAAAGCTAAATAGTTTAAGTTAATCCAGCCAGTGCCAGACTAAAATTTAAGGTTTTATCTAAGTGCCACAGTATCCCTTCTCTTCAAACGACTGTTTCGTGCATGCTGTAAGATGTTTTGAGCGAGCAGATTTGGGTGTGTTTCCAACTTGTTTAAATAAAAGAGCAAAAATGCACCCACGTTACTTTTACTTTACGCAAGGAAACGTGCCCCCAATTCTTATTAACAACAAAACGGTGCCTCAACGAATTGAGACAAAATATTTCGGCATTCACCTAGACCGCCGCCTCACGTGGAAGTCACATATTGATGCGAAGCTGACACAAATGAAACTAAAAACAGCCTAAATCCACTGGCTAATTGGCAGAAATTCTGTGCTATGTCTTGATTGTAAACTTCTACTCTAAAACTCGATTTTAAAACCAATTTGGTGCTACGGGATACAATTATGGGGCACTGCTTCCGCCTCCAATATAGAAGAAATTCAACGCCGTCAAAACAAAATACTAAGAATTATAACTGGTGCTCCTCGGTATGTTAAAAACAGCAACATCCACAAGGATTTACAAGTTCAATGTGAAGTCCTAAACTATGTAAACAGGTAATTAAATAAATAACAAACTATAAATATAATAATCTATAAGAGAAATTTAATATAAAAAGTTCTGAAATAATGAGAAAGCAAAATTTTAAATGAAAGCGCGTTGCTAAGTGTTTGAATACTTAATGGTTGTTTATTTCAAAGACTAGTAGTATAATTAAACTGCCTTGAAAAAATGAGGTAATTAAACTTTCGACTAATCAAGTTTTCGCCGCGTGGAAATCTTTAACTGCTCATAGGTCTCGTAGCATCCCGTGGACCTTACCTGCCCTAATTTAATATGGTTTGACCATGAAAGTTAAGAATTGCAAGTGATTTCAAGGTTTAGTGAGGAGGAAGCAAAATCAATTTTAATTTTGTTAATAACTAATTAATCACTACTGTCATTTAGATGTTTGTAGGATTAATAAACAAACCATTTATTGATGCCAAGTGTTGAGCTCTTTCAATCTTAATGGAGTCGGTGCAATATTCCACGTCTTCTCTTTGAACTTTGTTGTATGTTTAGACTTAAAATAAATTAAGCGTGAATGCTATTTTGTTCTGTTCAAATGTCAAGTCTGATTTTATTTAATAACTTTTAGGTCTTATATACTAATTTTACAAATAGTATTGAGTGACTTTAATATCACTCAATATGTTTAAATCAATATTACATGAGTAGTCATGAATTTTGTGCTAAGTTAAGCAAAATTGTCTTATTGCCTTTAATGCAGTGTATACTTGTATGGCAAGAATGATAGACTATTAGAGATTGCGACTTGCGCATGTTTGCCTCTCTGATGACGTAGTTTAACCCATGCAAGGGTTGCCTATTCTTTGTATTTTTAAATCATTTAGGGCTTTATTTGTATTGAAAACTTTAATTTGCATGACTAATATTAATGGTCCAAATGAGAATATTTTAAATTTGACATATGAATATGAGCGTAATAAGTTTAAATGCGTTAATTTTAATGAACTAAGGATGTATGCATGCATGTCTATATAGGTATAATGGATATAATATATTTGGAACCAATTAACAATATATTAAGCTGAAGATACCCCAGAAATTAAGGTAACACATTCCCGAAGCCGGTGTCAACCTGGCTACTTACTCAATATTGAATTTATAAAAAGCCCTTTTGGAAGCCAAGAACAAATGTTCGATATAATAGTTTTGTTCATTTTTTACTGTAAATGAGAAAATTTTTATTGAACTTGAGAATTTGCATTTGAAATTGTGAATATATTTTAATTGGAAATGAGAAAATTCCAAATAAAATTTTATTTAAAATTAGTATGAACGTACATACAATACGTACAACATAAATGCATTCATAGCGCAACATAAATAAAAATATGGAAAGGTAAATACAAATCTATGCAGGCAATTTTATTAAATAAGTAGCAGAGATATATTCTGGCCTATCTTCCAGACCCAAACTAAACTAATTTAATGTTGTGATATGCAATCTGTGGTAATAACACACGTTTTTAAGTTCTTCTTAAAAGCGAGCCTTTGATCTCCGACATTGGAGAAGATTGACGTGTGGTACATTTATCTTTGCCTAAACATTGTTTTTTTCTCCAACCATATAATTTTATTAAATTAAGCACTGCAAGAATGCGCATTATTTTTAACGCGTCGATGAAGAGTTTTAAAAATTAGTTGAATACGATGGTGGTAGAAGGCATTTTCTAAAAACAAATCTTGATTTAATATAAAATATTTTCAATTTCAAATTTTTAATTTTTTTTGGTTTTTTTCTCAATATCATGTAAAATTTTCTCATTTTTTATTGGAATTTTCTCAATTACAAATAAAAATTCTGAATTTCAAATGAAAATTCCCAATTTCGTTTGGAATTTTCTCATTAACAATGAAAAATGGCGCAGTAGTATGTTTACGTACCAGAGAATAGCATAATTAGGTTTTATCTTGATTTTATCTGGTGTTAAACTCTTAAGCGATTTTAATGAGTTGAACAAAAATCTGCCTCGAATAAAATTATCTTCGTTTGATCAATGCATGAATTTATACATTGTGAATTTATTCAGTGTGTGAATACTTTTGTCAAAGCTATATCAGTGTTGTCATAAGTTGATAATACAAAGTTTCTAATTGCTTAAAAACAAAGCGCTAGATATTTGAAAAATAACTAAATCACACTACATCATCTAATTTGAATTTTACCCAAAAAAATTTTGTTTTTTTGTATCCATAAACGTTTAAAATAATATTAACTTTCTGTTAATTATGCATAATGCTGAATCAATTTCAACACAATTATTTAAGCATTTATAGCCACAAAAAAACCAGCACTTAGCACTGTTTTTGAAACCTTTAGTGCCAAACAAGAAATATTACAAGAACTATAGCAAGCCTTTGTTATACACGGCTGGCAAAGTTAAAGAGAAACAACTACGTCAACTTACGTTAAACAATGAGCATGGCGCCCATTTTTGTCTGTTATTCTCATTAGGTGCAACATCCCTAAAAAAATAAGACAGTCATTCTCTTACTCTTTGCTTTTTTTGTATGGAGTTTGACACTAAAATTGAAATTATTATTGCTCTAGATTAATTCCTAATTTTGCCGGAAAAGATTTATATGTTATGTGAGATTTGACAACCCTGCACTAAAATCACTTTGACATTTCTCCCAAAAATTAATTTGTCGAATTTCGTTATTTAAAACGAATTTTTAATTTAAATTTATTAAATATAGTGCAAAAAAATAATAGTTATTATAAAAATTGTGTGCGAAGTGTATTTAAAAGCTATAAGAGGCAAAAAAACTTATTTAAAATTTCGAAGCAAATCGTAAACACGAAGTGTGCAGTGGGGCAATGCATGTAAAACGATCAGAAAAATTCAAGTGAGAAATTGTGCTAAAACTAATTGTAAGCGTGTTCTTAACAAATTTTATTTTAGCTGTGTCCTTTTACTCTTTCCCAAAAAACCATGAAAAACAAAAAAAGCTTCGGATAAAATTTTGCAATCGGCCTGACAGTAATAAAAAATTTTTTTGGTTAAATTAAAAAATATTTTAATATATTGCTCAAAAATGTAAAAACACTTATGTCTTTCGTTGAAACAAATTATTATGTTTATATTTTTATTTAATAAGAATTTTAAAGTGTATTTTTGTCAAAAAATCAAATCCAACAGGACCGAAATAATTTTTCAAGAAAAAAGCAGGCACAATGAAACATCGTAGGATCAAGTAAAGCTCACCATTTTGATAGTATTAAACTATATTTGTTGAATATCATGTTCTCTGTAAATTTTTTTTTTAGTAGGACGGTCATTTTTTTAATTTTGATAAAAACGGGTAACAACGATAATTATTATTTTTATAGATAAGTTTAAAAAAATAATATTTTTTATTTTTTGATTTTCATTTTTTCATTTTAACAGTCATTGGTTTTAAATACTTATTGAGGCACACATGTAAAAATAAAAATACCTTTATAAATGCTTTCTTACAATGTAACTTTTTACATTAAAGATTATCTTTTTTTCTTTTCTTGAACAAAATGAGCATGAAGGCATTTTTCATGATATATACACGTAAGTATGAACTTGAATGAAAATTTTCGGATTTTTACGAACTGTGTAGAAAAGTAGTCACTTCAACTCGTTTTGTCAACAAACAAAAATTTTATTGAAGGAATATTAAAAAAATTGCATCATGTAAATGTAATCTTATAGTTTCGATTTTTTATTGGTTTCAAGTGTTTGTCTATATGAAAAAAGTTTACAAATAAACTACTAAATTTTACGTGTTTTTGTAAAAAAATTAACGAATAGTGTGTGAGTGTTTATATTTAAAACAAAAACAAATGTTGGTTTTTTTTATATATATATCCCTGAAGGAAGCTTGGGAACAAGTGTCCCCATGTCAACACTTTTATCGACTATTATGTTGCCTTTTTGGCGACATTGCCAACAGTACGTCTACAGTTTTATATTAAGCTTTGATAAGAAGAAAAGAAAACTGTCAGCGGCAAATTAATGCTTCAGTTTGCCGTCAAATGCAAAAATGTATCAGCCACATTATGGCCTTTTTTATTTTTCTGCTGGGCTATAAAAGTGATTTATATACACAAATCATACTTGGTTTCAATGACAGACGCATGTTAAATGTCTATTGCAAAAACACATTGACAATGGTTTAGCTTATCAGTAGTACTGTATACTAAAATTGCTAAAAGGTACTAGTTAATCGCTGGTTTCAATGTGTACATATGACCCCAAAAGAAGCACCTTGTCAATAGTACCAATGTCAGCAGTTGATTTTTTGTTAATAGCAAAGAGCATTGTCTGAGGTATAGCTTAACAGTAGTACTGGTGACAATGTCAGTAGTGAGTTTCTAGTGATTCTCTATTGGCATTTCCTGCAGGGATCTTACAATTTTTTTTTACCAAAACAGGCAGCAAATTAACACCTGCTGCTAAAAACTTTTTTAAAAATCTCTTGTATATGAACACATATTATTTTTTTTCTTACCTAAGGTATGGGTTACCAAGTTTTTGTAAATAAAATCAAAATTTTTAAAACAAACTTTCTTTTTAAATATTTTTAGCACACAAACGTTTCGTCCATATTATGAAAAATATCTTTATAACGAAGAAATTTTTTAAAAACGCATTAAAAAATTAGATTTATTTTTTGGCCTTAAGTTTTTGTTTGTTAACTTTACTTGAAAATCTGGTCACACCGAATAAAATATATAGGGAGAGAATTTGCTTATTACATTTAAAACAGGAAGATTTTGAAATAAAATTTAAAATATGAAATGGGTAAGCTAGAAGTATTTTGGTTTGTGTGGATAAACCTTAGAATAAGATCGCTTAATGCGGAAATCAAGCAAAACACAAATAACCAAAAACGAAAATTTAGTAAAACAATAAACTAATTTTAAATGTTTTAATTTTTTTTTCTAAATGTTATTTAATATTATAAATTATTTGAACATTTAATTTTTTTATAACACGATTAACAAAAAACAAATTAGAAAACATTTTCTCCAAAAGTTAGGAAATTGTCCCACTGTTATGTTTACATTATTTTTAAATGAGAGACTGTTTCGTGACGTCATTTGACCACATGCGCAGAAAATGCAAGTTTTTAATTTGTTATGTCGTAACCTTGTTATTTATTAATCTTGCTTGTATGGTACACTACAACTTAAGCACAACCGTACGTCATCAGCATACATTTGAGTTTTGCCGTGTTTTAATACCACATACAATGAAAGCAACAAGTGGTCCAAAATAAAACCCTGGGGGACTTCTCTATCAATATTTAGGAAACTAGATGTTAAACCATTTCCAAACACAGATTATTTCCAATTTGAAATATACACAGAAAAAACTGAGTTGTAGAATCAGTAACAAATTTCAGAGAATCAGTAAATATTTTATCTGGCTGAGGACCTACAACGAAAGTTGTAAATTTAGACAAACAATTTTGCAAGAATTTTAGTTTCTGTTTAAAAATTTTGCTGAGCTGGTTAAATATTTTATTTGTCTAGGCGAAAATTTTGTTTGATTTAAAAATCAAATAAAAATATTATTAGAGACTATTAAATAAATTGACTAAAAAAATAAATTATTTTGAACAAGTTTTTGTTTGAAAATTTTTTTTTGTAGTTTTTTGTGTGTATAATTACAGGAAAAATGGAAAAAGCTTTTGCAGCTTCGTTAGTAGACAGTAGTGTCAAAGGCTGTTTACTGTTATCTAACAGCACCAGAAAAGTTACCATTTTATTATTCAGTTTAGACCTTATTTCCTCAACTACATAAATAATAACAGTGGTACAGTGGTACGGTACGGTGGTACGGTGTTAAAAATTATTTTCAGCTAAATATTCACAAGCTTGTGACTTCTTTTACTCATCAGAGAAATATGAATTTGTTAATATTTTATTCAACATAAATGTTACAAACGACAAAAGTTTTGAGATAACAAGCTTCAAAAATCTTAGATTTATACCATCTAAAACCTCGGCATTCGACCTAATGCATACCAAGCTCTGTTATACTTCTGCATGACTTACACATCTTAAACCAAATGAGTGCTAAGTTGGCACAAATCTAATTTTGGCATATGCGTTCACAGTTTGCCTTTCGACTTGAACATTAACGAATAAGTTGTTTAGCTTTTCAACGTCCACATTACAGCCAGTAGAGTTTTCATTTTTTCCAATACCTACTTCACGAATTTTCTTCCGCTTTTACTTACTATTCATGGCTAATAAAAATTTTCCTTCGTAGTAAGTGGACTGCAGTGTTTATAGTTATAACCACATCTTTTCTAGCAGACTTAAAGATAACATATAGTTCAGCGGTTTTAATTTTTTTCCATCTAGTGCAAGCTGATTAGTATAATATTGTCCATTCGGTCGACTATAACTTACCTGTTAAATTGTGATAAAAACGTAATTGTAATTATAAATCATAAAAATATTTTCGAGTATTAATATGTACACGCAAGTTCACTTAATGAAAAATAATTATTAATTATATAATTTTATTACAACGATACGACCGACCACTTATAAAAAATTAAATTAAATTAAAAACCCCATTTAAATATATTTAAGCCGAAATGTTAATTACATTCAACAACATTTGTTAAGCCAATTTAAATAATTATTTTAATATTCTTTATTTTGTAACTACTGCCATATTAATGGAATTTCATAATATTCTTATGACAATTGTATGGAGTTAATAAAATCACATGCAAAAATCCTGCATTTTTATTACATGATAAATATAATAAGAGTTATGGATATACAAACACATACGCACACGCACATATGTACATATGCTGATACGAGTACAAACATTGTTTAACATGGAAATGCATCCCAGCATACCATTATGGGAGCGCTCTTATATATGAGCTCATAAATGAGCGATTTTATGAGCTTCTGTGTGTGTTTCCTGCGTGCATATTTCTGAGCTCATAAACGATAAATTTTATGTGCTTTTTATGAGTAATTTCTGCACGCTGACAGATAACGGTAAATTCCAGCTAAGCAGAAGAAAAAATATTAGTGAATATTTTTGGAAGCGTAAAGACAAAATTGTGAGTTATCTTATAATAAATACAAAAATAATACATAATTAAAATAATGAAAAGAGCACGCTTAAAAGAAAGCAAATAAATAATAATAAGTGAACTTTGTTCAAACAAATTAAGAAAAGAAAATCCAGAAAATAATGGTGTTGTTGAAGAAAATAGTGACAGTGCACTGGAATAAGAGCTCAAAATGCGATTTAAAAAAAGAGTCATAAAATACTCTTTTATGCATTAAATGTAGAGCTCTTTCATGAGTGACCAGTTTAGTGGAAAAAGTCACTCAAATATGAGCGTTTTATGACTGTTTATGATTATTTTATGAACTCTTTATGAGCGTCAGCGTTCCGACGAAAGAGTCTTTATGAGCTCATTTAGAGCGCATATGGTATGCTGAGTATGAGCCCATTTAGAGCGCATATGGTATGCTGGGATGCAACCAATTTATCCCTTTGTTTGTAAAACGCATTAAAACACATGTGCATGTATTAGAGAGGTTGATTATTTGACAATTTTTAAAAACCGGTTTTCGAACAGTTTAAAAAACGGTAATCGGTTAAAAAAAACTAAAAACCTGTTACAAAATAAATTTTTTTTTTCAAAATCAATCATCGACTACTGTGACGATGCGAAAAAAAACGTGCCAGCAAGACGCACTATTTATCTAGAAAGAGGAAATGTAGCTGATCATGGACCACAACGTACTGCAAGATCGGCTAAAAACGTTACTGCTGCTTAAGAAAATGTTCGAAACAATCCATCAACTATAATTCGACGCCGTACTCAAGAGCTTTGTCTTCAAAAAACAACTTTGGTCACAATTTTCGACAAGAACTTACATTTGTTTTCGTATAGGTTACATTTTTATTTGAATAAATACATATCCAATTAACAGAATAGTAAGTTCAGCCGCCTTTGTATCCATTAAAAGTGACAATCTGGTGTGCAATTCGGTCAGGATGAATCATTGGATCTTACTTTTGAATGCTTTGACTGCATGCTTTGGGCCTGGTTAACATGTAGTATCAACAAGACGGCACAACATCGCATACAGCCAGGAGTACAATGGAATTACTGCGAAACCTTTTTCCACAACAAGTTATTTCAGGAAATGGTGATGTTGACTGGCCTTCACGGTCGCGTGATTTGACTGCTTCGGACTTTTTTTGTGGGAATATTTGAAAAGCAAGGTTTATGCAAACAAACCATAAATACTGGAGCAACTCAAACAAAATGTTTGTGATGAAATTAATGAAAAACCTCGTGAAATGTTTTAAAAGGGCTCGCACTTGTGAGGCTAACAGAGGCGGACATTTATCTGACATTGCACTTCATACATAACTGCCGGCACTAAATAAACATTTAATCAAAAATTTTAAACAAACAGCGTAGTATACCTTGCCGGCGGACACTCTGTTTGCTACTTTATGGGCAGCCTTAAGTCCCGATATCGATGAGCCTTTGCAGCTAAATAAAACATTTAATACATCTAAACTTTTTATCTCCTAATCACACTTCAAAGAACATCTGTATGAAAATATATGTTTCTTCATAATTATATAAAATTTTGAAACTAATTACTACTCACTTTTTTAATCTATACTACCTGCTAAGTTTCCTAATTAAAAAAAACCATTTTGTTTTTAATTTCTTTTTATAATGTTTCAAACTGTCACTACATTTTGTTTTGAAATCCCTTATGAGACATTTTAATTTACCATAAGATGCTTTTTTCTTTATGTTTTTTGAATGTTTACAATAATACTTCTAAAAACCCCGGTTATGTGTGCTTAAATAACCGGTCTATTTAATATTCGAAAAATGGTGATTTTAAGATAATCGTATTCAATAGAACCAAAATAACGGTTAAAACCGTTCGAATAATAAACAGTCGTTCTCTCTAATATGTTCATATTTGTTATTGTATTTCAGTAATACAAATATTAAATATTCAACGTAACTACACTGCAGTTGTTACAATGTGCAAAAATACATGCAAACAAATTTATCTGCAACATAGATAATATAGGTGTCGAGTGCCAAAATGTTTGTTATTTTTTAACAGCCCCCGCACACCTTGTGTGAATCAACCATTCCACAGGTACATATGAGTTGTAAATTTACACTGATAAAGTACAATCAACAACAACCATCTATCTAAAGCAGTGGTCTTCACCCATATTACCCAGCTAACGAAGATTTTCGGGTTTTTACTTACTCTCTTCGTGAATATTACAACCAGGGTTTTCCAAAATAAATTGTTTTCCTACCAAAATGCTTCTTAAAATCTGCAAACAGCAACTGAATAACTAATCCTGATTAAATTGTATTTTTAAATAAATATCGTATTTTGTTTACTGATATTGCTTTTATAATTCATGGCGAGTAATTTTTATTTTATTTTTCGATCGTAAACTTAAGAAAACATAATAAATTATTAACATTACACAATCTTTCATAAATAAAAAATCCATACGCTTTGTTTTTATCATTTCAAACGGTAATCATAATCAAAACAACAAACATATGAAAAATAAAAAATTTCAATTAGTAGCTTGTTAGCTTTCAAACAGAGTAGGTGTATGTCGCATGTTTTTATTTTTCAGAGAGAGTTAAAAATGTTTTTTCTGCACTGCAGCGTTGCCAATTAGTGTGTAATTATCCAAAAATAATTTGAAGCTCTTTATGTGTGCAATATAGGTAGAGCTAAAATTTTTTTTGATAATTACAGTAAGAAATTGATAGCAAGCTACATAAATTTATGCAATTTAAAAACTTTTTCATAATTCAGGTAAAAACCTACGGACATACATATAAATTTTTTTACAGCATTTTAGAAAAAAATATTTATAATAATTATGTGGGATATTAAGTGGGAAAATCTTTTTTGTTTTCTTTAAACATATTCAAAGAGGCTGAGTGCCTTGTATGCAACCAGTTACTTAAGAATATGTTTGCATCGCACCTTAAGCGGCATACAATGCATATTGAGTTTCAGTCTGTTTCAGGAAATGAGAGAAATAAATTAATAAAAAAACTAAAAGATTTTCGACTCAAAAATCTTTGTATCCATCTATTTAACTTTACCAATACAGATAGCCAAAGCAAGGCTTCATATATCATCAGCTTAGAATAAGCTAAAAAATATCGTTATAATAAAACAAAATAATAATAATTTTATATTTTGCCTTGAAATAAAAAAAAACATAAGCTTACAAAACACTGATACACAAAAACAAATATAAAAAAAAATTTTTTTATAAAAATGAATTATTTTGGTTTTTATTTTTACATTTTTCAGTTAGTACTGTATTACTGAATGAGCGCGATATGTTGTGCTATGTTATTATTTTTTTTTATATATAATTTGTTATGTTCTGTTTTTTCACTTAAAATGCAGATTTGTTTTTTCCAAATTTGCTGTTCTTATAAAAAAAATAATGGCAACGCTGACAATAATACTCTCATTTTAAGTGCGTTTCTCTTTGTGAAGACCACTGATCTAAAGTGTGTAAAATACTCGTCAACAAATGCCATAAAATTTAATAATGTAAATGTTATTGAGTTAAAATGACCAGGGCATTTTGAACAAAAATTTAAACAGAAGGCAAAATTACAAAAAAGAAGTTAAATTTTAAAGTAACTTATTACTACTTTAGATTAAATAAAAATTTCTTCTTGCCCGCAGGAAAATTAATAATTCATTAAATTTTTTTTCTGACAGATTTTGTGCGAAAATATTTGCTTGTAAATCTTTAATAAATGCATGTTTCGTTTATACGTAGGTCTATTATATATTTTGGTTATAGTTATGCCAAAAAAAAAAATAAAATGTTTCTTTTTTCTTTATATTTTAAACAACTTTTAATACTGGCCTAACTACTAACGTTACAAAGTTTTGCTTCTGTATTATATGATCCATAAAAACTATTTGTTTAAATATTCCATTTAGATTTTCATATTGTTACTCTTGTCGTTTTTATTTGAGAGCATGTTTTTGCATGAGGTTTTGCTGTCGATATGATTCCTGTGTGACAGGTTTTTTTAAAGTATGTCATGCCTTAATATAATATTTATCTTGATGCCTTCAATTATGCACTACATGAAGTCTAATATTCAGAGCTGGTACCACTTAAACATTAGATTCTTCTAAATGGCTGTTGAACTGCTTCTGTGCTTAAGTGCTGTAAAAATTGTTTCTATTGGAACTTTTAGCCAATAGGTGGCACTGCAATCATATCAGGGGCTGCAAATAATAATTGTCCTTGAATTTTCAATATAAGAAGTCATGTAAACATTAGAGAGTCGAGCAAAGTACATAACCTTGATGATATAAAACCTGATTTTTTGAAAACCAAGTGTTTCTTTAATTTTTAATTTAATTTTTCTTTAAAAGATTATAACTTTTTTAATCTTTTTTTGTCAAGAAATAAAAATTATTTTTTGGTTTTTAATTCTCTTTTGCAGAAGTAATTATTATATTTTTAGTAAATATAAAAATAAAAAAATTGATTTTGATAAATATTTAAAAATAATATTTATTTCTGCGAAAAGAGTAAATCAACTTAAAAAAAATAATTATTATTTTTTGAAATTTTAGTATATTGCTAATCGATAAGTTTCTGCGATATTGAACATCTAAAATCTCATTAAATTTATTTGATTGTAAGGGGGCTATAACTCCCTTTGTTCCTATTAAAATAATTTTTCATATCAAAATGATATTTACGCTCAACACAATGTACAAGAAAATATTAAACAAGTTTTAATAATATGCTGCCTGACAGTATGTGGTGATCGAGAAATCTAAAAAAATCTTTTCTTGCAACAAACGTATAGTTAAATAATGGATAGAAACTGCTCACACGGCATTGTGAAATAATGAAACAGTTGCAAAAATGACAAGACCCCTTTGTGGTAGATTAGATGTGATTTAAGTTTAGACAATTCTTAAATAAAAAAAAATCTTAATTGAGAAAGGCTATGAGTTAACTGCTGGGTCCCTCAATCTGCGACAACAGCTTAATCAGATGTGATTATGAAGAACCGTGTGTACAGGACTAGAATCGAAAACTTTTTTCTTATGTTATAGCATATTCACACATAAACACCATTTACCTGCTTCGCTTTTCAAAATGTTTACATTACAAATTCGTGATTGGGTTCAGTTATTCCTTGTTTTTTGTTTTTTTCTAAGGAGTATATGTTCACACATATGCACACACACAATCATGCTGGAATGATTTAGGTCAGTACCTGCCATTTTAACTTATCTGACCGTTATCACACCGCCCTTTAAACCGCTATGTTTCCGGAAACCTCCCACCCCTTACCATGTTGTTTTAAGGAATACACAATTGCAAACTTTAAATTTTTTTAGGTAGTTAATTGGCCCATTTAAACACTTAAGTATGTTTATTTATGCCAAACCCCTTTAGCACGAATACCGGGATTCAAATTTTTGGCCGAAAATTAAATAGCACCAGATTGGCTAAGATTTTTCCCTGTAACTCCCCAAGCTAGAATCAAGATAACAACAACTATCATGCGTACACTGAAAAACAAGTGCACAGGGCTGATTACTGATTTTCGTGATACCAGACACAGACTTTGCTCAGACAAAAGTTGTTTTTAGCGCAATCTGGCAGCATCAGCACTTCGATGTGACTATTTCAGTTAGGTTACTATTTTATCTAGGGGAAAAACAAACGTTTAACAAACATAGAGTTACTGTGCTTCAAGATACAGCCAAAGATGTCACAAAAAAAATTGAAAAGGAATCAAAAAACTAAGTGAGGCAAAAACTTGACTAAATTTTCTTTAAAATCCCTTGGTTAATATGGAAAATATAATAAAAAAAATGGATACGGCAACCCTAGTTTTCGCCAGTACTTTATATGTAAAAGCCTACCGCCCGATATTTTTTCGAGACGGTCTAATTTTCACACATACATAAGTATCTTTGACTGAAATTATGTTTTCCGTACAGAATGTAAAAATAAAAAAAAATCCTTAACAAAAGTAAACGTCTCTTTTCCCCACTTTTATCAATGATCATTTATTAAAATCTCTAAATGCAAGTCAACATCATTATGTTAATGTTTTTGTGCAAAGAGTGACAAAAATAATTAGAAATTAATTTAGTTTTCATGTAATTGCCAGCAAACCTAGACATAATGCCACAATTGAATTTTGCCACACAACCACTAGACAACATAACATCATGACTCAATATTATTTTGACACAACAGTTGAAGGATATTAAATTTACACGTATCAAAGGTTATTGCATTACACAAGTTTATTAGTTTATAATGGATACAATTTTAGTTTAGTCAAAAATAGTGTAAAAATACACCCACTGAAATTTACACGCAAATTGACAGACTGACCATAATGACATCTATAGAAGCATTCACTACGGCTAATGACCAAAGAAGAAAACCAATGTTAGAAAAGGGAGAGGAGTATGTTGTTAATACAAAAATTTTTATTTTTTCTGTATAGAAGGAAAAAATTGTGGCAAAAGGTAACCATGAATCTGCTTAAATATACTGTTACAGAGATTCTTAATCATTTCCCAAAGTTGCAACAAACTTTTTAAAGATTTAGGGGATTCACGAGCTGTTCTATTTGTCCTATTGTCATATTGTCATAAACTTTCCACAATGGCTTAAAAACATTTATCAACTATTGGACACTCGGCGCAGGTGTATTTGTGGTTGACGTAGTATTTTTTAAGAACTATTTTTGTATAAAAGACAAAAAAACCATTGTGAAATTTTTTAACAATATGACAATAGGACACCTTGTGAATCCCCTAATTGTTAATATAAAAAGTGTAATTTCACTTCGTACTTCTCAGAAAAATAATTTGATTTTTTCTTTTACTTTATGGAATGAATTTCTTAAATAAAAAATAATTCAAAATTTTCCAAAGAACTTTATTCTGAAAGTTTAAACATTGAAGTCCTCTTTTCTATATTAAATTCATTACCTTTTTGACCTTTCAAATGCAACATTTGATACAAATTCATAAAAAAGAAAAAAACTTGAAAATTAGAAACAAAAATGTTAAAACGTTGCAAAAACATGTTACATGAACTGGAAAAATGTGACTGAAGACCATTTGATGCATCGAGCTGATACCAGTTTTAGAGCTCTATCAAACAACCATTACGAAAACGTTTATCAAACGTCTGGATAATTTGTGTCACTGCAATAGTAACAGTAAAGCAAAAGCAAATAAATCCAAAGGATTCACCTGGTTAAATGCTATTCGTGTTACATGTCACGACTAAATATTTGCAGCAAATGGATGATAGAAATAATGAATGGGAAACAGAAATATAATAACACTGATGATGGTGGTTATGAATTGTAGCTAAATAAGGTTTTTTACATTAAATTTTAAAAATACCCATGAGAATATTTTCTTAAACATAAAAAAGATTATATACGAAATTTTCAAACCAGATCAGATTTTTGAACCGAATTAAATTGAAAAATTTTTCAACATGGGTAGTAGTGATTTAAACATATTTTAGGATACTTTGAAAGAAAAAAAACTATATTTTTCAATTATATATAGACAAAAGAATAACGCTTCTGGCTGGCTGACTGACCATACCCTTCATACAAAAAAGATAAAAACTTAAAATTTTGAATGCAGGTTCCTTTCTCAACGTATAGATCCACTAACAGAATTTTCGGAAAAGGGAAACAATTTACCTTTTCATTAGCTGTACATGATAGGAAAAATTTTTGGAAAGAATCGTATTCTACTCAAAAAATTAATGGGTCCGTGTTTGGCAAAAATTTCGTGTAAGAGCACTTATAGACATCTGTTTACCTTTTTTTGTACTTTTTTAAGGGGCCACTAAGGGTCAAGCAAAATGCAAATGTTATATTTTTAAACTTTTAAGGTACTTTTTGTATTTGATTGATCTCGAAAAATCATGGAAAATACTTTGCGAAATGTTAAGCCGAGGAAGTAGGAACTTTAAAAAAAGTATAACTAAACCAACACTTTTATATACAAACGTTATAAAAACTTTATGCTCGACTTTGACCCTAAGCGGTACTTTTTGCCAACTGAAAGAAAAGCATTGTAATACATTTTACAAAGAGATTCGGGATATATATTAGTCACTGTCTATCTGTTGCAATGAATTTTCCGGAGCCAAGTCAGGTCCAAAAACCACGTTTCGCTCACGTCAGAAATATTCCTGGGCAAAACGCTATTAAAAATCAATAAAATCGGTGCATTTCAGACTGAGATATAAGCATATATCTGAGTAAAAATAGCTACGGTTAGCACAAAACTTTGCACAAATACCTTGAAGGCGGCAAACTAAATTAGAGAAAAATTTTTTTTGGAAATTCTCCCCCCCCCCCCTCTTCGCCTTTGGCGAACTAACAATAAGTACTAAAATCTTAAAGCTAAAATATAAAAAATATTCAGCCAGTGCAAGACTAAATTTAAGTTTTCAAATTAAAGTATAAAGGTTTTATCTAAGTGCGACAGTACCCTTCCTCTTTAAACGACTGTGTCGTGCATGCTGTAAGATGTTTTGAGCGAGCAGATTTTGGTGAGTTTCCAGCGTATGTAAATACTTCTTCACATATTGTAGGATTTCACATTTAACTAGTGGAACTTGTAAATCCTTGTGGATGTTGGTGTTTTCAACATACCAAGGAGCACCAGTTATTATTCTTAGTATTTTGTTTTGGCGGTAGTGGTAGCCCCCCTAAAAATACAAAAATTTTCTGAAAATTTTAATCGATTACATTTAGGTAGCTGTTACAACTATCGACTCCAAACCTGATACAGAGTAGTTCTAGTGAGTTAGATGGGAGCGGGGGAGAATGGGCATCCATACAAATCTTACATTTTTAAGAAATTTTTGTTACCTCATATTTTGACAACTGTTACAACTATCAATTTCAGATTTACTGCAAGAAAATTGTACAATTGGACAAAAGGCGAGCAAAAGCCCCCATTAAAATGATTATTTTTAAAAAATTTTAAAAGGTTATATCACGAAAAGTGTAACGATTTTGTCTAAAATTTAAAAAAAAAACATACAACACCGCTTGCATTTTAAAAAAGTAAGTTGGATAGCAGCAGGAGGAACAGCAGCCCTTCATACAAAGGAAACATTTTTTAAGAAATTTTTGATTCACAATATCTCGGAAACTAAAACAGCTAAACATCTAAAAGCACTTGAACTATAGAGTAATCGTACAACAGTACCCACATTTGGGAATTTAATAAGTTGGATAGAAGCGGGGGAGCCGTAGCTACCAAGCAAATGATTACTTTTTATTTAATTTCTAAAACGCTATATTTTGGAGATTTAAAAAGCTTTTTTAATTAAATTAGGATTATAGACAGCGTGACTGTTCGATAGATTGAAAGTGCAGTTGCGTAAAAAAGTTTTAAATATAAAAAACAGGTTCAATTAAAAAAGTCGATCGTTACAAAACAATAAGTTATAGAAAATAAATTGACAATTTAATTAATGGAGGTTTATAGAAAAACTAATAAAAATTTGCACGTGTATAGAGTCGGGGTATAATTGGTATATTTTTTATTAATAACTGAACGCTATTTGCATCGTTCGTCCTTTATTTAAAGTTTCAAACATGCTTGCTGCGTAAGGAATTAAGCTATTTTTCCGACGAAAAAATTTGTTGGATCGAAATCCTTTAGATTTTGCAGAAAAACATTCGAAAATAAAATTACTGGCATTAACATATTCGTCAAACGAGTAATAAATTTTTATTTGTCTTAAGAACTCGAAAAAAGTACGAGCTGCTTTGTGCAGAAAAATAAAGAATATTTCTAGCAAGATCCCAACGTTAAATATTGGAAAGCAACGAAATTTTGTTCTTCATCAAATTTATAATTAGAAACATAAAAAATAAATAATAAAAAATGATTGCAACTTAATTTTTTAAAACGACTATTACGCTATTACTACTGTTATGCAATTTTTTTTTTTGCTTTAGACGACTCGTTGTGCCACTTTTTTAAAATTCTCAGCGGTCACCCTGATTATAGAGGAGTTAATGCCTACAGGCCGCACTTAAAGCATAAAATCGTATAAATAGGAATAATGTTGTTTTGGAAAACTTCTGAATGAAATAACTCCCAATGCGTTGGGAGTTATTTCATTATTTTTTATTGGGAGTTATTTCATTTTTTCGAAGTGTTGGGAGTTATTTCATTCTTGTTGGGAGTTATTTCATTTTTATTGGGAGTTATTTCATTTTTATTGGGAGCTATTTCATTTTTGTTGGGAGTTATTTCATTTTTATTGGGAGTTATTTCATTTTACTAAAAGCAAGTGTATATACCAGAGCATTTAAAAAAATTTAATCACGCTAGTATAAAAGGTGACATTTATTTAAAAGTTTTGGGGTTTTAAAACCGTGGGTATATAGCCGGCCTTCGGCCGGGCGCAAGGAAAAAAAACTCCAGTAGAATTGATCCGCCGGCTTCGCAGTAGCCTTCGGCCGGGGAATACACTTTAAACTGTAGTGCATCGGAAGTATTTGCAGCTTCATAACTAAAGTGTCATAAAATTCATGTTTTATTTGGCGAATCTTTATATCGAAAGCAGTAGAGCTTAAAGTCCATTGCCCGGCCGAAGGCTACTGCGAAGCCGGCGGATCGAATGCGCTGGATGTTTCTTTCCTTGCGCCCGGCCGAAGGCCTGCTATCTAAATAACTCTTTTTATTAAAAAATTAATTAACCAAAAAGGTGCCTCAACTCCACGCGCCTGTCCTAAAGCTGTAACGAAACCGGCGGTTCGATCCACGAGAGTTAACTTATCCTGCGTCCAGACGGAGGCCGGCAGTCATTTGGTTTGTTAGCTTAGAAAATAATTTTACGTTAGTAGCATCTAATTTATGGATACGGGTTTCGCATTATATATATTTTAATTGGGAGTTATTTTGTTTTCGTTGGGAGTTATTTCATTTTCGTTGGGAGTTATTTCATTATTGTTGGGAGTTATTTCATTTGGGAGTTATTTCACGGTACCGTCTAGAAATATGAAATTAAATGCTATTAACCCAGCTTGCGATATGAAGTCAACTAAGTAAATACAAAGTACTTTTTACCACTTTTAGTATTTTTTTTAATTGTTTTGTTAAATAAAATGAGCCTGTAAATAAAAAATAAGCGGTCCGAATTAAGTTTGAAAGAAAATTAAGTAGCTAAAAGTACTTTGCGATGAGGTGCCAAAATATGCGAAATTAAAGGCTATTAGCTCAGATCAAGATCAAAAGTCAACCAAGTAAACAAAAAAAATGCTTTTGTCATTCTTCGTTACTTTTTTAATTTTTTTTAGGTTTATTTTTATAGAAAATACAATTTTGCTTTGCTGACTACTATTGTGGTTATATGTCAACTCAAGGAAAAAAAATTGCTTCTTTCACAGTTTTGGCTTTTTTTTAATTCAGAAATATAAAACTGAGAAATGTTGACCCGTAGAGAGGTCAAAAGTTTAATATGTTTGGTACTTTTTTCCTCTTTGTTAGAGTATTAGTTAAGAAATAAAAAATTCATAGCAACCGATTCCTCCTTATCATGCAGTTAAGGACTTTTGGTCCAAAGGGAATTTTTTTTAATACTTTTTTTAGATTTTTTTTAAGGGAAGAGATTTTTAAATGAAACTAAGTTTTAAAATCATAAGGAAGGAAATTTGCACCCATTTCATGGTCTTTCAAAAATTTGTTATTCTTAAATTTATAGAAGGATGCAATTGGACAGGAATTTTATATAATACCCAGTATTTGAATATTTGTACATTTTCTCCCGCAAAGACCGGGCTATTTCGAAAAAATCTAAATGAGGTTGTGATACACCCTATGTAAGCCCTTGACTTGTTAATATGAAAGCTGAGAGATATTTTATTTTATATGGAATAACTTTGTTAAGAGTATTAAAACTAATTATTTAATATTTTAAAATATTAGAAAAATAGTAACTTCTTTTAAATTGTATTTAATTTTTCATGGTCATTAAAGTTTCCGACTAAATTTCCTGTTTGCATTTCATAAAATGTTCATTTAAACATTTTGATAATGTTGCTTTCGCTTAACAGTAGCTTCTATCTGGAAACCATAACAATTTCCTGTTAATAAAAATAATACCAACATATAAAACTTGTTTCGTTTTTTTTTGCTAAAAATAAATATTTTATTTTGATAGAAACATACATGTATTTTAGCCAATTAAAGTAAAATTGGTAGCTGCTATAAAATAAACACATAAATTTTTTTCATAAAAAAACTTGTCTAACATATGTCATAATAACTTTTTTTCTTTTGAATAAAATTGTCATATTCAACACATTGTTTAGGCAGTAAGAATTAAAAATTTTTGTACTAAATTTATATAATAGATTAACTAAATGAAAAGCTGACAATATTCACTTTATCCGGGCTTTAATGTAGAAGAAGTAATTTCTTCTGAGTGTTGTTTTCAAAAGTCTAAGCTTCCTTCCAAAAACATATACTCTTTTAGAAGCATTAGCTAAATTAATTCTACAAAACACTTAAAAGAAAAGGACACATCAATTATTGAAAATATACTTAAGACCAGACACGCAGATGAGAGTTAAAATACTACAGGAGGACTATTCAATGATATCGAAAAGCAAAATATATTTAAGGTAAAATTTATATTTTTATCAAATAAAAAAAGAAACAGAGAACTAAGGGAAAAATAAATTACAACAGAAAATAAAGACTTGCCCCAGAGATTGATTGATGGCCACTTGTGTCAAGATATAAAACAGAAGAACGGACAACAACTACTTTAAATAGCAAGTTATATTGAAGGGTTTATTATCATCCCATAATTTAGGAAATTTTCTTTTATAAATTGGTATTTGTGTGTTCCTTCATTGATAAGGCAGACTAAATAATTAAAAAAAAAAATAAATAAGAGAAAAGGAAAGGGAAAAGAGCAAGAGTGAGCGGTCAAAGGCGGCATTGATTAGATTTAAAGACACACACACACACAAACAAGTATATATGAGTGTAACAAAATTGCAAAGTGATTTCGTAGGACAGAACTTGTTAACTATAAGGTTTTAATGAATAATTTATAACAATTGATACAAAAGGCATATTACAACAAGATTCAAAGGCAAACATGTGTTAAGTTATTGTATAGAATTTCATTAAACTATTGGATATTTTCCTCTAAACAGAACGCCTAAAAGTAGATACCTCTTTAAGATAAACTTTAAGGTAAAAAATATAAAATGTACTACACCACTTAGACAAATGGTATCATCATGGCATACTAATGATGCCATACTTTTCTCAAAAATGTTGTTTTAAAAACAGTTTTTAAAAAAAATGCTTATTCGCAATTAAATTACATTATTTTACTTAATAGTTTTGCCTTTATATAAAGAAACAATATACAGTAAGCGTAACAATTAAGGAAATAATTTAACACAAAATAAAATAACACGATTGCGCTCTGTATTGATACTTTGTGTCATTTTTTATTAAGGAATCTATCTTTTGGTATGTCCAATATACTGGATTAAGCCTTCTTCGAGTCCGAAACTTCACATTGCACCAACCACGATTGCTTTGGGTTGCTTAATAATTCCTTTGACGTAATTTCGTTATTTAAAGAACGTGAAGTAACGCAAACATATAACTAAATTAAAATATTAGACATTATGTTAAAAAAACATTTTGAGGACTTGTTTGTACAAAACAAATGCTTTTTCGTTTCTTATATAAAAAAAAAATGAAAGATATTGTTGTTTTATATGATAAAGTGGGTCACAAACACCTTCTGTACTTATATGGGTAAATCTTAATAACTTTTGATATTTTGTTCAGAAATCTATAAGAACTTAAAGTTTTAGGCAAAACCACTGTTTCTATTGAACTAAAAAAATTTAACTAAAAATTCTATATTATATTTTTTAAAATCACTTTGATGTGTCAAACTGATCCTGCTCAGGCAAATGATGTTGGAGATGAGAACACAAAATTTAACCATAAAAATTAAAAGTTTGATTTTGATTTTAAAACTGCTAGTGATGATGAAAATAATGATGCAGTTGCCACCGAAGAAAAATATGGGGAGATTGAGTCAAGTGAAGGCAAAGTCTCCACTAAAGACGTCAAAGGCAGTAGAGCAGAAGCTTCTCATAACTTTAAAGCGAAATGTCGGATTAATATAAAATTAAGTTCAAATAAGACAAAAAAAACCATTGACCTTAGGCTCCATTAAATAAAAAGTACTAAAAACAAAAGTCAAAAAAAAAACAGGAGTTTAAATTAAAAAACGTAATAATTGAATCAAAGTTTTTAATAAAGACAATTGAACGAAAGAATGGAAATGCGGATTTTATTTGCTTAAGGGTATGTCATCCAAATATATTCCGTCAAGTTAAACAAACTGTTCTAAACGGAGCCTTATGTTCTGCGCCACACGCGGCAGTTAACTTGGTTTAATTGAACTGATTTCTCGATGAATACTTTCCTTTAAAGCCACAAGGTTTTGAAGTAGCCCCCAAAAAAACATTACTGGGAGTTAGATTGGGCAACCTTGATGGCCATGGGATATCCCCAAAGCGTCTGATCAGTTTTGAGGTAAATTTTCCAAAAGCAAATTCATCGAAGCTCTGGCTGTGTATGAAGAGTACAATGAATGAGCTCGTAGGCTTGACAAAAAGAATTCCGCAATCATACGTCGATAATTTTCACCGTTGACATTCGTTGCCTGGCCTCAAGAATTTTGAAAAAAAGTGGTCCAATTATGTCATGCAAACAATTACCCCGGAGCATTGCTAAGATTTTTGATATTTCAGTCGGGGGCTGCGGGTTCCTGAGAACCAGTAGCGGCAGTTTTGCTTGTTGACGTGGCTGTTTAAGTAAAATGAGCCTTGTCGCTCATATTGTCAACGAGCTATTACGTAATAATCATTACTCTCAAAAAATGTATCCACGTAAACGCGCGATGCTCGTTCGACTACTGCGATATCCTGACTAACAAATCCAGACAATCGATAATTTTAACGGCGCCACACTCCTTCCGCAGCATTTATTCTTTTTTGAAATAATCGTATTCAAAAATATAAATATACCACCAGACGCGCTGTAGATAAGAATAAAGATATGAACAATTTCTGGCTGGTGTTTGTTTTTTAACTTCTTCCAGCTACAGGCTTTACCAATCTAAGGGGGATAACGAAGCGCACCGGGTTAGCAAGTTTTCTTTTAATATCGATATCTCAAAAACTCAAGTCTTTTAATTATTACAGAAAAATCAGTTCCAAAACTTTTGAAAAAAGTCTTGTAATTAATTTTAGAAATAAGCAAACTTATTTTTTTAGTTTCCAGGTTTTACGTTTACTAAGTTAATCGAATAAATTTAATACAAAAACCATTTTTGCAATATTATTGCTGCTGTTTTCAATATTACAGAACATTTTTGTTTAGGATTTTTATCTTAATACTTTTGCTGTTTTTCTGTATATTTCTAAGTAATTAATCAATAGTTTTATTAAGATAAATCACCTTCAATTCAAACTAAAAATATATTTAATTGATTTTTTTTCCTTCTAATTGTTGTTTTCTTAACTTGTATTGGTTTTTATTTTGTTTAATCTTTTTCTTTTTGACTAACAAACTGAGGCTACCCGTGCGTGTCGGCGGGTTTGTATTAATGGGTGTGTATGTGTATGAATGTGTAAAAAGCAAAAAATCTAAGTTGATAAATAATTGTTTGTACAAGTCCAATAGGTCTTAAATACTTTGTGGAAAAAAAAATGGTTTCAAGGTTAGTTTGCTACAAGCTATACCAAAAACTGGGCTTGCACACTGGGTTTGTTTACACAGCTGCAAATTAACCCGTTTTCTTTTATTTTTAAGGTATATTATGGTCAACCAATAGGTAAACCATTTAAAGCCAAAAAATTCCAGTCAGAAAAAAATTTATTCATATGTTTCGCACTTTTGAACTGCATCTTTTAATGCTTTTTTGTTTTTTGATTTGTTGTCGCCCCAAATTATTGGTTATTTTTGCTTGTTGCCACTAAGTTCGTATGTTTTGTAAGAATTTTATTAATTCCGTTCAAGGAACACAAGTTAACTCATGTTCTTGTAATAAAAAAAAAAGTTTACTTTAGTCCTATGAAATTTACATTTGGGTAAGCCCCCAATTCGATTTAAGACGCATGCAAAATTTATATTTGATTGAATTCTAAATAACCTAGTTGCTTAACTTAACTAAGGTCTATTTGATTTTTGCTTTTAAAAGTATTTTATTTTTAGCAGTTAAAAAAGTATTTCCTTTTTCCTTAAAAGTCAACAAAATTTTTTATTCACTTCTACCCCTAAGATTAAATGTTTCATTTTCGAGTGTATTTTTCATTATTAATTTACACTGTTCTTATTTACATCTTATAATGTTTAATATTTCGTATTAAAAAATTTAAACAAATATTGGCAATAAAAATTCTCAAAATATGTATGCTTTAAACTGTAGTTAGGCATAAGTTTCAAGTGTTTAAAACGTGTAGGAGTTTTTACCCTAGTTTTTTCAAATGGCAACCCTCTTAAGGGGTTGGTGATAGTGGGTAAGTATGTTTTAAGAAAATGAGTTGGGGTCAGTGCTTTATTTGACCTGTCCACAGGCTCCCTAGAAGCTTCAGGGAGGGATTTTTTTTAAATTTCCTTAACTTCGTATGGAAGCCCCCTCAGGCAATGGGGATAGGGATAAGTATGTACTAGGAATATGTTGAGGAACTTAAACTAATGGGAGTCGGTCGTACACTTTAATTCTCTAAGGCTGACTCTAGAAAAGTTATTAGCGTTTTTACAACATTTTTGTAATTTTTGTATGGCAACCCCTTTAAGTGATGGCGATACGGGGCATGTATGCTCTAGGAATTAGTTTGGGAGGGAAACCAAAAAACTGTAATATATTTCGTTAATCTAAGGGAATTTTTTTTTAATTTTGTAATGCAACCCTGTTAAGTGCTAGAGATAGGGGATATGTTTCTCAAAAATATTTCAAAGGAAAAATTAATCGGGATCGGTCTTATATATGACCTATGTAGGAGCACCCAGGAAGCTGTAGAAGCGATTTAAAAAATATTAAAAAAAAACGGTAAAAGTTTTTGAGGAAAAATTAATGAGAGTCGGCCTTACATTACACCCATGTAAAGGCTACTCCGGACCAGTTGTAAAGGTAGTCGTGGTTGCTGGCTGCTTTTCAAAAGTACACCGAAGTTTTAATACCGCAAACAGGTCTAAGAAATATCAAGACACTTAAAAAACTTGATTTAAATAGATTAATGGACAGACGGAAATTTCTTAATCAACTTCCCTGCCTATAAGGATCAAGAAAATAAATACTTTATGGGGTTGCAAATGGACAATAAAGATATTAAAAATTAGATGACAATCTTATACATTTCCCTATCACAAATGTAAAAAGTACAATGATGAATTTCTTTTTTAAGCAAAAAAAGCTTTAAAGCTTAAATGAAAATATTGTAAAAATTTATAATAAATCAAAAATTAAATATGCAACAAAACCAGTATATATTTAGAGTTAAAAATATTTTTATGAGCAAAATAATAAATGACGAATTCTATATTAAATTTATTTCAATTAATATTTCCCATTTGAACATTTGAAATATTAAAAATATTTTTGAACCTTTAAAATATGTATAAATATTTTCTCTAACCGCATTTACAGATTTCAAATAAAAAATTGTGACAAAGGCATTTAATACACTCTAAGACACTGCAAAAATTATTCATTCGGTAAATAAGTGACCAAATATCATATTGCATACATTCGGGGTTATTTGACAAGTTAATTATAACAACAAAGCTAAACAATAACACTATTGTCCACATTAAACAAATAGAGATGATACATTCTTGTTTTTTGGCGTTTGTTTCAATTTAATATGAACATTATTAAGAAATCAGGTTTTAAGTCGACGCCTGTAACCCTCTCTCAGATAAAGGGTTCGTTTAACATTAACAATATATATAAGTTTCTTAAAGTAAAAAAAAATTTAATAAATAAAATAACTGCAGAAAATATAATAAAGGAATATTTGATTTCAAAAACTTCGTAAGAAATGGCTAGTTTGAACGGGGCTACCACTTCCCATGCTCCCACGTAATCAAACTTTTTTAAATTAAGGTATTAGCGAAATTACTTCGTAGAAGACATGAAGTCGATAGCTGTTATAGTTCTCGACAAATAGCGTATCAAAGATTTAAAAAAAATGGTCCGTTTGCATTGGGTAACCGCTCCCTGTAGTGCGATTCAGTAACTTTTAACGATTCGACAAGTTATATTTATCGACAGAAATCATTGTTTGCTGCTACGTTTAGGTGATTCACTAAGATGTTTTTAACGATAGTGCACAAGTTTATTTTTGTTTGTATTTTATTAGTTGTAAAATAAATTTTAACAAAGCGAAAATCATAAATATAGTAAAAAAAATATAAAATATACAAAATAAACTTTTGTCGATACAACTAACAACACAAAAATTATTGCCGTTAAATTATCAAGTATAACGATTGTAAAAATTGCTAAAAAGTTTTGCTGTTTACTTAACATTAACAGCTGACTTTAACGGAAGTGAATATCGTGAAAAACTTTACTAAATCGCAAAATCGTTATATTTATTGTTAACTAATTTAAACGATACGAATATCGTTAAAATAAGTTACTGAATCGCAATACTGATCTTTATTCCCAAAAGCTTTTCATTTAAAATATTGAAATATTTTAAGAGCTAATTGAGCCGTTTATTTTAAAATTAGCATAAGTCATTTTTTTCAAAAAAAATCGAGTTAATGGCAACACTAAATAATATAGAACGGTATTTGTTCATATCTTGAAATATCTCGACTTTAAACAAAAGTGACTTATGCCACTTTCAAAATAAACGGCTAAATTGTTTCTATCCACTATTTTTTTATGTAGATATTGGAATACCTTGTAAGGAGGATAGCTTGTATAGTTTTCGATATAAAGAGTATCAAAACTTTTATAAAAATAATACAATACATTAAATCTACCACTCTCCTTGCTCCTATCCACTATTTTTTCCAAATGTTGATATTGTGGCTACGTGGCTATCACCCACTCAGTAGAGTCTAATTTGCCTCCGAGAACAGAAATGAGGAAGAGACGTCCATTGCTCTTTACATGGGCAAATCTGTCCCTTGTTTCTTAAACTCAACCGCCATTTGATTCCCCCCAATATCCCTTTATAATGAACCCAGTTCTCGTACACCTTTTTTACGGCCTACAATTTACCAACGAACTCCTTGCTAGTTTGAAGCAATAATCACCATATGGATTTTAATAAACTTATCCACTTAAAAACACCTAGCCCAGAAGGTCAGTGCAAGGTACACGACCACTCCTTGTGGCCTAGCTATTGCAGAGGGGACCCAGTGCGTAAGATTTCCCATAAGACACAACGTTTTGCTTATCATTTTCCCACATACACAAAGCATATTTGCCATACGCTTGAACATTTCCTCTACACTAGGTTTGCAAGGCAACTGGCTTTCCAATATCACTATTAATTACTTTGTGTAGTTCATTATTGAGGAAATTTGCATTTGAGTATTTACCATAGTAAAGGGCCTTTCAGCCGTCTCCACTGATTATATATTCGTATAGGCATGCTGGTCGCCACAGTGCAGAAATTATGATCTTAAAATCAATAATTCTTTCGCTTGTCTTTGAAACAAATGACGAAAGACTAATAAGTCTACAACCTTCCGGGTATGTATTGTCTTAAATATGTTATAAAAACCAACTAAAATTACTTCTTTTTTAGCAAACATGTTCATGCATGCTTTCCTAATTGCCAAGTCTGCTAAAGTCTGCGGTTATACTAAGAATGTCAATACAAATTTAAAGAAATTTTTCATTGGAGTTATTTAACAAACGTTATCGCCTGTTTATTTTAACAAATCCATAAACGTGTTCATTCATGGGTACTTATGTATGTGTACATGCACTTACACATATTAATTTATAACATTTATTTTGTGTTACTTCATCTTTTGGCAGTTTAAAAGGATCCACTTCGAAATAAAGCCATCGCAAATAAATAAAGAAAACAAGCTTAATATTCAATACATTTTCACCATTAAATTAAAGCTGGAAGGTAGAAAAAACACATTAAGGCATTTATAACTTTTAAGTATCAATGACTCATAGACAAATGTTATGATGCTATGTTTTGCATATATATTAGAATTGATAGCAGCAAGAATATTATACATTAGTAGTGCTTGCTTTCAATGTAGTGGCAAATATAAAGATGTAAGTTAGTAAAGTGTTGTTATATTGAAGCGCATAAGGCAGGCAGGCTCTATGGTAAATAGATTGTCTAGTGTCTATGAAAACATGTTTCGAATATAAATTGAAGTGATAATCTTTAAATAACTCCTCTATAATTCTAAAGCGCTTTCCTTTTTGCCCATCATTACAAAAAAAGGAAAAAAAATAATTTTTAAAAACAAAACCACAAAATAAGCGAGCAAAAGCTTGACTTTTTGGGGGAGACATTTTTCTAAGGAAACTCTCCAAAGTTGAGAGGCGAACAAATAAATGTTAAACACAATATCCTGTAGTACATTTATAATAAAGAGAAAAGAGCTCAAATCAGTTGTGTAGTGGAGACTTGGGGCGTTATTTTGTAAACCACTTCTGATCACACTTTATCAATATTGCTTATGGTTTAAAATTTTTTATAAAATGATTTACAAAATATTAAAACTGTAATTTTCTCTCCAAAAACCTTGATAAAGCGCATATTCCTTATTACTCTTTTTATAAATTGAGCAAAGATAAGCTTTCTAGAGAGTGTACAATTAACCCCTTCTTTATATGACAGAGCTTTTTTGCTTTGCTTATTACAGAAAATCTTACCGGAAGAAAAATTATTTGTTGGCGTTGTTCAAATATACATGGTCTATAGTATGTAGTACAGCCATGTTAGATTTTAAACTCAGTTCATCTCGAACGTGCGACGCGTTAAGTTTATTAATTTAATTCTTAGAGTTTTTTAAAAGGAAATCTCAAATAAAAAATATTTTAAGATAAACATCAAATTAGAAGCTTAAAGTAATACAATTCTAGTTTAAAATAATTAAAATTTATTCAAGAAAAAAAATTGTCAGAAAACAAATCTTTTAAATTCAGCATCCTTGTAAGAAATTAAATAAAATAAATTTTATCTGTGTATGTGTTTGTGACAGTTTAAGAAGATTTTTTGATCAAATTTAACCCTCCACTCTAAAAACGGGGTGTCTGTAAAAGTATTTTGCTTTAAAAAATATATATAAAAACACACAAATACACACATACTTATACATACATATGTATATGTGCATGTAATAGAAAACATATACATCAAAAATATTCAAGAAATATTCAAGTTGTATCCATACAAAAAGGAAAAAAATTACGCAGTATCCCAGCTGCAAATAATAAAAAAAGGAAAAAGTATCCTTGTGGCTTATAAATATTTTTAAGGATAGCTACGAGTTTTTTGTGGCATCTTTATATAACAGTGACAACAACTACAACGAAAAGGTATGTATGTGTTAGTTTAGATTATTTTTCTTCTTTTATTTCATTTTCTACCATAAATGGTTTTTGGAATATTTATGCATACATACATACATTCATACTTACATACATACATTTATTTTTAAGGATATATTTGTTCGGTTGATAAGCATTATTCTATTGGATTCTTTTCTAAATCCTTGCGTTGACGCTTTGCAAATTAATTTTATTTTATTAATCCCTTCTTTTGCTTCTTTACTTTCTATGAGAAATATTATATATTTTGATAAATTATATTTGATGACAGTTTTTTCGGCAGATTGATTAAAATATTTGTAGTTAATAGAAAAACAAGCAACTTTTTTAACATAAATATATAACCTTCAGAATGTTGTCTTAGAGGTAAAGTAAGATTTGTTGTAAGAAAATTACACGAAATTGATTATCTTTTACTGGTTTTCAAATTCATATTTCAAGAAATGTGCTTATTTTATTTTTGGTAGTTTTTTTTCACAAGGCAATATATTACCCCCAGAAAAATACATTTATAAACCCCTTTGCCATGTTTTAGTAAAAAATCCAGGACGAAGTTCCTCAAAGTTTTTCTGTGGTAAAATTTAATGCCGTTGGAATGGATGGTATGAGTCCTATTTATTTTTTCTCTTATACACAATACATCTCAAGTATTTCAACTCAACAATACCTTTTCAAAAGGATTTATCATCAGCAGGGGTGTCCCCCAAAGCTCTATTCTTAGGACTCTTCTTTTCTGCATATGTATGTTGAGGACATTCAGCTTTACACTTCCTGCAACATCCTTGATATTCAGCCTTATTGTGGTTGGTGTTGGCGTAGTCGTTTTAGGCTTTTTGGTACCTTCTAATAAATACGCCAATGTTAAATAAATAGCAACCCTGTCGTTTTTGTGTCGAATTCGACGCGACAACGCCAAACAAAATAAGGCTGATTGCCTTTTTTGTTACCAAATAAATGATGAATTTCGCAGACTAAGCAGCTGGGCCTATGCCAATTTTCTATGTTGCAATCCATCAAAATCGAAATTTATTTTTCTGTCAAAGCCTTAGAGACAATTTTTGATGGTCCTTAAATGAAAATCGTTGATAACAACATTATTTTTTTAAGCTCAGCATGCAATCTAGGAATAACCGTTAATAATAATAAAATTCCTTGGTCCAACCACATTTATGCTATTATGGAAGAGTCTATGGGATGTTTCGTAACCTGTGGGCTGTTAAAGATTCAACACCATCTGCAATACGCATTCTATTAGTGTAAGCCTATCTTATTTCATTACTCTTATACGGTTGGGAAATTTTCGCAAGCTGCGCCAGTAACAATTTGAGTAAACTCACAAGTTTATATAACAATATTGCAGGTTACATTTTTTCAAAAAGGCCGATGTGATCATAATTCGTCATTTTTCTACCAAATCTTTGATATAAAATTTGTAGATGTTTTGAAATGCCTGATCCTTTCAAATAAAATTTTTGCCTTATTACCTGCCTATATTTTTAGCCGCATTTTGTTTGTAAGATCAAGTCGTAACAGAAAACTTATTTAGCTAAAACATAAATCTCTGCTCAACGACAATTTTTTGTATGTCTCTTGAATAACTTAACAAATAATATTCAAAGCCTAGGTAGCGCAAACACGTTTAAAAAGGAGTTATTTAAATCTTTTAAGTAATTCCCTTATATAGCTTATCTTTTTTTAAGTAAATGTGACTTTAACTTTTTTTTGAAAAAATTAGAAAATTAAATTAAATTATAAAAATTAAAAAAAACACCAGATACCTGTCTATTTATTTCTTAAGGAAAATGCAAAACTTTTTTAATTATGTTTCTATCTTGTATACTTCAGAAGATAGTAGGTTACAGATTTTTCCCTTTTTGTATCCTTTTTTATCCCTTTACGGACCGAATTTTTGAAAATTCTATGTATTTAAAAAAACATGGAAAGCTTAAAGCTTAAATTTCATGTATTTAGCTCTACGTGTTTAATCAGTATGGCTTTGGTTAATTTTGTTAGGCAATTCATAACCTGACGTTCCCACACAAATGGGCGTTGTGTGGGCGTGGCAGCAATAATTTCCAAAAAAAAAGCGGCCTATTGTTCCTATCAGACTTGAAGTATTTCCCTGTAAAAATTTCAAAAAAATCTATCCACTGGTGTTGCCAGCTATAAAATACATACATACATACAACCCTTCTTTATATAATAGATTTATTCCGATTGTGCAAGAGATAATTAAAAAATAAATACTTATAGACAGTTAAGCTATATTTATATATACTTTATTTTACTTAATAGTCCATAATAATTATTTGGGTACATGTTATCATAGCATATTGCCTTATCAGTCTAAAAATGTAAAATGGTTTAAAAATAAATTTTTTACTTAAATAATAAAAAGAAAAATATATTTAAAATATCTAAATCGTGGGAATTAATTTGCAACAACACCCTAATTATGGTCAACGTCACTGAGCCACGAAAACCCGCAATAATGCACATAAGTGCACAATTACAGTTAAGAAAACCAATTCAATTTAATTTTACAAATGGCTTATAACACAACACTTACATATACATAAGCAACCAGACAAACACAGATGGGTGTGTTTCAAACAACTCCAAACTCATAACAAATAAATTTGATTATTTTCTAAGGATGGCCAAATATAACAGCGATTAATTATTTTGACATGAATGTCAATTAGATTTAATCGCATAACAAAGGAATTGTCTTTTAACAATATGCTTAAAGAAATTAAGGAACTGCTTTACATGCAGTAACAAACAAGTAGGGCACTTCCTTGCCTTAAGACAGAGACGGGATTTTTTTTTATAACAGATAAGCACGTGAGTTTTTAAAAGCCAATAGGCAGGTACATAAATAAATCCTGGCAATAAAAAAAACCTGTCAAATTACACAATAGATTATCAAGATAATAAAGAAAGAAAATAACGATAAATAGTTCTAAATAAAATAACAAAAATTTTGAAAAAAAGATAAATTGTTGGGACATAAATAATAAAAAATTAAAAAGATTTGGAAAATTTTAATTTAATAAAAATTGTTTTATAAATTTCAAAACTATACACAATTATTTGCTGTATCAAAAAACATTTTTTACGATCACTTTTTTACAAAATTTATAATTGATCGCTGGAAGTAATGCAACTATCTGTGGTTTTTGTGTAACCACACACCTTGAAAAATTAAAATTTAGACACATATAAACACAACGTGTGGCAAAGGATAAATAAGCATTAAATTGACGTTTTATAAAATTGTATTTTTGCTAGCAATACTTATGCTCCGAACACAACTGGGACGAACGACGAATTTTGCGCTACACGACGCACTAATCTGTAGAAATTCGTTGTGTTAATTCGTTAGCTAAAACACATTTAGAACGGATAAATACGCAAATGTGTTTTACTTGCTAAGACGAATATTAGCAACAAAAAATTCATCGTTCGTCCTTGTTGTGTTTAGAGCATAAGTGTCATGTTTAATTATATGTATTTTCTTGATATAGGCTATAATTTTTACGGAGGCGGTGAAATGTCGAAATCTTAATAATTACTTCTACTGCTCCAACTAAGTCTAAACACAAAATTTTTTTACTACAAAGTAATGCCTTCTAATGTCAAGATTATCAATGGTAAAAATTAAGCGGTATTACGCCTACAAAAACTTAACTCCAGAACAAATTATTTTGCTGCACCTATTATATTAAGACTTTTTACCCGTATATAAAGTCAAAACTTTATTTAAGATTGAAAAAAGACTGGTTAGTTCCCACAAAAATTTAGATTACGGTACAGCACCAATTTATTATTGTTATCTTACTTCGGGCCCAGCAAAGTGAGCGATACCACGACTGCTAGTTCCACTGAACAGATTCCTGTGAGACCTTATGCCCATACACAAGGCACATTCAACCAGGTAATATTAAGGGCCCAGATGGTTAAAATCAATTCGACATTTTCATGTATAAAAATTTAATTTAATATGAAATTTTTAATTTTTCTGACATTCTACCGTTCAAACACAAAAAGGAAATGCAGAGGGCGGATTTTTTGAATTCGCCTTGGGTTAACCTTGTTGAATGTGCCTTGCCCAAACACAAGGCTTCTTACGTAGAAATATTGAATATTCAAAAGTAGGACTTGTTCTTCATTGACTTTGAGGAAAAATTGTAAAAATAATGAGAATTTCTATTGTCAAAATTTTAGGGACATTAAAAAAAAATGTTTAGTTACATTTTACTCCATTGGTTTTTGTGAGAATTTTTTTTAGGTGAAAATATTAAAGGCAAAAAAATAAGCAGTGTTACTCCTACAAAAATTAAACTTTCCGTTTAAGTACTTATAATGTACCAATTTTTATTAGCTGTGAGGCACTCCCTTGAGGTTTTAACAACAAAATATCAATTAAAAAGGTGGTTCATGCCAGTATATGCAGGTATTTCCACTCTACAAATTTTTTGAGGAACTTAAATAAAGAACGAAAAACTAACTGAAACTTTTTAATAAAAGCTCTGTCGGGTCAGCTAGTCTTTTATAAAAGAAAAATTCAAAATACATATCGCACTGGTTCCTCTAAAGAGAGGAAAATTTTGAGTTGATTCTCTTTAGACGAACCAGTGCGATATGTACTTAAGTAAGTTTGTTCCCGAATCGTTCACTTGTTTGGCAATTAACTGCAAAATAATCGTATCTAAAAAAAACAAAAAAATTTAGAAAACCTCAAATTAGTATCTTGTCAATATTTTCTGACATTTTGGCATACACACACATAAACATACAAAATTTATACAAAAAGGAAAGATAATTTGAAAAAAAAAACAATTCCGTTTGCCTTTCTAGATAACATGTTAGCTTAATAGGTGAGGATAAGAGCTAAAAACACTGCTACCATTTAAAAAGCACTGGTAATGAAAATACGTTTCTGGTTTCGAAAACGCATTCTATTTAACTGGTATCAGAAAAAAACCATTGTTTTTAAATATAGTTTTTTTTAAATTAATTTAAAATATGGAAACCCCATCGTAAGTAATCGCGGAGACTTAATGTAGAGGAAAGGGTCAAGAAGACAACGGAGAATACCATTTCGTGCAGAGTCTTTAGGAACGTATGGGGATCTTATGACGCGAGGGCGCCGAGGTTTTCCTGTGTTGATGATAAAAGGTCATTGCTGGGCAGCGGTTAATGCCAAAAGAGCAGGACGACTGGCCAACGATAATTTTAGATTCTGTGGTGTACAGGGAAAAATGAAGATGGTTGTGCATATTTGATATCACTGACCAGCGCTCGTGCACTCCATGATCTGAAGGAATTGTCGTGTAAGTCAAGGCTTCTGGCATTTGCCAAGAGAGTGTGGAATAGCCTGGATTTCATTACATCGAACTAGTGAACCTGGTTATGGTTTCTTCCTTCCTGGTAATACTAAAGACCCTAAAAGTATATATGGGGTTTTTCGGCACCAGGCACTTCAACCTAGACTAACGTAATGGATAAAACTAATTTCTTCTTGTTAAAAATAAATTTAAATCAAAATGAACTAAATGCAAGATATAAGGAGCAAAACTTTATTGCACATACTTAACACAAAATATGACTTTCTTTAAATATTAAAACTTAAAACTTAAAAAAAATAAATCAATTTCAAACTTTTAAATAAACACTTGACTCTACTAATTAAATTTATTTCCTTTTCTTTTTATTTATATTTAGACATGTAAAAAATATGAGTTGTTGTTGAAAAACAGTATAAATTTATGTGCCATTAAATCGTTTAACTTCAAAAATTCGTTTATTTTTTTCTTTGTGGAAAAAGGCTCTTTAATAAACACAAGTTCAAAGCGAAATATGTTATTTTTACTTTTTTTCTTTTTGTTATTTTTATTTACTTTGCATGTGTTTTTTGATGAACTTGCAAATTTTTTATAATACATAATATGAAAAACAAACAACAAACTTATGTTTCACATATTAAGATTTCGCTTCAAAAGATGTATGAACATTATTTTGTAAAGCATTTCCATCAACGAGAAATTAACAAAAACCCAATGAAACGTATTCGGCAAATATAAGTTAATAAAGACTTTTTTAAAAGAATTAAATAGTTTTTATTTATATAAAGTTTTATGTTTAAAAAAATATAAAAAAAAAATTTGGTTCTACCTAAGTTTAAAAATAAATTTTTTAAAAAAAATTTGCGCGGATTTTTATGAAAAAAATTTGTCCTTATAAAAATGTTTACTGGGATGTGTGTAGAACACTCTCATTCGTAAACATTTTTTTTTCATTTCTATAAGTATTTTTATAAGTAGGAAAGCTAGACATCAAAAGCATATCAAATATTTTGATAAACTTAGATACTTGAAAAGGCAAGAGACTGTGATGAAATGTTTCCTTTAAAGGGTTGTTTATATAATATTTCTTTAAAAAATATTTAAAGAGAATTTTGTAGCATATTTCTGAAAAACTTATGCTGAAAATAAAAAAATTTACATTTTTGTATACATATATACGTTTGAATCGAAAAAGATGTTTTGCCATGTGTTTTGTACATGTAAATGCCCACGCAGAAATATACGATTCTAAAACGATGGTCCAAAAATGTTGTACCACCACAGCCCTGTAAACACAAAATTTCTTTCAAAATATTGTACCATAACAGTACTGTATACACAAAATCGCAACCCTAGCTTGTAAACGTCAACTTTGCTTTCAAAATTTTTTATTTTTAATCTAAAAAAATATATAAACGTAAGAAAAAACTAAAAAAAAACCTCTTAAGATGCGTTGGAAAGTCTTTTGCATGTTTTATTTTGCTACATATAAACATATTTATTCAAGGAAATCTCTTATTTAAAAGCCTTAAGTAGCAATTTCCATTATTTTAACAAAAGCAAGTCGAACTCCTAAGACAGAAAAGATAAAAAATGTTACTCTAATACCGGAAATTTAAATTTACAGTTTTTCTACAACATAAAAACCAAGAGTCGAAAAACGCCCATTTGGCGTTATTATTTTAACATCGAGACGGCATTGGTAACTTGCTAAATCTACGTTATTTTGATATTGATTGTCCTCTCCCAACATTAGGACAGAATCAGTTTGATTGTATTTTTCTACCTGGGTGGTTTTGTGTTAAAATTTTATTTTATTTTTTATTCAAAATAATAGTCAAGCTCGAGGTGTATTTAAGTGATTTAAGTGTTATTATTAAGGTCGAATAAATATACAACAAATTTAATTTTTTAAAAATACTACGGGATTTTTGTCCAATATTTAAAAAAAAAATTTGTTAAAAAAAGTTTAAAAAGAAGAGGCTAAAATTTTTTCTTTAATATAAAAAAATTTAGAATATTTGATCATTTTCGCCTATTTTCTTTGATCTTTTGTTTAAATGCAGTCTCTTGCCTTTATAAGTACCTAAGTTTATTAAAATATTTAATATGCTTTTGATGTCTAGCTTTCCTTCCTCTAATATAGAAAAGAAAAAAAATTTTTACCAAATAAAGTACACACATATTAAATTAAATAGGACAAAGTATATTTGATAATGTTAACAGGGCCAAAATAAATCAAAATGTAAATAAATTCAAACAGAAAAGCGAACTATTAAAGTAAGTTAAAGAGTAAATCTCAACTTAAATGAACAAAAAAAACAGAAATAAGCAAGATAGATATTTCATCAAAGTTGGAGATTAAAAATTATTAAAAAATTATTTAAACTTTTCATCTTTTTTTTAACATTGTACCCGCTTGTATAGTTTTCTGGTGTCCATTTCGTTAAGGTATATAATCCACTCGCATTTCCGTTTTTGCAATTCTCATTTCTTTTTTCGAAATTAGTGGTTTTGCTCCTATCTTAACCCATGGTATCACTCTAACACAGCTAAAGCTGCTATTGGCGCTAATTTTCAGTTTTTATGATGACTTTAAAGTTTTCATACTATTGGTATTTTTTGGGTTTTGTGAAGTATACTTGAGATGCCACATATAAATCCAGGTTTTTAACGTCACATTATCTCTTTGTGTTGTTAGGTACAGGTATTGCGCAAATAAATATTACAAAAATATTTTTTTTATTTTTTAAGTATTTTAAAACTTTTTCCATGTCTACATACTCTTCCCTCCTAAAATCTTAGTATTAATGCTCGAGTCGTGTCGCAGTTGGGCAGATTTTATTTTAATGTGGATCGCATAGCTTCGAAGTTGCTTGTCTAAAGCTAAAACTAAAAACTGGATTTCCCGTTTGTCTTATGCAAAAAACGAATGTAAAGATTCCCTGCTGGCTGCAAAGTTTTTGATAACTAGTTTTAAATTAACATTACTGAAGTAAGGTTTGTTCTATTAATGCCACTGAAATGAGAAAAAAGCAAATATGCTTAAAGAAAAGACTAGTCTTACAACTGAAATCTATTTTCTGCAATTTTTTGAGACTTCAAAATGATATTTTTACTAAAAATCGTTTTCTTCTTAAATAATAATTTTTAGAATCACTTAAATAAAAATCAGTATAGTAAGATAAACGGAATATCTAGAGTATTCACAAGGTAGTCATAAAGTCATATGTCTTAAAAAAATAAAACGAAAAAATACTACTGTCGTAAGCATCCGCTCATAATTTTTTTATTTAATTTAATATTTTAATTTACCCAGTTAACAAACGGGGGAGGAAAAACATTCTAAAATATAAAAATTTTTTCTTTGCCAATATTGTTTTTATAAAGTTCTCTTATTTTGACCAAGCGGTTTGAGTCTGGTTTTAACGGGTTAGGTTAGGTAGAACAGGCAGCCGCTGAAGGAAAGGATACAGCTCACTTGAGTCCACTTAATTCGGTCCCTTTGTGTTACCTGGAGAGGCAGATAGAATAGGTTGAGATGGAAGGAAAGAAGAAATTTTGAGAAAGATAGATACGAAAGAAAAAAAAACAGAAAAATTAAGCAGACTTACCAGAGGCTCTGCTGGGAGTCGAATCCACAACTCCCAGACTGGTAGACTCGTGCACTTACTACTAACCTATTTAAAGGGTTCAGTAAATAAATTAAATTGTTATTTAAAAGAAGGGGATTTCAAAAGTTTTACTTTATTTCTGATATGTGAATAACTAAAATGTTTTTGACAAACAATTAAAGCATTTATTTTTATTAAAGGACAAGCGGTTTTAAATCATTGCTAATAGATAAAAAAACATTCATAATTTTAGGCGTTTTACTTTTATCTCTACTTAGATCAACCTAAGTAACTAAACAATTTTTTTTTCTTCTTTAATTGCTTTGATAAAACATGTCACGCTTAAACAGTCGGCACCACTAACCGCTTAAGCTTCATCATATGATCTCAACTACATAACACTTAACATTTAACTAACTTCTACTAAGCAGCGATTTGACACATGTCTTTATCGATTAATAAAACTATTATGGAAGTTTCCGCAAAATGCCAGAATTCTCTTCGAAAACTTTTAAAACTTTATATTGTTTTTGGAACAAAAATCATTAATTATGCATCCAAAAAATCTTAAAACGTGGGACATAAAAAAACACAAAATTAAAAATTTTTGGTTTCAAAATAATTATAAACATAAAAATTCCGTATAATGTTAACAGTAAGCAATTTACTTTCAAGTACAATCATTTGAAATAACATTAATTTAATGCAATTTTTAAAAAAATTTAAAAGATTTTATTATCAACAATAAAATATATTTAAAAAACAAAAAAAAAAAAAAATAAATAAATTGGGTCATAAATTCGGTTTAATATATTTTAAAGAAAATCGTTTGTAGCTTTCAACAATAAAAAAATCAGGGGACATAACAAGACCACCCTAAATAAAATATTAACATTAAATGTAAATGGAAACTATTTTTACGAAAGCTTATCATAGATCAACAATTAAACACAGTAAATAAATATCATATTTTTAATTAAAATTATTATTTAACAGCGAACTTATCATAAACAAGGTTTTCAAGAAAAAAACAATTACTTTTTATAATTTTTCCTTTTCTCTATTTTCTTACTTGTCATAAACCAATTTTTAATTTAATTCGAGTTAAAACTTTTGATGCTTTCAAAAAACTAACGAAACAAAAATCTAAGAAAGAACTAAGACTGCAACAACACAAAATATAAAAAACAAAATTATTTAAAAAAATTATCTCAAAAGATGCACATGATAAAAAAAACAAGTAACATTGCATAAACAATAAATTTACATCTTTAAGTATCTTGTACAATGTATGTGAATGTTTAACATAAATTCCTTCAAACGGTTTAACAAACAAGTTTAAACTGCTGCTGATAGGATAACAGAATAACAAAAGCAACAACAAAATATTGTATCAAAACAGCAAAACTAGTAAGCGCAAGAAAAAAAGTTGAATTTAAGAGTTAACATGTTTAAGACAAACAGAAACAATGACAGCAATAGCAACAACAACTATTAATGCTAAAAAGTAAACCTAAAACTATGATGATGATATAACAACATTTGCATAGATTTAAATTTTCGCAGTTTGTATATAAGTTTGATATAGCGAAACAACAACAAAATAGCAAAATAAACAAAAGTATTTTGTAACACATTGTTTTGCAATAAAACTATGCAAAACAACGCATACTTACATACCTTCAAACTTTCTTTTGCCTTTGAATAACACACACACACACACACACAAACTCATTACAAAAACATAAAAAAAAGATAAAAGTTAAACAAAAAGTATGTTTTTTACAGCCTTAAGGAAAAACTGGCATAAATATTTTTGCATTTGCATACGCACAAACACACACACATATGGGCATTTCCATGAATATGTCAACCACGGCTGGAAAAATAAAAGTCATCGCAACTTTTTTTTAAATATACCAAAGAGCAATAAAACACTTAAATTTTATTATGTAAAAGTATTTATAGCTAATTATAATTTTAAAAGAGCAAAAATAGCAGATTAAACTGGTAATCTCTTTGATCAATTTCTAGAAATTGAAATTAACTATTTTCTCTTAACTAGTGGCTAAATTTAGGTAATTGTAATATTCCAATTATACTTTAAAAATAATGTTACAACATCAATGGCCAAGATCCATTATGAAATTAAAAATTTAGAGTTCGAATAGCGGTATTTTTTATAGTTTGCTTTGAATGATATTCTAATGTCACGTACGTAATGCAAAAACGTTATTTGTCGTCATCATTTGAATTCGACCGGTCGCAAGTAATTAAAAATAAAAGTGCAAAGCAAAATAAATCTCGCAAACAAATATTGATCGATTTTTTTTTTTAAATTTGATGCAAAAAAAAATTTATAGTCTTTCAAAGTTTGTAGCATACGATATTGTAAGTAACATAATTCAATTTAATACTTTCAAATTCGTTTATAATTATAAATATTTTATTAAGATGGGTAAAAGTAGCTATGAGACTACAAAGAAATGGAGGGAGGACTTGAAGAAAAACGAAGAACAAATAAAGAAGTACCGGAAAAAGGAGGCTGAATGACAGCATATCTATCGAAAAAAGTTGGCAGATGCAGCCAAAAAAAATAATTAACGACGAATTAACACACAATAATTTTGATGTTTAATATTTTATTACAAAAACTATGCTTAAAATAAGCGAACAATATGAAGAAATATCGTCTATATACATATTTTCTGATTGGAGTAGCGTTCAATTTAAAAACAAATTCATTTTAAAAAGTATTCCCTCTTTTGTAAACAAATTTAGCTGCCAACATTTAGAATGGAACTTCTTTGCCACATCACATGGTAAAGGTGCAGTTGATGGAGTAGGTGGTACTGTTAAAAGAAAGGCCTGGCAAATTGTAAAAGCAAATAAATTAATCTTGCCAGATGCTTTCTCATTTTATGAATGTGCTCATAAATATGTGGAAGGAGGTAATTTGTTTTATGTTGCTACCGAAGAGATTGAAGGGTTTTCTGCTCATCTCCATGAAAAATGGCAAAATGTCCAGCCCATCCCAAAAATAAGAAAACTTCATTCGTTTACTTATCATGATAGTCAGTATATAAATGTGTCTCGAACTGCGTATTCAGTAAGAGAAAAAATTAAAATTTAATAATTAAGTGCCAGCGCCCAAGTACATAGTGTATAGTAAGAAATGAAAATAACCTTTTATTGTTTTTATTGCTATTATCACCGAATAAACATTTTTTAATTCTTTTTAAATTTGTTATGTATACATATATTTAAAAAACCTATTTTTTTTTCAGACAAATACTATAAGAGAAAAATCTGTCACATACGGTATGTCACGAACGATATTAAGATTTGTTCGTAACAAAATCATCTAAAAATCTTTTTTTATTTAAAAATTATGGATTATCAAGGAAAAATATTTGGCTTGGTGCAAGAACTTAAAGAAAGAAAAAAAACTTTTACAATTCGCAGATTTTCGTATATATGTGCATGTACCTCGACATCACTTCCGTTTTTTTGTCACGTACGATATGCACCTTTTTCGCCCGATATTCTGGCCGTCAAGGTTTTCAAAGTCATGATTTTTTTTAGATTGTAGTACCCTCTAAATGTAACATATTGACGAAACAATTTTTCAGTTACCACTCTTTTTGCAAAATCTACACCACTTTGTAGGCGTACAAATGTCACGTACGATGACATGGAAATGCCCATATGTATATACATATGTATTTTTGCATTGCAAATTTGTTTTCAGAACTTTACATATTGCATACATTTTAAAATTTACCGCAAGGGAACAGGAAGTGCAGTGTAAACTTACATAGAGTTATGCATAAATTCGAACACATTAAAAAGTTATATTTTTTTGTTACCTCAAACAACGCGGCTACAAAACAACAGAAAAAATCAAGAATTCTTAAAGGGTTCTGGGGAAAAATTTTAACTAAATAATTATTGAATAATTTTTTTTCCATTTTCATTAAGAGTTATATTCTGTTTTACTGAATAGGGAGTGTGACAAAAAAAGGGTTTAAGTAAGTATCGTTTTAATCGTTAATTCTCTTTTCTTTTAACGAAGCCTGCGGAAAACCAGCTTCACAAATTTAAATTTTTTCAGATTTTATTTAATTGACCAAGAAATCCATTTTTTCAGGAAAGCTAATTGCTACAGGGGCTTTTATTTTTAATCCTAAGGGTCAAAAAATTATCAGAATTATCTAGTGATACTTTAAAGGTACTTTTTGTATATTTAACTTTACTAAACTAATAGAGATTAGACCACAGATCAAACAGCGTTCAAGAAGTCTCAAAAATATATTAATAAAGGCAAAAGAGAGTGAAATTTATATTCTTTGTCCTCTTAAGACCTATTTGGTTACCATTAAGCCCACAAAGATAATGATAATTACGGTATGGATTCGCAGTTCATGAAAAATTGTTGTGCTTATGGTACTTTTTGAAAATTTTAAAACACTTGGATTTTAAAACAAATAAGTGGTTCATTTTTCATAATTTTGTGATTTGAAATACACAAATGTGAAAATTATGAAAATATACCCAGATTGAGGCCAAAAAGTACTGTTTTCTTATTTACAGTGATTTTGCCATAATTTGGGTTAAAAGGTTTCAAAATATAAAACTAAAGAATATTAATTAAGATTGAGGTCGAAAGTCAATGAAGTTGTTTAAATAGGATTTTTTTCATATTTTGGTTTTTTTGTGTGTTTTTAAAATTTGGCTTTAGAAATATAACGCCTAGTAGTTTTTTGTTTTTTTTTTTTTAATTTGGTTCTAGGGGTATGAAAATAAGATAAATTAGAAGCATGATTTATATATTTTTGAAATAGTTTCTTTTTTAATACAAAGTTTTGCTTTTTATTTTGGCCTAAGTTCATTACATAATTTCTTTTTTTATAAGAAATTACTATTTTTCCGTTAATGTTGAAAGAAACATTTTATTTGAAAATTATTTAAAAATATTCTTCAGCTAAAAAGGACTTAAGAAAATAAAAATTCCAACAAAAAATTAATAAAATTTTTTCGAACACATGCAACTTTGTGATATAAAAAAATACAGAATTTCTACAAACTCTATTTTTTATGACTATGTAGACCACAGGCCTCTCATTCCTAATTCATATTTTATTTGACATTAGAAAAGCAAACATCCTTTTGTTTAATTTGTTGTCTTATGTGTCTACATTAATCAGTAGTAAAATGAAAACACAATTTTTCTGTTTTTTTTTTGTTTCAACTTTATAGTTTTAGTTAATACCTTTAGGCAACATATTATGCACAAACAAAAGAAAAACCAACAGCAAAAATAACAAAATATTAAAACAACAAAAAAACCAAAAATATAATAAAAAAAAACTACAAACAACAACAAAACAAACGACTTATAAGAAATAAAAATAGTTTTAAGATGAAAAAAAAACTTTTATATGTATAAGTATGTGTCTGAAGGAGTACAAAGTGCTTTTGTTTATTTTGAAACAAAAAGTTTTGTGTAATTTTGTGTATTTGTGTCTATTAAAAATGATTCTTATGTTAAATATTAAAATGAAATGTCTGTTAATCAGTCCTAGTTATTTATAGTTTAAAAAAAATTTACAATAGATTTTATTTTTAGCTTCAGAGGTAAAAAAGTTTTTATTGTTAACTATAAAAAACGGTTCTTATATTGTGAAGCTTGTTTTAATAAGTGTATTCAACAAATACGCAGACAGAAGGGTACACATGAACTAAATTAATGAAGGGGAAACTCTATGTTGTAGACCGTTATAAACACTAGTACGAATGCATTAAAATGCCTTTAAAAATTTGCCAAGCACTTAACGGCCTACGAAGGGTATGAGTAATAATTAATTACACCATATTGATAAATATTGCTCATACCACCTGTATTTCATGTAAGAAACTATTTTAATTATTTTTGTAGGGCTTGCATTCAGCAAGAGTTTTTTCTGTGTAATTTTAATGTTTAAAAATAATTAATTTAAAAAACTATCATCTATAATATTGTCAATAAGAGAGTTTTATTGTACGATATATAAAGAAAAAACGCTCCAAGCAAAACTTTCATGCTTCATAAGCCAAATCAATTCTTTTAATACACTGTGCCAAAAAATAAAATTTTTGGAAAAATACAAATGGTAGATACTTAAGCTTTGAATAAAATATTAAAGGGTAGTAAAACCCTCTACTAGGTTTAGTGAGGTTGGCGACCATTTTTTCTTTTACAGGGCTCCAAATTTTGGAACATCAGTGGACCCCTTGAAAATGGTGTTTTCAGTTTTTTTATATTCAATAATATTTCCTAAGACTTTATATAAAAAAATTATTTTACGTTTAATGAAAAAAATATGTTTATATATATATATATATATATATGTTTTATTCCGCTCAGGTAGGTCATCAGGTTTTTTTTTTAATAAATTTAAAAAATTGAGTCTTAAGTTGGATTAATTCTATTTATTTAATTTACCAAAAATTTCGATCATCTTCAGAAGCTAGTCCATCTCTTAAATTTTTTCTTTTATTTAAAGGGACATTTTTTTAGGTAAGGGAAATAAAATAAGTATTTATGAGTTAAAATTTATTTCTGGGCTTATTTCAATACTGGATGGATCCTTTCCATCAATAAAAGACAGGATCACAAATGGATAGCTTTTCATACACCTTTGGAAGACTTGTTCTTGTTAAAAAAAAGTAATACTTTTTTAAGGAAAGTACGCTGTAAAGGAGATCGGTGGACATTTTGTTTTTTGCAACAAAGCATAAGTTTACTAAAACATTTTTATTTTTGAATCTTGCACCTTCAGAATATATAAAAAGAGCCTTTTTTATTCGAGTTAACGTAATAACCTCAGTTTAAAAAAATTAAGTTAAAATACCCTTTAACTGCCCAACTAATATCTTTCTAAAGGTGGTTAGTAATAGAAACTTCGAAAGTTTATGGTTTATTCCTTCAGACTTTCAAAAGGAAGAAGGAGAAAATCAAAACAATAATTTTTAATCTAAAACATTAGGAAAACAAAAGGAAACATATTAGACGAGTTTTAGCAACTATTTCTTTAAAAACATCAAAAGCATTTTTACAACGCCAACGGCTTGCAACACACAAAAAGGCTGTGAACTGAATAAATATTTTCGTTAATAATTTAAAAAGCTAAAGTATACTCAAAATTATACTAAATTATTTTAAATCAATTTTGAAAATTTCTAAAAAAGTTTGTTAAATATACCAAAAATATTGTTAAATATAACAAAATTTTTACAACTGGAATAAGGAACTCAAATAAAAAAAATTTCAGTTAAACAAAGAATAAAAATTTTTACAACAAAGAACAATTTGTGTAGAGAAAAATTGGTTAAATAAGTAAACCGTAAAACAAGAACAAAGGTCTTAAGTATTTAACAACATGAGCGCCTGCTATAAAAACTACTTCTACAACAACAATTTATTCTGTTTACAAGGAATAACAAAAACACGAACAAAAATATTTCTAATGTTTTTTGTGGTAAATTTTTGTTTTTCTTTATAGTTGTTGTATTAAAACTATGATGAACGTTAAAAATAGTAAAGAACAAACAACAACAAAATATTTCCGGGTTTTTTACACACGTACACAAACATAGTAAAAACTCTTTATTTTTCTCGAGGGACTTATAAATTTCCTGTTCTGCCTGTTTTGTTATGTTGATACGTTTGTGTGCATGTAAAAAATGAAAACAAAAAAATTTTTTTTTGCTTAAAGTAAAAGATAAAACTATTTGAAAACTTTGTTGAGCACTAAGAAGAAGATTTATTTATTTATGCTTTTGCACCTTTACACAAGTGTAGAATAAACTTCAACACAAAACAACAACAACAAACGAAAAATTGCTATGTATTTAAGGTCAACACACTTTTAATTGTAGACAGTAAAACACACATATAAAAATAGGAAAAATTTATTAAAAATATTCTTGGGCTAAAAGGTTAATTTGTTAAAATTTGTTTAACACAAAGTTCTTCGAAATTTGTATTTTTGATTAAACCCCCAAATAAAACTATGTATGTTGCTTGTAAAAGTGTCAAATGTCTTACTGACTTTTTACTGTTATTCGCCGAAAACATTTATTTCAAACATGGGCAAATTATATAGATAGTTGATTAGTTAGTATGATAGTTTTCTTTGCTTGCAAGTTACTAATTAGGATCTGAAACGACCCTGTTTTAACATATTCTTAACAGTTGCCAGGAATAATGTTTGTTAAAATATGCCTGGACTAAGAATCGGAGTGTTAGATAATTTCCAAGAGATATTTCAACAGATCGCTAGGCCTACATATTGTTACCCAACGAAAGACACCTAATATATGATTGCCTGAGCAGCATACTTGCAGAAAGGAATTCAAATCTACTTGAATGTGAACCATAAGGGCTAAAAGCAACCACTTTCCAATAATTCGATTATTGCTTACTAATTAGGGACGTCAACTTAGAAATCCTGCATACGCCTAAGCTGCGCCAAATGTTCTCAACCTCTTCCCCTATCGATATTGAAATTGACTCCACATTAGAAGTATGTGAAGCAGGATCAAATGACAAAATGACTGATAGTGAAAAATACTTCCAGTATTTTAGCAAATATTTTTTTTACATGGTGACTTTAATGCTATATAGAAAACAAATAATTTTGCCGTCTGTAAACATTTTGTCATAATAATTTGTCACGAGACAGTCCCAACACCCCCCCCCCCTTCCCACCTCACCATGCTCCTAGCTTTTGCCTGCAGAAGGAAAAAACCTTAAACTCCTTACTAAAGTCCATTTGGGGATAAATATAGTCAAAAGGTTCTTAATCAAGACAATATCTAAAGACTCTTTTTTTTTCTATCTTAATGGCTTTACTTAACTACGCCTCTAGGAGGAATGTTTATTTTAATAAAATCAATAAGAACCACTGCAGTTTTCAGTGATTCTTACGAATTGATACACTTAATAATGATTTAAGGGTTTTGGCTGGCTGTACATAGTAGATGATCTAATATCCCTAGCAGATTGTCGGGCCTCATTTGCTGGTTATATTTTAATCAGCGAACAATCAATAATCGGCGAAAGAAAAACCTTGAGCCGACCAAATTCTTAAGGATCTGCATTTCACAGCAGGGACTAGTTTTGTTTCTTCTTTAACACTCCCCACTAATATCAATAATTGTCTAAACTTTGAAAAGATCTCTTAAAAAAAATTCTATGGGCCTACAAGTTTACTCTAAATATGTAGGATTGTTCCAAAAGATTCTTATAATCTAGACAAATCCAGTCGTGATTGACAATAACTGCATAAACAATAACTAATTTGGCTTTGGATGACAACATATAGAAGTACAATCAAACAAGCACTCGGATCGGTACAGGTTGAAATTCAAATTCAATATCTGTTAAGCTTTCGACAAATTATGAAGGTATTTCAAATAGGCATCTTAAATTTGCCAGTCGACCTTCGTGCCCCTTAAAAAAAGAACTTAATAGCTTGGAAGTTCTTGATTAACCAATGGGGGCTGGTGGCCGTTCTTATTTGCTTTGTCAAACAGACATGTCAACAAGCAGTCAACACACTCGACAATTACTAATTCTACTGCTTCTTTGGGTGCTCATTCAAATCTTAAAAGAGCCTCGAACCCAATGTAGCTTTATTCCACCCCAAACATTTAAGTAGTTGGGTTAAAATGAGCCCACCGTGCTTTTTTTACGCGAAAAATCATGCTCTCTAATACTTATCCAATAGTAACAGGCCTGTTATGGAAGCCACATACAGATGCGAATTTAACAGAAATGGAACTGAAGGCTGCTCAAATTCAATTGCTAATTTGTACAAACTCTATATCCCGACTTGATTGTAAGCTTCTGCTGTACAACTACATTTCAAACGAATTTGGTGCATGGGTTTCGTTAATGGGGAACTGCCTCTGCCTTCAACATAATAAAAATTCAGTGTCGGTAAAAACTGAAAGCTAGCGCTCCTTGATATATTAAGAAACAACCCCAAGTATCTTCAAGTTCCTCCAGGTAAATGCAAGTTTTTAAAATTCATATGTGGACAAAACATTTTACAATATGGCGGGCACAATCGGTTTAAGGGGAGTTGCTGTCATATAATACCATCAGGATATATGTGTTTTTTTTTTTTAATTATCAATTTATATATTGTCTGACAAAGGATGACTTAATACTAATTATTAAGGATTTGGGTACGTATTATTAGTTAAAAAAAATTAATATATAAAGGTTAATTAGAATTTATAAAGGAAGAAAAGTTGAGGCATTCTTCTAAATACTTTTGTGAGCGCTGGTGTCTTAAAAAGGTGCTAACAAGATTTACTTCTTCAAGAGTTTTTTTAGATTTTTTTTAAGAAAGATTTTTCATTAAAAAAAATAAATAAACAGACTCGGACACATTTTGTCAATTTAATCACTTTTACTACATCCATTAATATTTAAATATTCTGTTCAAGTAATTGCAAAAAGTTTTATTTTTTTAGATGTAGTTTTTTGTTGTAAAAATGTAAAAGGAGGTTCCATTTACTTAACAAGAAGGTTTAAAATGACCAAATAATATTTTCCATTTTTGTATACTTTTCTTTCATTTTAGCAAATATTCTTATAGCAACCCTTATAAATTTTCTATAATGAGCTGGTACATCTAAAGTTGTCTCTTTACTTTTGATGTAATTTTCTATTTTTCCTTTTGCTTCTTTTTTATATTTTCAACACCTTTTGTGTTTTTTATTTAGATTTTAATATAAATTATTTGTGCTTTTTACTTACATTTTTTTATATTTTATGTACTTGCAGAATTCACCAATAATACCACCAGCTTGTGCAAATTAAAAGGCAGAAAAAAATTTCTAGAATAAAGAAGACAAAACTAACACCCATACTTTTTTTGCCTTTTAATTAGTAAAAAAAAACTTAAAGCAACACTCTTGTAAAGTAGCTTACTTTTGATTATTCTATATCAACAACATTACCAATACCATCGCCAACAACATTTTCATTGCCATAGAAGCACCAATACCAGCATTAGCAAGGCCAATACAAATATCAGGCCGCCACGACGACTAACATTACCCTCTATTTTAACTTCAACCGAATACAAGTTCACAATCTCCAATAGACTTTGTAAAGAAGAGCAAGGAAAAAGCACAGCATAGCGACAAAATGAAACATTACCGCCACCATAAACAACTTGCAAAATCATTATATACACTAGTAGTGGTGGCATTGGCTTCATTGTCAATGTTGCCACATTTAGCATATGGCACAACAGAAGTACAAGAGACCCCATTAGCTCTGCCAGTTGGTGAACAAACACAGCCAACAACAACATCACAGGGTGAAATCTGGGAGGAGGATGATCACGAGATTTTAATACGCAATGAACGTGGCACAAAGAACGATGGTAAGCAAAGCTGAAGTAACTAATGGTTAGGGGGTTTTTTTAATTTTATATTTCGTTTTTATTTTTTTATATTATTATTTTTTTAAGTAACATCAACGTCAAGTTAAAGTAAATGAGTGAATAAATTATATTTTTGTACGATGTATTACACATCATATACATACGTACAATAAAACTGAAATTGCACACCAAACGTTTGTAATGAGAACTGTATGATTGTATACCAAACAGAATTTATCCTTCCAGGATTGGCAAACTAAGTACGTAGCCTTCCGTTTTAATAAAATTTTTGTGTATAAAGAAAAACGATAATGTATAGCTGGTAAGTTAATTTACGTAGAAGCTAAATATGAAAAGCTTGAGATTTGAAATTTGGACTGCGGTACCTATTGCAGTATTCCTCCCACATGAAAGTATTTTGAATCTTATGGTGTTCAAAATGAGGCTCTAACACCCGTGTCCAGTACTTTTTCGAAATATATATTTAAATTTTAAGTAGTTTTTGCGATTTTTAGGTTAGGCTAGGTTGCGCAAGGTACGGTTAAAAGAAGGAAGTTTTACAGACCTCATGTGCCGCAGGGCATGCACCTAGGCCAGTAATCTGCTTGTTGTGAGCTTCTAGCAAGGAAAAAGGATTTTGGCAACAATGTGCAAAGAATTCTCGACCAACTTCCAACTGCTTCGTTGCTCTATTGTACCCTGTGGGCATTTTCTGCCCACTCTTTCAACTGGGCCTTCGTCGCAGCAAAGGATTTCGGGTTCACCAGTCAAGTCTCTGCTGTCTCCTAGCCCTAATCTCCACTTTATTCGTCCATTTATTTCCGACCACTTCCTGATCCCCAGGTACCAATATTATGCGTACCTGTACATGTTATGAGTAATCATCTGTCGTCCTTTCACACAACAACACCGTCCTAGATCCGGTATTGACAAATTTAATTACTTTTATATGCGCTTGGCTTAAAATTAATAGTCTAGAAATACTAAATTTAGGACAATTTACTTATATTGATGCCAAAAGTCAACTGTGCACACGAAAAGCTTTTTTATACAATTTTATTTTTTTTTTAATACAAAATGCCATATATGTATGTATATAAAAATTGGGAGCAATTATTTCAGACTGAAGTCAAAAGGTTTTTCTTTTACATTTTTGTTATTTTGTATTTATTTGAATTTAATTTAATTGTTTTACTTCATTTTTCCATTTCATTTTTGTATTTTCATTAAAAATAAAAAAACAATGATTTAAGGTTAAGATTATTAAGAAAATTTTGCAAATTTGACTTTTAATTTTAATAATACTTCTTGACATCTTATACTTTGTTCTCATTTGTATTTAAGACTGCATTCACGAAGTAGTGGGTTAATTGCTGATTGCAATATATTTAACATAAGATGTAATACCGAATTTCCTGGTTTTTTGACTTATTAACCTTAAAGCAGTATCTAACATTTTGGATCCTCCTTTCTTTGGTTGAGGTGTTTTATTGAAGCCATAATTTCTTTTATAATTAAATTTACAAAGATTTTAGCTTTAACAAAATTTTCTAAAAATGCAACTTAGCAACGCTGTTTTTTAGATCATATAGGAGTACGTGCGTTTGTTAGTACTTTTTGTTTATTTATGTTAAAATAACACAACGCATATTTCAGAATAATTAAAAAAGTTTATAGGGAAAAAAGATGCAAAAAAAATATATAAAAGTTTTAATTAAAGTCAATATTGTATATCAGAGGCCAGCTCAAGACGACACTAAATAAGGCATCATTTTTTCAATTTCATTCGTATACCTTACGTGCGGACACACAACAATAAGCTCTGCGTTGTATTGTTTGCCATCTCTTTTGTTTACTTAACATAACTAAAATGAAAAAAATATTTACACTTAAGCGCACTTAAGTTAAAAACAACGGCAAATCAATTCATCAACTATCACACATTTCAATTTTAATTCATCTTGAAACTTTACTGTTGACGGGATGTTCCTAGTGTGATAGTTTTAAAAAGGTAGGTTGATTTTTAATGTATGTATGTAGTGTTATATCTATATAACATTATGTGTAATGCACACAGTTTTGTTGTTGTTGACCACACATCATCACAGACATTTTTTTATCGACCACACATCATGACAGTATATAAATTGCGTCAATAACAGTGCATGACACCACTCTTTGTTCCTAACCACACTACATTGCATCACACAGACTGCGTCACACAGTGCTTTGATCCCATATAGTGATGGGACAAAAATAGAAGGAGTGGTCCTAGAGCTTTGAAATTTGGTACAGTAGTATAAAATACTTAAATTAAGAAAAATTCAATTTTTTGAAAAAATCGGGCAAAGGACACGCCTACTGCCCATATATAGAAAGGACGAAATTTTCAATTTTGACTACATAACTGCACAGAAAGTTACAATAGTCCGTAGATTATTTACATCCCGTGCTAGTAACTTGTGTGATAATTTTTATTGGGATTGACGCAAGGACTCTAGGTCCTGCCATATATCTTTTTTTGCAAAAATGCTAACGTGTATAGGCTTACTTTACCAAAGAAATTGACTTGTGCAGACCTTTGGTACACTAGTATAAAATACTTAAATTAAGAAAAATTAAATTTTTTGAAAAAATCGGGCAAAGGACACGCCTACTGCCCATATATAGAAAGGACGAAATTTTCAATTTTGACTACATAACTGCACAGAAAGTTACAATAGTCCGTAGATTATTTACATCCCGTGCTAGTAACTTGTGCGATAATTTTTATTGGGATTGACGCAAGGAGTCTAGGTCCTGCCATATATCCTTTTTTGCAAAAATGCTAAGACTGTTACAAAAGTTAGCCGATTTTCATTAAATTGGGTGGTATGGTTATTATTATGTGTCAATCAAATGTTAGTGCCAAATTACATTAAAATTGATTTATAAAAATAGAAAATAAAAATTAAATTGGCTAAAAATTTTCTACATTATGGTTTTGACGACAACGTGAAAGTACAAAATGACAATCTTTATAAATTAAAATTAAATTTAAAATACGTATAAGTGCGTTTTTTAATAATAATTTTTTTTTTTTAATAAATTATATATGTATATTTTATTTTACAATAAATCTTCTTCAGTATTAGAATCTTCCCAAAAAATATTGCCGCTCAATGAAACATTTGTCTCGTCGTCTTCAACTGGCTCATTAGCATTTTCTCTTAAGTATATATATATCAATTTCTGCAAATAATGGATTTTTTTTGGTCTTTGGATTCCTTTTTGAAGTCAAAAACGGATCTAAAGATAGTATTAAATCTTTATGAGTGTATTTTCGTGACGTTTTCCTCGTATGGGACAGTCTTGCTTTTCTCACGATTTTGTGGTTGGCTTCCAATGCTTCTTCAAACAAGCACCCTGAAATTCATTTTCAGATACCACAATAGACGGAATAATTTTTTTTTCTTAGTTTGTAATGCATACAGAGACGGAAAACAATTTGGGTGTATTACATTTATTGTATAACGTGCACACTATATTTTCTTTCGGTCAAATCTAAATTCATATATAGCGCCAAAGCTTTTGTTTCTGGTAAGTATTTTGACTTCGACATTAGGCTTTGCAAAACAGAATGAGATTCCCGTTTTAAATTTTCCACTGCAAAATGTAGTTCCTCAAGGGAACATTTTATTACTAACTCTGGGAGTCAAATCCAGCGATTTTCAATTGCTGTATTAGTTTGTTGTGATGCAAAGTTTTATAAGATTTATGAAAAACATTAAATTTTTGTCATATTTTGATCTAGTTTTTGTTATAAGTAGTCACAACAGACCTGGAAATAACAAATTTTTTGGCAGTTCATAGCTTACATTTTAAAAATTTAGCTAATTTCTAGCGATTTTTTCTACTAACTTATCTATATTTTTGGAAAAAAAAGTTAGCAGCAGTGATGGGAGGTAAACAATGAAGCACCAACGTCAATCTGTTAATTTAGCAGCATCTTGAGCGTCAAAAAGAGGCAAACACAATTTTATACTTATTTTTTTAATTTATCTCGTTAATTATTATAATCTTATGGTATCAATTTGGTTTTATATGTTATTATATTGTAATTTTTTTTTTTATAGTTTTAGCTCCAGAAAACTGTCGAAATTTGAGAAAAATCACGAAAATAGCCATTTTAAAAAAAAAAAAATTTTTAAGTTCCGTTTAAATTTTTACATTTTTTTTTCTTGTAGTTATTAGAAGACAGTATGTATTTTTGAAAACAGAAAAAAACCCATAGACCATATTTTTTTTTTTTTTTAATTTTCCATCAAAGTTTAAAAATTTTTAGAGCTTAAGTGAATAATAAGCATTTTTCAAAGCAACAAAAACTATGTATAGCAAAATAATATAATGAAAATTTTTGCACAGTTCGTTTCGAATATAGTTAGCTATTACAAGAAACAATTTAAATTTCCTAGTTCAAAAAATTGAATTTTTACAATAATTTTTTTAAAACAATAAAAACCCAGGTAATTTGGGGTTTTAGTGTCATTTTATAGCGGTTTTTTCGTTAAACAATATTAATTTAAATTTATATTTTTTAGTTTTTGTAGTTTCTTTTCTTTTAAACCTTAGAAAACTGTCGAAATTTGTGAAAAAATCACGAAAATAGCCATTTAAAAAAAAAAAAAAAATTTTTATAGTTCCGGTTAAATTTTTAAAAATTTTTTTCTTGTAGTTATTAGAAAACAGTATAAATTTTTGAAAACAGGAAAAAACCCATAGACCATATTTTTCTTTTTTTTTAATTTTCCATCAAAGTAAAAAAATTTTTAGAGCTTAAGTGAATAATAAGCATTTTTCAAAGCAAAAAGAAATACTTATAAAAAAAGAAATCACAAAAATTTTTTTGACAGCTAGTTGCAAATATAGTTATTTACTACAGAAAAAAATTTCAATCTCATAGTCCAAAAAATAATTTTTTTACAACTGTTTTCCTGGAGCATGTAAGACGCGGGTATTTGTTTAGCCATTTTTACTTCATATTCTTTGACTTTGGCGCCCCCTATCGCCACCAAAAAGAGCTTAATCGAAAAAATTCTTTAAAATTTATTTAAAAATTATTGTTATCTGTCGACCTATATATTTTTATCTACAATATAAAACATTTTTTTTATTGTATTTTTGTCTATGGGACACAGCACTGTGCGTCAGCTTCTCTACATTACAGCACTTAAACAGTTTAATCGCACGACAGCGCAAGAATTAGAAAATCATCCGAGTCTTGAATTAGCTTGAAATAGGACTTGATGCAGGCCTCTATTGTATATTTTACTAACAAATGACTGATTGAGCGGCAGGCTTTTTCTTTCTAGTAATAAGCTCATTTTTTTATTCAACTTTTATTTTCCTCTTTGGGCCGCTGGAGATTGCCAAAAATTCTAAGCCTGCGCCAATTTTTAAATCAAGTATTTAATGGTCCATTGCAATATTGTAAGGGAGAATACATTGATGGTTATCTTATCCAATGATGCCAATAATGTGATGCAGTATGCTCTCTTTCTTCATAATAAAAAATCTTGAAGTATTGATTTGATTCAAAAACAGTAATTAATTTTGGCTTCCTGGATTATTTATAGAACTGTGACAACTTTGAGTATATTTTTACTTAAAAAATTACATAAAAGTTACCAGTTCTGATATTGATAAAAACTGAAAGCTTTGTATTTTTAAATGACCCAAAGTACTGTTCCGTGCCAGAAATTGTTAACTTTAAATAGTATTTTCCTTAAGAAAATAAATCCAGAATTTACTATGTACTGTTATGCTTGGTTTGATTTTTCTTAAAGTTTTATTTATGATAATAAGCTACAGCGTTTTGCCAAGCTTTGGTTATCTATGGCAAGGCTTTTCAAGTTGCTATAATTTTTGTTCTCCTTCGGTGATACTAAAACTCGTTTGATAGATAAGGTCTTCGCAACCGAATATATAGATAAGTGTATTAATTGTTATGCTTATTACTTAATCAACTTTAATACTTAGTTATGCAAATTTTTAGAATTAATCATTTTGTTAAAATATCTTAAATTTTAATGGGCACATTAAAGTAATCAGTGTGTTTCAATCTTTTACTTCAACTTTTACCTTTAAGAACTTCGCTTTGGACATATCTTAAAGGTCCATGCAGCTTAAATGACTCAAACTTAAAAGATTTATGTACTTTATCTTTGTTTATCATTATTTTAATTTTCTAATTTATATTATGCAAATAAAATCCCTTAATAATCCTGCGAAAAAAATAAAAAAAAAATACTCTATCGTTTGCTTGGCCACATTAAAAAACACATTTATAAGAAAACTTTTGCCCACGCTACTAAACTGTATTTGTGTTTAAAGACCGCCGCCCATGCTACTCACTGTGATCAAACGAAATACCTAATGAATCACATGTTCAAAGAAAATTTTTTTTTTAAAGAGAGGGAAACGAAAATTTAAAAACTAAATTATCTTATATGACTGCAACGAATCTTTACTTTACATGACGAAATGAATTAAATATCTAAAGTGAATATAAAATTAAGTGTTTTATGATTCGAAAAATTAATGATTGTATAATTGTATGTTGTCGATATAAGATCTAAAATAAAATAACCGATCATAAAAAATTTTTAAAAGCATTTCGTTATTTACCAAATGTTTGACTAAATTAAAGGGACTTAAAAAGTCGTGAACGTGACATTCTTACGCGTTATACATTAAAATATAACAGTTTTAAAAGTTAAAATTTTTTAAATTGCATATTTTGCAAAGGTCTAAGCTGAACTAGCTTAAGTGTAAATGGTATAATCCAGCAGCTTGCTGAACAGAGTTCATAAGTAGTTTAAAACTTGTGGCAGAGAACGTGACCTTAAAATAAACTTATTCTGCCTGTTTTAATAAAAAGAAAAAAATCTGCAATAACAAAATGGGTTCGAAAGTACTTTGAAACGATTAGATTACAGAGTTAAGGATTGTAAAAACGTAAAAATGAAAAAATATATGCATTCAGATTTTAGACCTGAGCCAAACAAGTAGAAAAGTTAAAAATAAATTAAAATTAAAATTTTATAATGATTTAATTTAAATGTGTATACATTCGTTGATTTTTATTTACTGTTAAATAATTTTTTTTTAATATCAACCCCATTTGTAAAACCTCTTTTGCCATTCTAAGTAGCGTAGGGTATAAGTGCAGGAAAGAGGACAAAATAAAGTAAAACCATAAAGATAAGCAATAAGATTGCCATTAAAAATAGTGACAACAATAAAAAAACAACAACAACAAACAAAGAAAATCACAGATAACAAAAATAACAGCGTCAACAAAAAAAACACACAAGAAATTTATACAAAAAAATCGTCTAAAGCGGAAATAGGAAATGGCCAACATATAAATATTTTTTTTATTTACCAACTACCGAGTGGAAATAAAAAAAATATAGAAATTATTTATACAATAAACTTCTTTAAATCTAAAATATATAGCTGGTATAAAATAATAAATAAGAAGCAGAAAACAATTCTGATACCCTGAAGAAAAACAAGAGTTGTGACTAAATTAAAAAAAATTTTATTCATAAGTTTAAAGGATGCAAAAGACAATTAATTAAAATCAAATTGCTTTATTTTATTATCCAATTCATTATATAAAAAAATCTTGTTTGCTTTAATAAATTACAATAGTTGTTTGTTTTATAATATTTTTAAAGGTCTTTCGTGTCGTTATGGCAAAAATCCATGGACTGAATGCGATATTAAGACCAATACTCGTTCAAGAACGTTAACTCTAAAGAAAGGTGATCCAGCCTGCGACCAAACACGAACTATTCAGAAGAAATGCAAGAAAGGTAAGTTTTCTTTTCAAAACTTTAACACTTCAAATACTTTCTTTTTAATTCTCGTATTACTTTAAAACATAAGTGGTACAGTTCTGAAAATGTTTTTCCCGGCATAACACACAAAAAACTACAAAAAAAAATTTTCAAACAAATTCTTGTTCAAAATAATTTATTATTTTAGTAAATTTATTTAATAGTCTCTAATAAGATTTTTATTTAATTTTTAAATCAAACAAAATTATCGCCAACAAATTTTTTTATCTAAAACTAAAGCTATAATTTTTTTAATAAAATTCTTGTAAAATTGTTTGTCTAAATTTACAATTTTCGTCGTAGGTCCTCAGCCAGACAAAATTATTACTGATTCTCTGAAACTCGTAACTGATTTTACAACTTAGTTTTTTCTGTGTAAGCCGATGGGAATTTATTTTCGGAACCTGCTGCAGTTTCTCGTCAGTCACTCAATTGTGAATAAAATCCAAGCTAAAAAACTAATGATTACGAAATATGGCACAATTAATTAACAACATATTAAGAGTGTCAAAATAATTAATTAAATTTTATATTTTCTTTATTTTGAATTTTAATTAAGCTCTTAACAAATAATATTTTAAATTTTCTTAAATGTGTTTTTGGCCAAAGTTTTCTAAGTCTCTACTTTACTAGCATAACATATATTAAAGGTTTTTCTGTTTTTAGCTTAGATTATTAGTTTAATAAAAAAACCGATTAATTAAGAAAATGAAATGATATTACTTGATTATTTAAGTGGCTTTTACAGAACTCTTGTTTCGTTAGCCAAGATTAGAATCAATTTCCAAGCCGTTCGACTTTATGCTCTTCTTCTCAAAAATCTGACACCATGTTTCGAGATGTCTTCTTAAAAAGAAAAAACGACGGAGAAAATGAGATCTCCACAACACAAAAAAAATTTGGTATAAAATTTTATTAAACTATTTGCAAAAATGCTTCTCGTTTATACCTTGAGCACAAGAATAGACCTCAAACGGCCCAACAGACTGATAAATACGCTATAATCGGAATTACTTTCGGGGTTGGCAAGCATTAATGAAGGAATGGCTTGAGGTCAAGCTTGAAGAAAGTTTTTTCATATTTAAATTATATTTATAAACAATTAGTATTAGTCCAGCCAGTAAACAAAAATTGTATATCTTTTATTAAAGTAACCATTAATTTCGATGGAGCGTGCCCACCATATTGTAATGTGGGTCGAGCGAACGGATTTAGATTTGTTTACATCTCAGTTAAGAACTTGAAGATTTTGCATTTTACTAGTAGAACTTCAAAATCTTTTTGAATTTTTTGGTTTTAAATATATCAAGGAGCGGCAGTTATTATTTGTATATTTGGTTTTTTTTTCATATTTTATTATTAAATCTTCGCTAATGTGAACTAACAATAAGTATTCAAATCTTAAAACTAAGTAATTTATATTAGTCCAGTCAGTACCAGACCAAAATTTAAGTTCTCATAACATAGTAAATTAATTTAAACAGTTTCATCTAAGTTCAATAGTGTCCCTTCTTTTCAGACGAGTGTGGCCACTATGTTGCAAGATGCTTCGACCGAGCGGATTTGGATGTGTTTCCAGCTTATTTAAATACTTGTCCACATAGTTCAGGATTTCGCTTTTAACTAGTGGAACTTCAAGATCCTTATGGATGTTGCTATTTTTGACATGCCACGGAGCACCAGTAATCATTCTTAGAATTTAATTTTGACGACGTTGTATTTTTTCTATGTTGGGGGCAGAAGCAGTGCGCCATAATTGTATACTGTAGCACCAAATTGGTTTTAAAAGCAAGCTGTAGAGTAGAAGTTTACAATCCAGACGTAACACAGAGTTTCTACCAATTAGCCAATGGATTTGTGTAGTTTTAAGTTTCATTTGCGTCAACTTCGCATCTATATTTGTGTCTTCTACGTGAGGCGATGATCCAGGTGAATACCAAGATATTTTGTCTCGGATCGTTGAGGCACTAAATGGTTGTTAATAGAGATTGGAGGGCACGTTTCTTTGCGTAAGGTAAAAGTTACGTGAGTACATTTTTGTTCATTTATTTTTATTCCCCATATTTTTGCCCATTTCTCAACTTGACTTACGTGTTGTTGCAGCCTGTTCGAAGCCTCTTTAGGGTCTTTGTGAGTACTAGGAAAAGCAGTGAACTTATTTGGTTTCCCTCCTTGATCATAAATTGTCTGCCGGTTAAGTATTTTTCTAGCAGGCTTGAAGTATTAGCTGGTAGATAGAGTTTTAGTTTGATTAAAAGGCCTTCGTGCCATACTTTATTGAATACTTGAGAGACATCGATAACAAGCGCGGAGCAGTACTTCTTTTCCTCAAAGGCTTTTCTTCTAACCTGTGCCATCCTGTGGGTTTGGTCGATGGTACTATGTTGACTTTTAAAGCTGAATTGGTGATTTGGAATGCAGTTGTTGACATTTAAGATCGGGGCCAGCTCGTTCTTAAGCTGTTTCTTAAACAATTTTGACATTGTGGGTGAAAGGCTAAAAGGCCTATACGACTCCACCTTTGAACGATCTCTACCAGGCTTAAGAATCATCTTAGCTAAGGCTACTTTCCATGTTTGCGGGAAGTGTTTAAGCCGTATTATGGCATTAAATATAAAAAGAATCAATCTTTTAGCAGTAAAAGGTAGCTCTAAAAGCATTTTGTTGCTTATTTCATCAACGTTTTTTTTCCATCCAGACTTGCGATAGCCTCTACAATATTTGAATATCGGAAACGTCTGGACGTCAGGATGTCTGGCAACAACATGCGGCAACTCGTTTACGTCAATGCATGCATTGGGACTAAGTACGTTCCTTAAATGGCTTGTAAGCAAAACGGATTTTTCTTGGTCAATTTTTGCCCAGGATCCTTTCAGATTTCGCAGTGGTGGTTTTGCGATTACGGGTCTTTTAAGACGTCTGGCTGTCCGCCATAGAGAATAGTTTGTTTGAGGAGTCGCGTCTAGACCTTCTAGGTATTCCTTAATTGATGACATTCCATGTACTTCTAGCAAGTTTTTTAATCGTATTTGTACATTCCTTCAGCTTATTTTTAAGGAGGGGCGATCTATACCTTTGCCATTCTCTTTGGGCTCTCCTTTTTTCACATAAGAGCTTTTCAACATCTGTTGAATAAATTTTGTTGAATCTGGCCTGACGTTAGGTGGAAGAAGCATTTTCAACGGCTTTTTTAATATTTTCATTGAGACTACTTAGGCACTCATCGATGTCTTCGGAAGTTTTTAAAAGTTGGTGTTCCGAACAGTGGGTGCTGATAAATTTTTTGTATTTTAACCAATTTCTTCTTTTTGACAATAAAATATTACTAGTTGCAATTTGGTGAGGACTACATATAGTAAATATTGGGGGTGAGTGATCAGACGATAAATCCTAGGAGGCTTGAGCTCAGGGGATATACCTTTTGCTACGCCAAAATCTATTACGTTATTCTGTTTTTGACGCCATTAAGTTTTCTTTATATATTATGAAGGCAGATTCAGTTCCCGTTAACTATATACCATTGCACCAAATTATATAAATGATTTAAAAGCTTCCGTTGGCCTCCATCAAAATATTTAAAACAGTAAACTTTTGCCCTTTTAGTGCTTTGTTCTTAGTTTTTTTTTCTATTGCATATCCGTTTCTTTTTTACAAAAGGGAAGCATTCTTGTTATAATCATTTGAAATTGTTTTAACATTTTTTTTTTAGTTTCTGTTTTTGTTTTCATCATGTGCTGCAGTACATTTAATTATGTGTTTTAAGCAGTTTATTACTTTTTTTTATAATTATCATCACTTCTTATGCAGCAGCTTTTATGAAAACGTTGCCATCATTATTTTATATGCAAAATGTCACACAGAGCAGGCAGTTTTTTATGGGTCGTTTCCGGCATAAATAAATTTTTTTTAAATGATGATGGCTTTCACTAGCACCTCTCATTTAAAACGTTTTGCTTTTTTCTTTAAAAAACTGTTCTTTGTGGTGGTGCTACTTTCATGTCAGGGTGACAACTGCATAATTTGTGTTGGCAAACACAACAATTAAAGATGAATTTTCTAGACCGAATGGGTTGTTATTTTTGCGTTTTTAAATGATTAAAGTAGCATCGTCCCTTATATTGTTAAAATTGTGGAATTATGGTATCTCTTGAATTTCTGAATAATATTTCGGTTTATTCCTGCTTAACTTACAATTTTATGCAAATATAAATGTCAAAACTACATAAGCGTATCTGTTACAGACCTTTCACAAAACAACTGCTCACAAAGAATGCAAATAAACTAACACACAACTAATGGCAATATAAAGAATTTTATATTTGAGAGAAGAAGTCACACTTACTATACGGTGTTCAGCTGTTAAAAACACAAAGAGTATTAAACACTTAGCAATTTCAAACTAAATCTTTTTTTACTTAAAAAAAATTTTTTTAGCTTTTATTTAAATGAACCAAATGTAATAAATATTAAGTAAATTTCTGCAAGAGAAACATAAAATTTCACGTTTAGCTTAAGAAATTACTGAACACCTCGCGTAAGATTTCTGAACGCGTGTTCACTCTCATTTCAAAGAAAAAACAATCCCGTTTGCCTTTTTTTAAAGCAAATAAGTTAAATGGATGTTGTTAATAGATAAGTACTATTGCCTTTTAAAGAGAACTATTAGCTTAGGGATAAGTAAATTATATATAAGCTTAAAAAGTTTCTTTCTATTACAATTATACAAAATATTAGTGAATAATTAATTCTTATATAAAAAAAATTGGATAAAAATTAACTAAAGATAAGAAATAATTATGGAGAAAAACTTTTTTTTTTTAAGAATTAATTAAAAAAACAATTTTTTTTTTGTTTAAACTAAATAAATAAATCACGTAAAAAATAAATAAAAATAAAAGTAAACTTTCGTTTATTAATGTAAAAGTTGAACTCGTATAGGTAACTATTAAACGCACGTTTACTAGTGCCCATATTTAACCCTGTAAAGTAAATAACAAAACCAGCTTTTAGCCTTAAGCTAACTACAAGCGTTCAAGGTACAAATTACATAATAAATATTCAGAAAAACTGCACGTTTATTTTATTTTTTTCTACGCAAATTTTTTCTGTGCACAAAGTAATTAAATTCCAATGGTTGCCAGCATGTTTAGACAAAAATTTTCAAAAAGGTTTGCAAATTGAAAAAAAATATATTTTTTAACAAATAAAAGCAAACAAGAATGAACAAGTAAATTACAGAAATATATTTTTCTTTAATTGGTATTTGTGTCCTAAAGCTTGTTGTGGCTTATCACATCTGAATTCATTAGCATAACAATTTATACCAAAGCCGTTTGATATGACGTTTTAATACCCTTCATATAAGTGATAAGGGTATAAATAAGTTTGTCAATCCGTTTGTAATTTCTAAATATCCATTTTCGACCACATAAAGTATATATTTTCTTGGTCTTTATAGATAGGGAACTTGATTTAGCGATGTTTGTATGTCCGTCTGCCCATCTGTCCGTGTTGGGGTTGAAATCAACTTTTTGAAGGCCCCCAATATTGCATCGACCCGCAAGGGTACTATCAGAAATATTTGCGAAAAAATTGCGGTTGGAATCCAGCAAAATCGCCAGATAGCTGACAGAGATATAAGGCAGAAACCACGATTACCGGTGTTTATTTCTTTAAAAATTGTACGTAAAAACCTCTACAACTGCGTCGGAGTTGCTCCTTTAAGGGTGCAATTTAAGACCGACTCCTAATATTTTTTTCTTACAAGCATTTATGTGGGATATACTAACATATTATAGCCGCCCCCTAACAGGATTGATAAACAACATTTTTTTTTTAATTTTATTAAATCGTTCTCAGAGCTTCCAAAATGCTTCTTCAAAGGTTAAATGTAACACCGACCCCAATTCATTTTTCCTCCCAAGCACTTTTGTGAAACATACTTACCCCCTATCTCCAGCTTCTAAAAGGGTTGCCATACAAAATTAAAAAACATGGTTAAAAACCCTACAACTTTTTTAGAGTCGGCCTTAGAGGAATAAAATAGATCACATACTCCCACTAGTTTTCCCTCCCAAAAAATATTTTCTCTATCACATAAGAGGGTTGCCGTATATAAGTTTTGTAAACTGTGTACAAAACTTATGTAAAAACGCCCATAACTTCCCCAGTGTCGGCCTTAGAAAAGCCAAGTGTACGAACGATCCCCATAAGTTTCCCTTCTCAAACATATTCCTAAAACATTCTTACCCCCATCTCCATCCCCAAAGGAGGCTCCCACACAAAGTTTGGGAAATTGTAATATACCTCCGCCTACAGCTTCCAAGGTGCCCGTGAGTAGGTCAAATGAAGGACTGGAAAATAACATTAAAACAAAAAAAATATAAAAATACAAAAAAAACTTTGGAGTTATGAATCGCCAATGTGAATGGTATATAAGATCCGCCACAGCCGAATTTTATAGTCAAATAGTTGACTAAAATAACTTTATCTCAGTCTTCTTTTTCCTTCCTTCATATAAAATGTTACGGAATATGACATGACATGGATAGAAAAACCAGAAAAACGAAAAAAGAAATATAAGTGGATGGATACAACCAAAAAATCTGATAAAATTTATTCTTATCTGTCTCTTATGGCATTTAGCATTGCAAATGAATGTCTGTGTATGTATGCGATTGTATATCTGTAAGTGTCTATAACTGCTGTTTGGTTGGTTTTTTGGTTTTTTCGAGACAAGAGTATTAAGAAATAAGTAAAAGAATAACTTTATTCTTTAAAATATTTCGCAGTCAGTTGTATTTAAATTTTGATAAGTTTCAAAATTGGTTGTTAAATGCAAATTGACATAAACGAATTTATTTAAAGAAATTCCGAAATAAAAAACCAATTGAAAGGAAAAAAATTTATAAAATTTTCATGTTACAACATTTTGATATGTTTGGTTTAATTGAATTGTGTTATACAATAATTTTATTTAAATTTGTTCTAAAGTTTATAAATACTTAAGAAGACTTTAAAAAAAAATTTAATAAAAATCAAGCACAAAAGAACAATGAGAAAAAAAATTTAAATCAAAACTTTGTTAATATAGTAAAAATCGATGAATATATTGTATGTATTAAGGAGCATTAAACTTAAATTGTTTTGGTGTCTGATCGCGTCACTTTTAATTCAGCCTAACCGAAAAACATTTTTGTTTTCTCAAACAAAGTTGCCAAAGTCCTTTCAAAACAAAAATTTAAGAAAAATATTTATTAAGTGAGTTTGGCTAGGTTAAGTCAACAGACGGCAGCAGAAATAATAGAAGGGAGCTTTTGCCACTTTGTTTTGACCATGAAACAGAAATAAAGAAAATTATAAATCACCGGTAGTTGGGAAAGGCTAACCTAAGCCAAATCTGACAAACTGTCTAGTGTGCTGGCACCAAAATGCCTATTTCGGACATCATTAAATGTCAAGCGGACGCACAACAGAGGTTGTATATACTCAAAATCTATTGCATCTTGAGAGCCCCTTTAAAAGTCATTTAAGGGCAGTTCCAATCTATGATGTGGATGCTAAATTAACAGTAACCGGAGTAGATAGGAACTACCGTTTCTAATTCAACTTGACTGCGCTGCCTGGTTTGTGTCTTCGCTATGATCCTTATGGAGATCGCTGTAGGGATCATATTGACTGCGCTGCCTGGTTTGTGTCTTCGCTATGATCTCTACAGCGATCTCCATAAGGAGCATATTGACTGCGCTGCCTGGTTTGTGTCTCCGATATGATCCCTACAGCGATCTCCATAAAGATCATATTGACTGCGCTGCCTGGTTTGTGTCTTCGCTATGATCTCTACAGCGATCTCCATAAGGAGCATATTGACTGCGCTGCCTGGTTTGTGTCTTGGCTAAGCTACTTACACAGGGTTGTTCATATAGTATATAAATGCTAAGCTACTTGCACAGGGTTGTTAAAATAAAAAGCTAAAGCATACTTTAAGGCGAAACACAATAGTTGTCAAACAAACAAGGATGCCACCTTGCGGTCATGTTTAATGTGAATGTAAGAGTTGTTTTTATACTAAAGATCTTTGTTTTTTGCTAAAGGTGCTGTCATTTCAATGCTGTTTTATACTAAAAATCTTCTTTTTAGTGTGTTTTCAAATCCATTTTAAACTAATGATCTTTTCCATGTTTATAATGGACAATATTATACTGTGAATACATAGGGAAATGTATACATGTTTAATGTGAATGTAAGAGTTGTTTTTATACTAAAAATCTTCTTTTTAGTGTGTTTCCAAATCCATTTTAAACTAATGATCTTTTCCATGTTTATAATGGACAATATTATACTGTGAATACATAGGGAAATGTATACATGTTTAATGTGAATGTAAGAGTTGTTTTTTACTAAAAATCTTCTTTTTAGTGTGTTTCCAAATCCATTTTAAACTAATGATTTTTTAATGCTTGTGGCGGAGCCAAAGCACTTTTTGTTTTTCCTACAAATCAATATGTATAGGTACAAAATGTAAGGGGGTGTTTAGTTAATAATAGAATTTGTCTTTATATTAAAATGTAAAATGTATGCACTGCATAGCATTTTTTCTTTATTAAAAAGAAGAAACGTTACATTTTTAATGCGTGTAGTTTGTATGTATTTTTTTTTTTTTATAAAAAAAATGTATCTGACAACTAGGAAAAAAAATTGTAAAAATCAAAATTATTGTGTGAAATATATGTAAAGAAATCCAAGTGTGGGAAACAATTATTTTCAAGATAGATAGGGTGTATAGCTAGTACATACATAGGCAGACAGATCGACATATAGGCAAAAATAAAAAATGTTTAAGAGTTAAAATCAACAGATGTAATTTTTCTGCTACTTTTGGTATGGATCATTACAAGTGAAAATTCTATTGTTTATTTAAGCGGTGCTTAGCACGCGTTTATTTATAGAGTAATTGAAAATCTATGCTAGTTTTATGATTTTATAATGTGTCTGTAGGTATGTATATGCTTCAGCAAGATGTAGATTATTTTTGGGTTATGCTGTATGACTTCATTTATTTTAGATTTTATGACTGGTGATATTTGTTTATAGTAAATGTTTAAATTTTTATAGATAAAGAAAAGCAAGTGTATGTATATATGTATGTATATATGTTTATATGTATATTACAAAGCAGATCAGGCAATAAGATTTATAATATGGGTCATGATGTTTATTTATAGTAAATGTTTATATATATGTGTATGTGGATAAATAAAGGAAAACACAATTATTTTGAATGCGTAAAGTAGGATTAAGCACGTGTTAAGTATGCTGTTAAGCGTAGTTTTGCAGTTAACAAGTATAGTATACAACCAATAAATTTATAAATAGCTAAGTAATCAGATACGGTTTCTGTTGTGGTTTTTTCATTGATATGTATGAATGTGTGTGAAACAGTTGATTTAATTAAGTTGTTTGAATACAAAAGCTTGACCCTAACCATACACAACAAAGTTGATTAGAAATAAAAATCAAAACAATACTATTTATGTATATATTTTATTTATTAATTTGTTTGAAAATTTTATAATATAATAATAAAAAAATAAATCTCATATTGAAGTATATACATATATATGTATATATATAATATTATTGAAGTTCATCTTTATTGATCCAAGAATTATGTTGATTGGAAAATCTCAACCATTTTACGTATACCTGGTGTCCCTTAGTTTTAATAACATTTTCAATCAAGTATGTATTTGGAAAATGTGTCTTTAATAGTTCATGTTCATAGAATCCACCAACAATCGGATTCCTTTGATAGTCTTCCAATAAATAAGTTATGGGGTTTGTGTTCTGTAAAGTACGAATTTTAAAAATTTCAGTTGTCCAGTTTGGAGTATATCCTTTTGAAAAAATTTATTTATATTTGCTAATTCGAACGTGATCTCCAACTTTTAGTTTATCAAATTCATATATTTTGGGATGATTATAGACTTGTTTTATTATAGAACTCTTTACCGTTATCTGTTTGCAATTTTTTTGGAATTCTCTTTAGCGAAAAAATAGATTGCATATCTTTGGTTATATCTTCACTACTTTTAGATTTTACGGGTACAGCCCAAGCAAACTTTGAAAATGTATCTATAACTGTTAAAATAAATCTATAGCCTTTGTTATATTTTGAGTAAACACCCATTTCAACAAGATCTGCTTACCAAAGATCATCAATTCCCTTGAGCACCACTCGACGTCGAATTATAAACATGGAGCATATCTATTTAAACGGTTTGCAATGAGCTTAGTTTTTCATTTAGACGTTCTTCAACTGAATCAATTTTGTAATTAAATAATGATCTCATTTCTTTTAGGGATTGATTGAGATTATTTACTATTATACTTTGATCATGTATTAATTTACTTATACGTGTCTCTACATTATTAAATTTTTCTGTAGTCAACACGTTTTGTTGTCGTATTATTTCGTTAAAACGATCCTCCATTTCCTTAATTCTCTCCATATACATTATATCTAGTTGTTTCTTTATTTCACTTAAATAACTTTTCATATAAATTTTGTTTACAGCATCGTTTTCCAATACAGGACTAGCAATATTTTTTATTCTCCGAAAGTTAAAGTTGAAATTACGATCACTATCCAAATGAATCTTGAAATGTTGATTTTGATATCTTACAGATTTTTCAATATAATGTCCAAACTTATCGATAGGCATTTTATGAATATGAATTGTTAACATTTTTAAGACTATTTATATAATAATTTTTGCTTCTCTCAATTCCTCAATAATTGATATAATTTCATTATTATGATTTGAGTGACCAGCTATTGTTGATGAAATCAAAAGACGCAATCTATCAACCAATTCATTAGGATCATCCCAATAAACATAATTATGCTTTTTTTTATTCAATTTCATTAAACCTTTTCCCTTATGAATTTTTTGTTGTTTCAATAGGTTTTTAATAATCGTTGTATATTTAATTGAACGATTTCCTTTAATTTGTCCATTAATACTGTTATTTCGTTTATGGACATTAGTCATCTCCAATATTTGTTTATAATTATTTAAATCTGTTTTATTATAACTGATTGGGTTCTTATATACTAACAATTCATATAAGCCTGATGTGAAGGGCCATTTTAAATTACCTACAGTAATATTGGTTGAATTGAAAGCGATGGGTTCATTACCCAGTCTCCATATTTGATTTTTATCCTTATGGGGACCATAGGTTTTATCATATATATTTAAGTTAACTTTTGATAAATTATATTGAATACTTTGATTGGGATGTATTGCAATGGTGTTATCATCATCATCATTGTTATCATCCTCATTATCAACATTATTATTATTATTTTCATTATTATCATCATCATCATCATCATCATGGTAATCATGATCATTTTCATCATCAAATGATTGAAACGTGTTTGAACTTTTCTCGATTTTCTTGTTATTAAAGTTTGGAGAAAACGTGTTACAATCAAGCTTACTCTTTTTATATGGTGTACTGAAGGCAATTTTATTATTCTCAAGATCATGTTTAGAAGAGTTATCCGGATATTTTTCATGTTTTATAATATTATTATTATTATTATTATTATTATTATTATTATTATTATTAGTTGATTGAACTAATTCTTTTAATGGTTTTGATATTGGTTTAAATGTCTTTTCCAGCAATTCATCATTTGCAATTTCTCCAAGCAAAATATTCTTATATTTCTTTTTTAAAATATTTCGAGTTTTAATAAGATTATTAACTAGATTTGTATTCATATTTATAGATTGAATTAGAAACAGATCCAAAACAGATCAGTTTAGCAGTTAGCGGTTTAATAGTTGAGAAGCTATTAGTTTAATAGTTAATCTTATACTGATTTTAAAATATATGTAATATTTCTTTTATAGATTTATAAATATATCGAAACCTTTTCTATATCGACCATTATTCATAGGATCATCCTTGTTAATAACTAGAAAACCATATTTTTCTTTCCAACACTCGACACATAACTTATGAAATGTTTTTAAGGTCATATCAGAACCAACATGATCATTATAAATATGCTTAATATTCATTACATCCTGTTTAAAAATTATAATCATATTTGCATTATCGCGAATCAAGTGTTTTGGTATACGTGTATAAGTTTGACATAAATAAAAACTATCAATATCTTTATGACGACCCATACAGAAGTAAGAACGTACATGATTTTGTTTCTCACAAGCTATATCGTCGAATATAAATACTGAATTTGGTTTAACTTCGTCTGGGGATAGAACATCATCATTATTGGAAAATGATGAAAAATTTATCTCCTTAATAGGTTTAATTAGATTTTCTAAGTACTTATATTTCGGTTGTTGTGTTGACTTTGAATATAAGTAAATATTTTTAAATTTTAATCCATGAGGACTTTCAATAAGACTGATCATCACATTTGTTTTTCCACAATTTGATGGACCTACAATAAGAGCTCGAATAGAATTCGGTAGTAATGAACTATGACGAATTTTATTTAATGAATCGAACTTTGATTCAATATTCTTTACATTAATCCTTTTATGTTGTTTAAAAAAACGCATTCTGAAATCTAATGATAACATAAGATATAAACCAGTCTCTTTTATTTGTCTTCAATCAATTTGATTTAAATCTTTAATCGATAAGGTATTAATAGATATGACAATCATTTATAAAAAGATATTCAGTCGTCATCCATACTTCATCGGTAAAGGTTTTCTGAATAAAATAATTAATAAACTTCCTATTGAACTTCATTTGCCAGGGTATCAATACTGTGGACCTGGAACAAAATTAAAGAAACGTTTAGAAAGAGGTGATCAAGGAATCAATCCATTGGATACTGCTTGCAGAGAGCACGATATAGCATACTCAAACAATAAAGATTTAGAGAAAAGACATGTTGCTGATAGAATCTTAACTGAAAAGGCTTGGCAAAGGGTTAATGCTAGCGATAGTAGTTTCGGTGAAAAATCAAACGCTTGGTTTGTTACTACTGCAATGAAAACAAAAACAAAATTCGGAATGGGTAACGTTATTAGTAAAACTAAAAGATTGTCTTCAGTAAATAAACATCAACTATTTAGACATGCATTGAAAAGTGCAAGAAAGAATATAAAAAAAACTGAAAACTTGAAAGATGCTATAAAGATTTCACGAAAAGTAGTAAACAATATTTTCAAGGGGGAAAAAAAATCATTAATAAAAACACCTCGAATAATACCTCTACCTAAATCTGGAGGTTTTCTTCCACTTACACCTATATTCGCTGCACTGAGCGCACTTGGTGGTTTAGCTGGTGGTGTATCTGGCATTACAAAAGCAATCAATGCAGTCAAAAATGGAAAGGAACAATTGGCTGAAGCAAAACGACATAATAGTACAATAGAAGCCATTGCGATGGGAAAAGGCATGTTCTTAAAACCATATAAAAAAGGATTTGGATTATATTTAAAACCTTATCAACAAAATTTTTAATAAAGCTACCTAAAAGAGCTCTTTCTGATGTAGATTTGAGAAATTATGGAAAACATATTCCAAATTTTAGAGGTGTGTTTATGTGTAACACTCTTCCAAGCAAACCATTTAAAAAAGAATGTGGAATAATCAATCTGGATACTTCAAAGGGACTTGGCACACATTGGGTAGCATACTGGAAAAACAACAATCAAATCGAATATTTTGATAGCTTTGGCAATTTGCAGCCACCAAAACAATTAATAAAATATTTAGGAAAAAACATTAGTTATAATTATGATAGATATTAAAATTTTAATACAATAAATTGTGGTCATTTATGTTTAAAATTTTTGTTTTCGAAGCTAAACTAAAAAGAAACTATAAATGTTTAATAAAATACATCGATTAAGAATTAAAAAGATTTTGTTTTATTTATATATATATATGTATATATAAAATTTTTTTTTTCATTTATTAAAAATTTTAAAAGAAATATTATAATTAAATAATTTTCCTTATTTCGCTTGTTAGAGGTGAGTATTCGATTAAGCGATCATGAATAACTAAACAGTATGCTGATGTTTTTTCTGGAATTGGTTTGTTTGCTTCAATATCAAATTCAATTCGTACATCAATAGGTCCAATTTTAACAGTCTCATTTTGATGTGAAACATCAACAACAATAAGCGGTGCGTAAGACTTATAATCATTAACATCCAGCAATGGTTCAGGTTCTCGCATGTAAAAGCTTTGTTGAAATTTTGCATACATATTATATAGTATAGAATACTGACCATTTTCAAAACGATTATTTAAATCGTCATATGGATATGACTCTGAGTTTAGATATACTTTTAAATTAGAGATATTACAATGGTCAAATATATTTCCTTGTTCTTTACTTTTCTCTTTTTGTAAACCAATTATAAGAAATCGTGGTCTTTCGTTTTGTGGAGAAAGCTTCACATTCCATAAAACCTTTGTATTCGTTGGTAGTGCAGGATTTACATGACAATCCCAACTACGAAATGCAATTGGTATAGAATTTTTGCTGTTGATTATCTTAAACATTTCCAATTTTGCAAAGTCCGATAGTTGAATATGCGGCATTTTCCATGTTATATCCAGAATTGTTAATTTCAAATGATCAGTTGTATTTGTAGGATAATATGATCTCTCATCGGATGTAGAACGTTGAAGAATGAGCTCATGTTTCGAATTTAATAGTATTTTGTTATAATCTTCAGCAAACCCCATCAACATTTTCAGAGGTATGCAACAGCTAAAATGACTTTTTTCTAAAACGAAAGTTTCGTCAAGACACCAACCAGCGTTTTTTAGTGTAGCACTTTCAGCCTTATTCAATGATACAAAATTTTTCATGGTGGATGAAATTCCAAGTTTGCGGGTACGATCAACTTCAAAACCATTAATTTCATAACGAATTTCATCAAACAAATATGAAACAAAGTTGTTTTTAAATTTCACATCTATAGCTGGAACCTCTTTGTTTGCTTCCGTCTTTACTATAAAACCATGAATGTAAATCATACTCTCACTTGGTAAGACAAAGAGATCTTGATTTTGAATTGGTATACGAATTTCATCATTGTTGTTGAATGATTTTAGATATGGAGAGTAACTATGATATTCTCTTTTTATAATACTCTCATCATATATAGGTTTTTGAAGGACATTTAGTATTTCATTCATGGTTGAAGATTAAATCCTAATGATTTTAAGTATTCTATATTATATGATGTTAAGGGATTTTTATTTTTTATACTTTCTCGAATGTGAGTTGATGAGGGATTGAATGGAAATCCTCTTTGCACTACGTTTTTATTGTAAATGATCATTATTCTGGTTTGAAGTGGAGTCTAAGAGTGATTTTTTCTCCTCTAAAATTTATAAGTTCACCGTCTTGATTTAAGATTCTAATCGTTATGTTGTTTATTTGCTGACAGTTGACGGGTAAATAAATAACATTTCGAGGTTTTTCGCTTATTTTATATCCTGGAGGAACATCAAGAGGAAATTCATGAATAACATGATTCGAAGTATTATTAATAAATGATCCGGTTGTTAAGTTGCTTTCAATGCGTATTGTATTAACATCCGTAATATGTGTAGGTAAGTCAGATTCAAATAACCTTGTAGTATTCAATTTATTAATATCTACAATGATCACTTCCAAAGATTTGTCATTTTGAAGATTTTGATTAGCGTTATAATATTTAGTTGAATTTACTTCTAATTTTCTTTTGCTAAATCCGAGCAACTTTCCTATACTGTTTGGTTGTGAAAAATCTATATCCATTGATGAGGTTATTTCAGTTTTAAGTGTGTTATTGTTAGCTTCAATAATTAGATAAATTGATTCATCAATATCTTTTAAGCTTGAGTTTAAGAAAAAAGCAATATCCTCAAGTTCATATGAACCAACCGGAATAGTAATAATATGATTTCCTATATGAAACAAATTGTTGTGAACATCTACATTGGGTATGGAATTGAATGTTACAAAATCAATAAGTCCACAAACATATTTTGTAGGGAGTTCAATTGGAGGAAAATATTCTCCAACCAGAGTTGAAGTTTTGCCTGTTAAAGATATTGTTATTGACATTTCAAGTATTCAGAATGAACTGATGTTTGATGACACTAGGTCACAAATAACAAACTTTTGTCTGTTATTTGTTTCTAGCATACTTTTTCTCATGGATTTGGACCTACTGAACACGAAAATGAATTTTAAAAATTTTTCTGTCGATTGGTTTGCGAGATACAAATTTTTTAATTTTTTTTTTTTAATTTTTGGAGGTACACTTACTATTTTGAGCATATCTTTAGTCTTCTTTGACCTATTTTATCCTACTACTACTCAAATTAAAGACAATTGAGCCGTCTACAACTTATTCTCAGAAAATTTTCAAATCGGGTTAGTAGTTTTGATGTTGGCGGCTTAAAAAGGTTAAAAAACTGGGTTTTTTTAGTAAAAATGTGGCTGAAAAATTCATATAAAAATTCATATAAAATATAAAACGCGATGTTAACAGCGATTTTAATTTTTTTACGTATAGCTGACACTTTTCCAAAGAAAATAAGCCCTTACTTAACAAAATCTGATGACAAATGGCCGACTTATTATTTTTTTGGTAAACGACCGAAATTCCGCTATTTTACGATTTTTTGATTTTCATTATTTGCACAGCTTACCTACCCAACGCAAACGAATAAATACATTTGAACTTAATTTAAAATAAACAAATTAGTCTTCGTATATTATTTTTTAATTTATTTACAGCACTACATGCTCATACATATTTAAACATAAGGAGACACGGTTATCAATTGCATTTCAAAACTGTCTGTGAAAGTGTAAAGAAGTTAATATTTAGAAAACGCAAGGAAGACAATGAGTAAAAGACTACGTGTGTTCGAGTGTTTGAACGATCCAGACAATTTCTGCAATGTTTGTGGCCAGTTTATAAAAAAAAATCACGCACACAAGTTTACTCCAGCAGTACAATTGCACTATTTGAATTATTTTGGTATTTCACCAAATATCACAGAACCATGGACACCTAAGTCGCTGTGTGATCTTTGCTATATAATCTTAACCAACTGGGCAGCTGGCGGAAGGTAAGAATTTTTATTTAAACACATTATACATAGCGAATATAGTAATTTATTTTAATTTTAGCCGCCATATGAAATTCGATACACCAATGATGTGGAAAAAGCCGCTATGCCATTCCACAGACTGTTATTTTTGCCTCACCACAAACAGTGGGGTAGGAAGATTTTTTAAATGGAACTACGCTCAAGTGGGATCGTTTGCGCTTCCAGTACCACATTCGCATGATGTGCCATATCCAGTGTGCCCTGGTGCATCTCTTCAAAAAGCAGAATCGTCAGAAGAAGAGTCCGAGTCAAATGCAAGCGAATTTGAGCCGGGTGCAAAGCGAAAATTACTGTCACAGGCCGAACTAAACGATTGGGTGCGCGATTTTGGTCTCACTAAGGAGAAAGCCGAACTTTTTGCGTCTCGGATGATACAGTGTGGATTTGTGGCTTCAGAAGTGAAAGTAACAGCGTACAGAAACCGTCACAAGGAGTATGCAAAATTTTATACAAAGAAAGACCAAATATGTTTTTGCAGCGACATTTCAGGCTTGTTCCAAGAGCTTCACCAAATTCACAACCCCAACGAATGGAGGTTGTTTATTGACAGCAACAAAGAGAGCTTGAAGGCAGTTCTCTTACATAATGGGAATGAAAAGCCATCTGTTCCTATTGCTCATGCGGTTCATTCAAAGGAGAACTATGAAACTATGGACATTTTGCTGAAATGCATAGAGTATAGGAAATACAATTGGAAAATATGCGCCGACCTTAAAGTTGTGGCCATTCTGTGTGGACTCCAAGGAGGCTATACGCGACATTGCTGTTTTCTGTGCCTTTGGAATAGCCGCGCTGATGATCAGCATTATATAAAAAAAAAATGGCCGGTACGAACGAAACCTGTAGTTGGAGAAGCGAATGTTCAGCGCAAACCACTAATAGAGAACCGTGAAAATATAATACTTCCGCCGCTGCACATAAAATTGGGTTTGATTAAAAATTTTGCCAAAAAATTAGACAAAGAAGGTGAAGCTTTTGCCTATTTACGGTCAATTTTCCCTTACCTTTCGCTGGCAAAAATTAAAGAAGGAGTCTTCGCAGGACCCGAGATAAAAAAAATTTTGAAAGATGAAAAATTCCCAAAGCTGTTATCACCCATCGAAGCCGCATCATGGAATTCCTTCAGGCTTGTTGTGGAAAACTTTTTAGGAAACAACAAAAGCCCGAATTATAAGGACATAGTTGAGGATCTGGTAAAGAACTATGAAGCCATGGGAGTGCACATGTCACTTAAAATACACTTTCTGCATTCTCATTTGGATTTTTTCCCTGAGAATTTAGGAGACGTGAGCGACGAACACGGCGAGCGCTTTCATCAGGAATTGAAGGCTATGGAACGACGCTATCAGGGCATCTATGACACGGCTATGATGGGTGACTATATTTGGACCCTAATACGTGAGACCGATTGCAGCGAATACAAAAAACAAAGAAGAAGTCAGCAGTTTTTCCACATGGCATAAAATGTACACTTATATCTTTGTTTTTACTCAAATAAATTAAAAAATAATATACGAAGACTAATTTGTTTATTTTAAATTAAGTTCAAATGTATTTATTCGTTTGCGTTGGGTAGGTAAGCTGTGCAAATAATGAAAATCAAAAAATCGTAAAATAGCGGAATTTCGGTCGTTTACCAAAAAAATAATAAGTCGGCCATTTGTCATCAGATTTTGTTAAGTAAGGGCTTATTTTCTTTGGAAAAGTGTCAGCTATACGTAAAAAAATTAAAATCGCTGTTAACATCGCGTTTTATATTTTATATGAATTTTTATATGAATTTTTCAGCCACATTTTTACTAAAAAAACCCAGTTTTTTAACCTTTTTAAGCCGCCAACATCAAAACTACTAACCCGATTTGAAAATTTTCTGAGAATAAGTTGTAGACGGCTCAATTGTCTTTAATTTGAGTAGTAGTAGGATAAAATAGGTCAAAGAAGACTAAAGATATGCTCAAAATAGTAAGTGTACCTCCAAAAATTAAAAAAAAAAAATTAAAAAATTTGTATCTCGCAAACCAATCGACAGAAAAATTTTTAAAATTCATTTTCGTGTTCAGTAGGTCCAAATCCATGAGAAAAAGTATGCTAGAAACAAATAACAAAATGGCTGTTGCCTAGTGTGATTATTTTATCTGATTTAAGTGTTAAATAATAAATCAAAAATGTATTTTATAATTTTATGTTTTCTTTATTGATATTTGATTTAATAAACTTTCTTAAGAGTATTACATTTTTTTGAGCATATATACAATATTTTCTATGATAACAACAAACATTTACGGATTTATCATTTTGATATAATGTTTTTAAATTTGGACAATTTAGATCATCTAGGTTATAAAAATTAATTTTATCCTTAAAAATATTTTGAATCCACTTAATTTTTTCTAATCCTTTAGCATAATAAATAAAATTTTTATCTTTAACATGCGCAATATAATATTCCATAATATTTGTTAAGGTTGAATCGCCATCTTTCCATTTTAATCCATGATGATGATTATAAAGCCAATTAATTGAATATTTTTCTTTTGTTGTCAACAATGAATATGAAAAAGGTGGTTTAATAATAAATGTTTGTACTTGTATATCGTTAATTGAAATACTCAGTTCTTTTTCAATGAATTTATTGTTTAGATAAAAACCTTGTACATCTACAACTAATATTCTCTCCTCAGACATTGTGTAATACTAATCAAGTCACAACGACGTCTGTAGAACTGTTTATAAAGTCTATGTTTTTAAATTATTATAAAAATTCATTATACATAATGATTGTTCCCAACTTTATCGATAAGGGAACACTTACAGGTATCAGGTCCACAAGTTGTTTCATTATTGAACCACACACAATTGGTGTAATGATATCTTAATTTTAATTTACTTTTCTTATAAAATGCATATTCATCGAATTGAGTTTTTAATTTCTTCAAAATAATCTCATATTCATACCACAAAAACCATGTAAACCATGTAAAATTTTCGAATAAAACTGATTATTCATTTTTTTCTTATTTTAATTTTTTATTTATGTTAAATAAAACTTCTTAACACATCAACAACAAAGTTTATATTAAGTAGTAGTAAATGTATTTCATCATATTAGTTAATTTATAATATTTCCATATCCAAATCATGTGTATAATCTTGAATGTTGATTAATGTAATATCGGATCGGTATGTAGTATCATCCTCAGAAACTGCCTCAATTTCACCATTACTTAAAATTCTCTCGTATTCAACTTGACGGTATTCGAAACATGAAATATTTAATCGACGTTTCAAGTAATTGCTGTCATATGTACAACGGATTCTCAATTTTATATTATCTTTGTATTGAAGTTGAAAATGTCTATAAAATGGAGCCGAACTTTCAATTATTCCCGCAATATTTTTTTCTTTTTTTACTAAATCTTGCCTAAATGTTTCAATAGCTTGTTCAACAGTAAAAGATTGATTTATAGGTGGTGGTGGTGAAGAGTCTTCTTGGTCTCCGTTTGATTTATATTCTGTTTTTGCTGTTGACTCGTTGTTTTTATTTAAATCATTATTAAACTTTAAAAGTTTGAAATTTAGTTGTATGCTCACAGTATCATTATTTGGCAATTTTATTGCAAATTCTGTATTTTTAAGTTCATTTTCACTCAAATCAATAGGTAATGAAGCTGAAAACACTTGTATGATACAGATATATGAAAACAATGTGATAAAAATATTTTTCATTTTAGTTTTTTCTTTTTAATGGATATGTTCTTAAGTTAGCGATATATTTTTGAATGAGATGATAAGAATTGTTTCTCATATTTATATACTAATTTAATAATCTTCATATTGAAATGAGTCATCATCATCGCTAACACCACCAGCTGCTTTCTTAACTTTACTATTATTAACTATTTTTTGAGGGAGGAGAAGATTTTGAGGGAGGGGAGGTTGTTGCTGATTTTTATTCAATGAGCGGATATCAGTCTTACCATTATAAGATTTAGTTGGATCACTAAAAACATGTTCATCTATTTCACTATAAACACATGATGGTTTGTATGAGTATACATTTATATCTTTAAAACCACCCTCATAGACTGTTCCAACTAGTGTTATCATACCACCAATAACCTCAATTTTTATATGTTGATTGTGACTAAATTGAAATATTGGAATATTCGTTGGCATTTGTTGTCCTCTATTAAGAGAAAAAATTTGCGTTCTAGTCCCTCCTTCTGCGGTTAGAAACACCTGCATCATAATATCCAAAACTATTGCATTTATTATTTGAAAAGTTTTCCACTGTACATGACAAGTACAATATTTATCGCCAGTTTTTAAAAATTGACCCCAATACATATTCATCAAAGGTTTTAATTTAACTGAATCTCTTTTCTAAAAACGTCTTATACTATCAATTATTGAATATAAATAATCAGTTTAAAAGTTCGTTTTACGGTGAAAAATAACATGAGAAATAAAGAAAGCAATAAATAAAAGCAAAAACATAAATTTTTTGTTTTAATTTTTATTATTTGTTATTAGTTTTATTTAATCATTCATCTTGTTAGAAAATTCATAACATAATCGTGTTAAATCAATTTCAATATCTCTGTCATATGGACAATTCAGTTCACAGATTTGTGTAATAGTTTTATTTAACTTAGAGCAAGATGGTATATAATATTCATAGTATTAAATTTTTCTGATAAATTTTACTCAAGTTTATCATAATTTTTTAGCCTTTTAATTAATTGTTGATATTTTTCAATTATTTTGAAAACCCTCTCTTTTCTCATATGGAAAAAGTAACATCCACAGAGTCCAACTACATCTCCATCGGAATTTTTGTGGGGGCAAGGTTTATTAAATACATTTGTATCGGAATACTGCTTTTTGAATGCATTAATAAATTCTAAATCTTCTTTGAAAATTAAGTTTTCAAATTTTTGTAGAAAATCATTGATATCATCCATCTTTCTTGGTGAATGTTATGGTTGAGACTGTATATATCATAAGTTTTCAACCTTTTATATAATATTATAATTAATTATCTTAAAATAATAATAAAGAAAAACAACAACATAGAAAAAAGTTTCTAATAAATCTTTAAGTTTTATTTAAATGTTTGAAATTCCTTTACATTATAGTAATCTCTTATAGTATAAGTCACCTTTATCTCTAATTTATAAGAATCATTTTCTTTTTCATCATTTGAAGCAATTTTGGAGATTAAATAAATACCAGTAGATAGGTTTTCTATATCCTTATCAGTGAGAGAGTTAAATCTCTTAGGAAGATATAACATTTTTGAGTCCAATTCCAAAACAATTACATCTCCATATTTGGTATTTACACGTTTTGCTTGTATAATGAAATAGTCCTGTCCATCTTTCATATCCTTAAGACTTAAGGATTTGTTTTAAATTTAATCGGTTAAAGGTTGATACCAAGTCCGTATTGATGTTCATCGTTGAAATCTTTTTTATTTAATGTTTAAAAAGGAAAAACAAAACTATCAATTTATAGATAATTTTCTAAATCAACTTGTTTTAAGATTAATCAGGTAATAAAAATTACTCATCTTAAATTATAAACTCTTAAATAAACTCTTACTAGAAAGAAAATTTAAAGGAAAGAAAAAAAATATAAGCCCATTAAACAAGAAAAAAGAAATAAACGTCAGAAAAATAGTTTTATTTATTTATTTTATTATTTTTTAAATAATTTTCAAATTATTAAAATAAAACAATATAACATATATACATACATATATATACATACATCCACCCTAAAACCGCACTTGGTGGTTTTCTACACTTGCTTTTCTTTATCTATAAAAATTTAAACATTTACTATAAACAAATATCACCAGTCATAAAATCTCAAATAAATGAAGTCATACAGCATAACCCAAAAATAATCTACATCTTGCTGAAGCATATACATACCTACAGACACATTATAAAATCATAAAACTAGCATAGATTTTCAATTACTCTATAAATAAACGCGTGCTAAGCACCGCTTAAATAAACAATAGAATTTTCACTTGTAATGATCCATACCAAAAGTAGCAGAAAAATTACATCTGTTGATTTTAACTCTTAAACATTTTTTATTTTTGCCTATATGTCGATCTGTCTGCCTATGTATGTACTAGCTTTACACCTTATCTATCTTGAAAATAATTGTTTCCCACACTTGGATTTCTTTACATATATTTCACACAATAATTTTGATTTTTACAATTTTTTTTCCTAGTTGTCAGATACATTTTTTTTTTATAAAAAAAAAATACATACAAACTACACGCATTAAAAATGTAACGTTTCTTCTTTTTAATAAAGAAAAAATGCTATGCAGTGCATACATTTTACATTTTAATATAAAGACAAATTCTATTATTAACTAAACACCCCCTTACATTTTGTACCTATACATATTGATTTGTAGGAAAAAACAAAAAGTGCTTTGGCTCCGCCACAAGCATTAAAAGATCATTAGTTTAAAATGGATTTGGAAACACACTAAAAAGAAGATTTTTAGTATAAAAACAACTCTTACATTCACATTAAACATGTATACATTTCCCTATGTATTCACAGTATAATATTATCCATTATAAACATGGAAAAAATCATTAGTTTAAAATGGATTTGAAAACACACTAAAAAGAAGATTTTTAGTAAAAAACAACTCTTACATTCACATTAAACATGTATACATTTCCCTATGTATTCACAGTATAATATTGTCCATTATAAACATGGAAAAGATCATTAGTTTAAAATGGATTTGAAAACACACTAAAAAGAAGATTTTTAGTATAAAACAGCATTGAAATGACAGCACCTTTAGCAAAAAACAAAGATCTTTAGTATAAAAACAACTCTTACATTCACATTAAACATGACCGCAAGGTGGCATCCTTGTTTGTTTGACAACTATTGCATTTCGCCTTAAAGTATGCTTTAATTTTTTATTTTAACAACCCTGTGCAAGTAGCTTAGCCAAGACACAAACCATTCACATCGCGGTAGTGATCTTAGCGGAGACACAAACCAGTCAATATGATCCTTATGGAGATCGCTGTAGGGATCATAGCGAAGACACAAACCAGGCAGCGCAGTCAATATGATCTTTATGGAGATCGCTGTAGGGATCATATCGGAGACACAAACCAGGCAGCGCAGTCAATATGCTCCTTATGGAGATCGCTGTAGAGATCATAGCGAAGACACAAACCAGGCAGCGCAGTCAATATGATCCCTACAGCGATCTCCATAAGGATCATAGCGAAGACACAAACCAGGCAGCGCAGTCAAGTTGAATTAGAAACGGTAGTTCCTATCTACTAACCGGTTACGGCTGCCATTATGTATCTCAGCCTCTGTATGTCCAGACGAAGAAAACATTTCAAATTTTTTCACCATCTGCTCTCAGCGAGTGGTCAACCGTCTTCCAATTTTGCATCATCTATTGCTAGTGTATCAATGAGACAGCTGCCTACATTGGTCCCATATTTCTGCACGCATATGAAAAAAGCATTCCCATCCAGTTTAAGCTATGATGTAGAGAAAACATAAATAATAGATCCAATGTCGGCTCAGCTGAAGGCAAAATATTGGAATTTTCGCCAAAACCCTGCAGTACCGTACCCAGTTAGCCGCTTTGCCAATTGCTGACAATTCAGCCTGATATCCGGATTCCTGTTTATTCCTTCCTTCCTTCCTTTGACCAACTAGTGTTTGCGAGCAGATGATTTAATCGCCCTTCTCTCTGACTTATCGAAGTAGTTTTTTTTGCGGAGAAAAATTTTAGGTGCGTTGTAGTCACTTAAAGCAGGGCAATCAGTAAAATAAAAAGTAAAATGTTCTAAGTCAATTTGACCAGAATAATAATTTTTAACATATAGACGAGCCATGACAGAGTCCTAGGCTTTCAATAAGACTATAACTCCATGAAAAAAATACGGTTCTATCACTGTCTTACAAAAACAATTGGCATTCCTGGGACTGAGGCTCTAGGTCTTGCCAACAGCACTTTATCTGCCGTCTGTACTTTTGCCTAAACCATCTGCCTCTAGGAAAGTTCTTTTAGACCTCCAGACAGAATCAGTACCACTTTATTTAGTTTTGGTTGGGGGTGTTAAAGAGATGTAATGTTGTATCTGCTCGCGAACACCACAAGCTTTGTGCTAAAAAGGACAGCCCATGCTCTTTACTCACTGAGTGCCAGAAAAAAGCACCAGTGTAATTACCCGATATTACCACTGACACATTGTCTGCATATACGGCAGGACTTAGTCTCATCGCATCTGTATTCCTGAGAAATATGTTGACAGCCACGTATTTCAGCAATTGTGATAACATTTTTCTCTCAAGAGTACTTCTTTTCGCTAGTTATGAAACACCAGCTCCTGTCATCGAAAATGTTAATATTTCACACTCCACTATTGAATATTATGCTGTTTAAGAGATTGATGTTATTAAGGGCACCTAAACTTAGTCGAATTCTAAAAATTTTTTGCACTAAAAAGCACAGTATTTTGATAACCACTGACATCATTTAGACGGATTTGCATTTATTTTTGCTTTCTAACGTATTCGCTTGCACCCTTGTATGCTGAACATGGTTCGGAAAGTTTGGTTAAGCAAAGTTTGAAAGATTGAAGAATAAACGCAAAATCAGAAAAATTCTAAAAAACTAAACAAAATGGCAAGACAAATTAGTTACCTGCAATCCCGCAATAGGGGAAGATGCCATTCGGACTTTTTAATTAATTAAAATTTATTTTTGTTTGCTAACAATTAGATAATAAAGGCGGAATTCCAAAACGCAGTTTGCTTTGCATCACGAAATTTCAAGTTTTTCCTAAAAGCAAAGATGAGGTTTTTGATAATATCTTCTACTTTCAAATGGGTGTTTACAACTATATTATTGTTCTGGAAGCAAAAAACGCTGTCAAAATTGTAAAGAGTGCATAAGGGAAGAAGTTGAAAATTTGTAATGCAAGACAAACAGCGTTTTGGAATCCATCCAAACTTCATATATTAAAGCATATTTTAGCATAATTTTAATTTTATTTTAATATGTTTATCCTATCTGACGTTGATATTCAATTACTGACTTAAAATAATTATTTCAATTATTACTGTCATTAAAAAAAAATAGAGATAAAAATTAACAATCTTGTTGAATTTCATCTTTTTTTACCAGCGTCAATTTGTAATTTACACTTTACATACAATTAATATTCTCATCATCTTTACATTTTGTTTTTTGTACATTTTGCAGCTTGCCGTTATGAAAAAGGCTCCTGGTCTGAATGTGCTACTGGTCAAATGACACGGGCTGATAAGTTGAAGGCAACCAGCGATCCATCGTGTGAAGCAACACGTGTCATTAAGAAAAATTGCAAACCAGGCAAATCCAAGGACAAGACTGCCAAGGAACAGCGTAAAAATAAAGATAAAGGTAAGTTGTCATTTGCTCAGTAAAAGAGTAAAACCAACAACTCTAACTGCTGGCCGAAGGTAATTGAATAAAATTATTGTTAAAGCATTGAAAAAAAGGAAAATTAATTAATGGTAATAGTTATGGCAAGTTAATAGTGCCTTAAGTAAATCTGCACTGGCTTAAGGGCAATAATTTAATTGCGTGCAAAAATTAAAAAGAGCAAGAAAATCCTGCATTTTTAGTTTTTCCATCTGCTTGCATTAATTGATATTGTTGCTTAAGTCTATTAAGTTTAACAATTTAAACGTGGCAGTTGGGCAGCTTTCAAATTTATTATAAATTTTTTTATTTATGACAAGCTAATCTTAGGATCTTTTCAAATGACTAGATGTAAGGCCAGTAGAAATTGTCATCAACAAAATATTTTGAACTTATTTTTAAACAAACTTTTAATAAAAACTATTTAAAAGCTGTTTTTTTTGAAGAAGTTATAGCTATATTTCAAAAATTTAATACTTCATTAAAAAGGATATATGAAATGCTTCTAAATTCTTGCGTTAAGTTTGATTTTTATCCTTTTAGATTATATATTTTGGTGCCATATCAGCAATTTTTAAAAACAAAATTTTAATTTAAATTTTATATGGGAGATCATAATTAGATCTAATAAAATTTAGCAAAAATCATACATTGCCCTGATTTTTCGCCTAAAGGACAGCCGTTTTAAATGTGGCAAATTTAAGGCCATACGAGTTTCCCTTAACCCTTATGTGGCTGACAAAGTACCTGAGTGCCTACATATAAATGTCACAGAAAAGAAAATTTCAACAACAGATTTATAAAAAATACATACATTTATTTGGAGGTTTTAATTTTTATTAGGAAGTTAGCCTTTACTAGAGGTATATGATCGGACTACTTCACCCTCCCTGTATAACTGACCAGTGAATAGTTAGACTCAATACCCCCATTTCTCCGTTTTCTGTAGGCGTTTCGCAACAAGTTTGCTCGTAGCATACGGTGGATAGTCCTTATTTCTCGCTTTATTTAAGTCAACATGTACGTTTGATCATTTTAAGGACTCCAACGTTGCACTTTAGGCTAACTGATGTCCATTTCACCACCCAAGCGTAAAACTGTGCCTGCCTTGCTATGGCTCCTGTTTAGAAGGTGTCTTATCTTTTGACTCAGGCCCAATTTTGAGCCAAAAGTCCTTCTACATAGTAGTAAAATTTTCAATTTAATATCGGATCTAGAATTTCTTCCATGTACTTGACCCTTTTAAATGTGATCATCGTCCTACCCCAAAAAAGGCGCTTATCATAGTAAGCGGTTTCCTTTTACCAGTTAAAGACAAATCTTAGCCTTGTTTGGGTTCGCACTTACCAGGCTTAGCCCAGTCATGAGCAATATTAAGAGCATCCTCCACCTTTTTACAAAGATGATTAGTATCGTTTCCCCTCAGGGGCATAACCATATTGTCCAGGTAGTAAGCTGGGTCAAAACTCCATCAGTTAGAACCCCTTGTAGGCTTTGTATTGTAGTAGGCCACCGAAATTCGGAAACATGTAACCTTGTAGGATTTCACGTTTCAAACTATCATCAATAGTAACACCATACAATCCGCGTGTTATCCTAATGTTTCTTACCATGCAACCGATTCAGTATGAGATCAACGTAAACCTTGTCTAATGATTGGATAAGCGTGTCGGATCGAACAGTTAAAAAAATTCCCTCAATAAAGAAAATGGCATTTATGGATTTTTCAATATAGTGTGCACAGCTGTCTCCCCAGATCTTCCGTTAGTATAGGCATGTTGCCAAAATCGTAGTCTGTCATGTGGTATTCTTCTCTTTATTAAAATTTTCCAGACTTTGTATGGGAGCACCCTTAGGCGATGGAGATAGGGGGTAAGTATGTTCTAGGAATATATTTCCAAAGGGAACTGTAATGGGGGTCAGTCATACACTTCATTTCCCTAAGGCCGACTTTGGGGAAGTTAAGAGCATTTTTACATAATTTTTGTAATATTTGTATGCCAACCCACTTAAGTGATAGTGATAGGGGGTAAGTATTTTCTAGGAATATGCGAGGGAGTGAAAACAAATTGATATCTTTCATAAATTGTAGGGGTTTTTACCCTATTTTTTTAATTTTGTATTGCAACCCTGTTAGATGCTGGAGATAGGGGGGGAAGTATGGTATACAAAAAAGTTTGGGAGGAAAAACTAATATGACCTTTAAAAAAATTAAACTCTGTATGGCAACCCTGTAAAAGGGCGTAGATAGAGTGCAAGTATGTTTCACAAAAATGTTAGTGAGGAAAAGTTAGTGGGATTCGGTCTTACATTCCACCCATGTAGGGTCAACTCCTGGGTAGTTGTAGAGGGATTTCTGTACAAATTAAAAAGAGTTGATTTTAACCATAAGCCGGACGGATGTAAAGGACATAAAAAGCTTTGAATTTTTAACCATGGGTCAGAGCTATATAATACTTGGTTTAGTTGACTATAACTTCCTTGATTTGTTATTAAGTCCTTAAATTATTTTTGTATAATATTTTAAACGAAATACATATATATTATATAATAATCGGGCTTAATATTCTCTATTAAACTATAATTTAAAAAATTTTTCAAAACAAAATATAAAAGGTTTCATTTCAAAGGCCAAACAAATTGTAAAAAGTTTTGTATAAATTTCTTCTTAACAACTACAATATTCATTGCATAAACAAAGTAGTTGGTATTAAAAAATCTAATTGCACTTTGTCTTTTTTTTTGTTTTTTTTTTATTGTTGGCTGTCACAAAAGGACTTTTCTTTTCTCAGGGTGTGTTTTGTTTGCTCTTTACTTGGTCATTTTCTAAGAAAACTATTTAAATAAAAATGCATGTTTCTACGTTTGTTTCCTTATCGCTTGCTAAATGTTACAAGGTTGTATGCTAAAACTAAAAAGTATAAGAAAAACTTACTTTATACTTAAGTTTGTGGCTTAACACTTGCCCACTTTTAAGATGACACTATGAAACCCAGTTGCTGAAGAGCCTTAAAATTTCCTGCCGCCAAGATTAAATGCAAAAATATATTATATAGAACCTTTTTATATTGGGCAAGCGATATGTGAGTGTTACTGTTCTGCCAACATTATTTTGTTTTGATTATTTTTATTTTGGGACATTCTTTGTGCCTGCACTAAAGAAAAACTTTAATTAGTTTGCTGCCAAGGTGGGGCAACATTTAGCTTTTTAGTAACGTTTTTTAGAAAACAAACTTTTGCCAAAAAGAACTCAAAAATAAATAAAATATTAAAATGTTTTCCTTTGCTGTCATCTGATTAAGTATTTCTATACTGCTGAAGAGGATAAAAGAACATTCTTTTAGAGGATGAGATGAAAAGTTTCACACAAATTTTTTTCTACTTTTTCTAGGAGAAGGAAAATTACTTGAAATGGTTTTTTATATAAACAGAAACTAATCTTTTTAGGAAAAAAGAGACAAAAGGACTTCAATGGCATCTATTAATTTTGTTTGTTTTTTTTATTTAAAACCAAAAAAATAATTAAGTTGACAAAATCATTCACGTTGGCTAAAAAATAAATTGCCGTAATTTAGAAAAAAATCTTTAAGAAAATTTTAAAAATCTCTTACTTTATAAAACGCGTTTATTTAATTAATTTTTTTAAATATATTTTAATATTTATATTTTCAGGTGCCCGCAAAGGCCGTGCCTAAATTTCTTATTCAAAGTCTTTACTTAAAGACACCCAGCGAGATTATTCTGTTTTTAAAAAATTAGATTTTAAAATGATCAACATGATAAAGTAAAACAACCTTCAAAGTATAAGTTATACAACAAAGAAAAATATAAAAAAAATAAAAATAAAAAAAAATATTGAGTTAAGAAAAAAAAACAACTACAACTTATACACAAAACATACATAAAAATATTATTAAATAACAAAACCAGATAAATAGTTTGCGTAATAAATATTACTCAGAAAAAATAAATAAAAAAGAATAAAAATAAACCCCCTTTTCCATTAAATAAAAAACAACTAATAATAGTTTCTAAAATTATTTATATATTTAACCTAAGCTCAAATTACCGATATATAATAAATTTTTTTTTTCTTTCAACCCTGTTCAGCCATAAGCCCCAAATTTCCTGGGGGATGGTATCACAACTCTATTTTAAATTGGAAAGAAAATATTTTTAAAACTAAATATTTTTTAAAAATAATTTTTATAAATTACAAAATAATAAAGAAAACAATAGTAAAGACAACAACAAGAAATATACATTAAACCAGAAATACATAACAAAAATAATACTGGTAAAACAAAATTAAATAAAAAACAAATAATATATACATTAGAAGTTGCTAAAAAAAGCTAAAAAATGAATAAAAAAAACCTAAAGAGAAAAATATTGAAAATTTAAGATCCCCTTGACAACCAACAACAGAACATCGTTTACTCATTCGCAAAATACAAAACTATAAATTTCAAACATAATAAGAATATTCTAGACAAAACTCAAAAGCATTAAAAAAAATTAATTTCAAAATAAAAAGTATTTTTTAAATATTTTGTGTTTTTCAAATCAGAGTAAAGAAAAATTTTGCAGCCTTTTTAATATTATATTTTTTTTTCAATTTATTTTTTTCTTCTTCCTAGAATGGTTTAATTTTTTTTTCAAATATTTTTATTTCTAAAAAAAATTTAAGCCAAATTTTAATTAATATAATTATGACACAAATTATACATACATTAACAAAACCTAAAAAAAAAATAAATTATACCAGACATAATTAAAAGATAAGTTTATTGAAAAAATATCCAACTCAAGAATATTAAAGAAAAAAATTACGAAAACATTTTTCTATAATTTTTTTTTGTTTTAAGACTAAAACAAAACAATTTAAAAGAAAAAAAAACACAAAAACAAAAATTAATTACAAATAACAAAAATAAAAAAAAGAAAACAATTATATGATAATTATTAGTTGTATCCTTTAACCGATCAATAAAAATTTAAAAAGTTTAAAACAAATATTTTTACAATATATTTTATTATAAAGGCGACTAAATAATTGCGTAAGTAGTGGTAATGACACGTTTTGTTTTATAGACCTTTTTTATAATTCAAAAAATGATGTTTGGGAATAAGGGCGTTAATTCAAGAGTTCAATGCAAAAATATTAAATAAATTCATTTGATCATTGTACAGGTTCATTAAATCTTATGTAAAAGTTCATTTTTCCAACGAATTATTTGATTGCGTCAATGTATAGGTTCAATTATAACAATGTATTGGTTCATTGAGTCAATGTTTAGATTAAATTAATTTAATGCAAATTTTTATTAAAACCATATCTAAGTTCATTGGGCCAATGTATTGATTTATTAAATTCAAGTTAAAAGCTCATTGTTACAATGTCTAAGTCTGGGATTCGCAAAACCACTCACGCATGTGCGTGCTCACTGAGCATTTAAATAATGTTTGGTAACAAGGCCGTTAATTCAAGAGTTCAATGCAAAAATCTTAAATAAATTCATTTGGTCAATTTACAGGTTCATTAAATCTTATGTAAAAGTTCATTTTTACAACGAATTATTTGATTGCGTCAATGTATAGGTTCAATTATAACAATGTATTGGTTCATTGAGTCAATGTTTAGATTAAATTAATTTAATGCAAATTTTTATTAAAACCATATCTAAGTTCATTGGACCAATGTATTGATTTATTAAATTCAAGTTAAAAGCTCATTGTTACAATGTCTAAGTCTGGGATTCGCAAAACCACTCACGCATGTGCGTGCTCACTGAGCATTTAAATAATGTTTGGTAACAAGGCCGTTAATTCAAGAGTTCAATGCAAAAATCTTAAATAAATTCATTTGGTCAATTTACTGGTTCATTAAATCTTACGTAAAAGTTTATTTTTACAACGAATTCTTTGATTGCGTCATTGTATAGGTTCAATTATAACAATGTATTGGTTCATTGGGTCAATGTTTAGATTAAATTAATTTAATGCAAGTTTTTATTAAAACCATATCTAAGTTCATTGGGCTAATGTATAGATTTATTAAATTCAAGTTAAAAGCTCATTGTTACAATGTCTAAGTCTGGGATTCGCAAAACCACTCACGCGTGTGCGTGCTCACTGAGCATTTAAGAGAGAAAGTAGTCTATTTTGCCAGACAACCAGTGCGGCCAGCTAGAGTTTCTAGAAATGTTTAATAAAAAACAAATTTTTAAATAACATTCAATGCTTGTTTTAAATTATATCTGCGAGTCTTTATTTTCTTTATAAAAAGTATATAAAAGCAAAATCAGAAATAAGTTAAGTAATAAACATGTCAAAGGTCTTATCCGCATAAAATATTGTCAATATATATTTAGTCTATTAGATTTTGCAAAACTAAGTAGTATGGCAAAATTATTTCACATATATGAAAATTTTACTTTAACATAAGCGGCAAAATTTTGAAAATATTTCATTTCAAAACTTTCTCAATACAATTTTAAACTTTCAACTATGGTCACCCTATTGCCATAAGAGACAAATAATTACGCTCAAAAACAAGCAATCAACACAATCAAAACATAAGAATGTATGTGTGTGCGGATACTTGGCCTAAGTTTATTGAGTCAATTCTTAGGCTCATTAAATTTAAGGCAAAACTTTATTACAACGATGCTCTGGTTCATTAGACTAATGCATAGGTTCACCAAATTCAATAGAAAAGCTGATTGATTCAACATACCTGTTCACTTAATACTTGTTAGGAACTCAACGTACAAGTACATTGAAATGATGAACGGTTTGATAAGCCAGTAAACGCACATGCTACCTAACATATTTTTTTGCTTCTTTATGAAAAAGAATCCATTGTTTCAATGTATGTTAGATCCAAAATAGGTAAAAAACTCATTGAAACAATTAACTTTTTTATTGTTCTTATGTGTTTTTTTTTTTTTGGTTCAGTACATGATACTTACTTTACGATCAGTAAATTGGTTTAACCCTTAATTATGGATTTATTTGTTCTTAAAAAATCTTGAAGGCAGCTCAAGCAAAAATATTTGACGTCTACTTAAACTTGGCTGTTAATTGCACTTTGGCGAGCAAAAAAAACATTACAGATTAAAAAATGGTCAATGTGTACGCGTAGTAAAAACGTACCTTCTTATGTTGGCTCTACAATCTGTTGCTAGTGTTTGGAATGCCTTTAAGCTTGTAGGTTTGTTTAACCAAGGTTTTGCATGTCTTTATTCACTGTCTGCGCTTGCCATTGTAATTGTCTTTTAACGCCTTTTTGGGTGGAGCATTTGTGTTCATTCGACCGACATAGCCCAAACAGCGCAATCCCTGTATTTCGTTAAGCTCTACTGTGTTCATATTAGCCATCAGTTTGTTCGACGATTATACTTCTTGAGCAAAGAGGACTGACCAACGATTTTGCAAAGGACTATTCTCTCAAAAAGCCTCCCAGCAAGGTCTGGTCGGCTTTTGCAAGTATGAAATTTTCAGAGCCATAAAGAAGTACTGGTTAAATATATGTGTTGTACAATATTATTTTAGTTCCTTGGGAGAGGTATCTGTTTTTGGATTGCCCACTTAGCCCAAAGGAGCATCTCTTTGCCTGCACGATCCTTCGACCTATTTCGACACTGACATCAATTTTTCTATTAAAAGCGAAACAAAGGTATATTTCATTCTCTACTACCTCGACATTGCAATTTCCACCCTTAACAGTGCCACCTTTCCGTAGTTACGACGTTTGCGTGGCAGTTGAAAGCAAAAGTTTAGTCATGTTCCTTCTTGTTCACTATGTATGTTCTATAAGTCTCTCTTTTTCCCATCATTTCTCCATTAAGTAGTACAACAAAACAGTTTTAGGAGAAGCTGTTACATTGCCAAAGGCCTCTTGTAGTGCTTAAGGATTCGGAAAGATTGCTTCTTATTTTTACTTAGGATCTAGTTTCACTCAGAGTAACTCGACAAAGAAATAAACATTTTACTGGGATATTACATGCAACCATTGTTTAAACGAGCTTTTTTAAGGCGCAAAACAATATTTTTTCTCCTCAAAAGTTGGTTGCATAACTTGTACCAAAATATTAGTTTTATTTCGATGGTACAACATTGTAGCTTTAAGCAAAACTGAGGATTGGGAACGCAGTTGCTAAGATTGGGGTCAGATTGATTTAGAGCAATTTCTTTAAGAATTTTGTTAAAGCTGGTAACAAACTTTTAGGTATGCAAGGCACCCCATTAAAAGGATATTTGTAAGGCTTATAATTCATCTTCCCCGAGTCAACTTTCCACATCGGCAAAAAAAATCATGCATTTTTTTAACATGATTATTAGGAGGGCAAAAACAGTCAGCGAGCCTTAAACAATAGGTTTTTCATAAAATGAAAGCTGAAATATTTTTTATTTACTGACCCAGTTTACCATTTTAGGCAAGAGAAAATCACTACTTACGTTTTAATACGCACTGAAAACAGTGGTTACTGTGGGTAAGGGTTCTGAAGATAGTTCCGACGATACCTTATCTAAATAAACTCTGACGCTATACCGCTTGACACATAAAATATATAAAATAAATTAAAATTTAGTAAAATCTAAAATGTTTTTCTGGTCACTTGGTCAATAGGTTGGTTGTCCACTTAAATTGACTTTTAATCTCATTTCAAACCAATTAAATCCTGCAATTCTGAAAAAATTTATTGGGCAGGTATTTGTGATACTTCATTAACTCACTTATTACTTTTAAACCATATAACAAATTAAAAATAATGTTTGAAAACAACACTCGATTTGTAAGTAAAGTTAAAAATTTTAAGGGTCACAAGTAAGGAGGAAATCTTCCAAAGAATAAATTCAAAAAAAATCTATTCAATCGTGGAATTTAAAAAAAAAACGAGTCAACGTACCCATTGTGAATCCTTACAATTATATGTTAGTTTATATGAATGTATGATTTTCATTTGCATATACAAGGTGGACCAAAAGGAAACACCCTATTGGAAGATGCTCTTATTTCTGAAAATGGCGACCACTATAAACTAGTTTTGACATTTGTGAACTAGACAGATGTATTAAACAAATGAATAAGCCATTGAGTGATATACTCCCCAAGAACGCGAAATAATCGCGATTTACATTGGCCCTCAAGATCCCCTGATTTAACCGTACCATACTTTTTTGTGGGGTTTTTTGAAGTCCCGTGTTTACGTAAACAATCCCTCAAAGCCCTCAAGGATAACATTCGACATGAGTGCGATAATCTGTCGCCCGGAGTTCACGTCGAAGTAATTAAAAATGCCATAAAACGAGCCCGTATAGCAATCAATTGTGACGGCACCCATTTGGCCGATATCATCTTCTCGACTTGACCAATAAAATTTTTAAGGTCCAAGCAAACATAATCAAACAACAGAATCGAAGTTTTTCATTTAGAAAAATTGAGAACCAAACAACATCGGGTGACTTCTTTTGGCCCACCTTGCACAGTTTTCTAAACACTTGATATTTATAATTTTATGTGCAGCTTTTGCTGCAAGCACACATACTAACAAAAACATTTACAGATACACACAAAAACAGTCACATATAAAAGTCAAATTAATACTCGTATTATTTTAACTACACTCTTGATGCCACAAAACAAAATGACTTTTATTGTTTTGCATTAATTTTTTGTGTGTATGTGTTGGTTTTAATGGTCCAGTTGTGTAGCCGTTGCTGTTGTTGTTTTTGATGTTTTATATTTATGCCTCAAAACCATAGTCCAGTTTTGTATTGTATAAACATTTGTATATTTTCTTTGGTCGTACATGCATATGCATCTACCAACAAATACATAAATAAAATTACATAAAATACAGAACTTGATACAAAAGGTTTTCACACTCACACATATCAACCCACACACATACATATGTACATATTTTTTTTAACTTTTAACGAATCCTACAATGCCTGTGGTCTATTCTAGTTGTTCCCTTTTATTTTCCTTTATATTCATATTTCTTTTTGTTATGAATTGGTTTTTGTCCCTGTAACGGTCTTTCAAGCAACAATAGAACTGTAAACTAAAAGTATAAAATATACAAAAAAAAAACAAATAAACATGGCTGTTTCCGTTTTTAAAACAGGAACATAGTTTTTCAAATATTTTTTTTTAATTTTATTTCGCCATAAAATAAATTTTATTTTATTTACAACTTTGTTGTTTTTAACTCAATTGTTTTCTTTTTTCTTTCCCTTTTTGCAAAACAATAAAGTTTATGAATGAAGAGTGAGCAAAATAAGTTTCTTTTTTGTGGAAATTTTCAGAATTGGGTTTATCATTGTTAACGCCAATTTACATGTCTGGTTTATATTGCATTAAAGCGTGCAAATTGTTTATTTACAAGAGGAAATGCATGTGGTATGGATAAGGTAAAGCAAAATTGCTTCAATAAAATAAAGATGTCTAAATCTTAAGACGGTGTGTGGAAAAATATTTAATAATGGTTTTCTTAAAAAAACAATAAGTAGCCAAGTACCTGAGGACCAATATGCAATTTTAACATTTTTGATCCTTTGAAGTCTCGAATTTCAAAGAAAAATACCAAAAATATTTTCATGTTTTTTAATATCATGATTTTGTAAAATGAATGAAATAAACAGCTTGTAATTATTATTATTATTTATTCGAGACATTTGTAGGACGAAAAGCTTTAACAGAAACCTTATTTTTATCAGAAAAATTTCAAAGAAATCATTTGTCATTTTTTTTGTGGCTAATACATATATATTTCGGTTGTTCCATATTTAAACTAAAAAGCCATGTTTAAATCGCCCTAATGTATACACGTCTAGAACATACAGTGATTTATGTATTTGCTCATTTGTAAAAAAAAATCTAAAAAGAGATAATTAATTATTTATAATCAATTTTCAAAGGTAATAATTCATGCAAAAATATTTTATTAAAATGACATTTTTCAATTTATTTGTTTCTTTTTTTATTTTTGTTTAAATTTTAAAATAAAAATAATTAATATTTAGTTTATTGTATGTTATCAAAAAGAGGGTATTATCTCAAAATGTTTAAAATTTTACTTTTTGCAAGAAATCAAAACTTTGATCAAATTTTTAAGACACTCTGGGTGTTTAGGAAGACTTTGTTTAGCTGAAGGAAATAACAAATAAAAGTAATAACAGAAATTACCTTCAAAATTAATTAATTCACAATACAAATTTTTAAAAGTTTTTTTTCTCATATTTTTATTATTGAATATTCGCTTAAGCGAACTAACAATAAGTATTCAAATCTTAAAACTAAGTAATTAATACTAGTCCAGTCAGTACCAGACTAAAATTTAAGTTCTCACAATAAAATCAACTAATTTCGAAAGTTTCATATAAGAGCAATAGTATCCCTTCTTTTTAGGAGGGTGTGCCCACTATGTTGTAGGATGCTTCGAGCGAGCGGATTTTAATGTGTTTCTAGCTCGCTTAAATACTTGTCCACATAGTTTAGGATTTCGCTTTTTACTAGTGGAACTTCTAGATCCTTGTGGATGTTGCTGTTTTTAATATACCAAGGAGCACCAGTTATTATTCTCAGAATTTTGTTTTGACGACGTTGTATTTTTTCTTTGGAGGAGGAAGCAGTGCCCCATAATTGTATACCGTAGCACCAAATTGGTTTTAAAATCGAGTTGTAGAGTAGAAGTTTACAATCCAGACGTAGCACAGAGTTTCTACTCAGTAGCCAGTGGATTTGAGCAGCTTTTAGTTTCATTTGCGTCAGCTTCGCATCTATGTATATGAGGCTTTCATGTAAGGCGGCGATCTAGGTGAATACCAAGATATTTTGTCTCGGTTCGTTGAGGCACCATATAATTGTTAATAGTGATTGGGGAGCACGTTTCTTTTCGTAAAGTAAAAGTTACGTGGGTACATTTTTGTTCATTTATCTTTATTCCCCATAACTTTGCCCATTTTTCAACTTGGGTTACGTGTTGCTGCACTTGTTTCGAAGCCTCTTTAGGGTCTTTATGAATACTAAGGAAAGCAGTATCGTCAGCGATTGTCGACGTGTGTGTAAAACTGTTGTTTGGCATATCTGCTGTGTAAACCAGGTATAGAACTGGACCTTGTATACTCCCTTGAGGTACACCAGCCCCTATTGTTTGAGAACAACTTATTTGGTTTCCCTCTTTGATCATAAATTGTCGACCGGTTATGTATTTTTCTAAAAGGTTGAAAATATTAGCTGGAAGGTGTGTCTTTAGTTTGTTTAACAGGCCTTCGTGCCATACTTTATCGAAAGCTTAAGAGACATCAATGAAAAGCGCGGAGCAGTACTTCTTTTCCTCAAAGGTTTTTCTTATAACCTGCACCAGTCTGTGAGTTTGTTCGATTGTTTTATGTTGACTTTTAAAGCCGAATTGGTGATCTGGAATGCAGTTGTTTTCATTCAGGATCGGATTCCGCTTACTTTTGAGCAATTTTTCGAACAATTTAGACATGGTTGGCAATAGACTTATAGGCCTGTAAGGTGGGGTTTTACAAGCCTTTTTCAGGCTTAGAAATCATCTTTACCAAGGCAACTTTCCATACTGACGGGAAATGTTCGAGCCGTAATATGGCGTTAAAAATAAAAAGATTTATTCTTTTTGCCGTAAAAGGAGCATTTGTTGCTTAAATTATCAACGCCAGGAGCTTTTTTACCATTTAGGTTAGCAATAGCCTCTACAACATCTGTAAATCGGAAACGTATTTCTGGAGGACGTCTAGCAACAGCTGGTGGTAATTCCCTCATGTCTGTGCAAGTATTGGGAGTGAACACGTTTCTGAAATGGTTTGCGAACAGATCACATTTTTCTTCGTCATTTCTAGCCCAAGATCCTCACAGATTGCTCAGTGGTGTTTTTGCAATAACAGATCTTTTAAGACGTCTGGCTGATCGCCACAAGGAATAATTTGTCTGAGGAGTCGCGTCTAGGCCTTCCAAGTACTCCTGCAGTGATGCCATTCTGTAAACCTCTAACAAGCTTTTTCATTGGTTAGTACAATCCTTCAGCTTAGATTTAAGTTGGGGCGATCTGTTCTTTTGCCATTCTCTTCGGACTCTCCTTTTTTCAAATGAAAGTTTTCCCACATCCTCAGAAAAAATTTTTTTGTACCTAGCCTGACAATAGGTAGAAGACGCATGTTCAACGGCTTTTTTAATATTTTCATTTAGGACGCTCAGACTATCATCTATGTCTCCAGGAGTTTTTAGCGGTTGGTTTTCCAAACAGTGGGCACTAATATATTTTTTATATTTTAACCAATTTATTTTTTCAGATAAGAAAAAATAACTAACTGCTATTTGGTTAGGACTGCAAATAGTAATTATTGTGGGTGAGTGGTCAGAAGATAAATCCAAGGAGGCTACAGCCTCAATTAGGTCCGGGGATATACCCTTTGCCACGCCAAAATCTATTACGTCTGGAATTTTATTATTGTCCGTTGGCCAATAGGTTGGTTGTCCAGTTGAAATAACGAAAAGTCCCATTTCCGACGCGGAATCATACAAGACACGCCCTCTGGGACTAATTAAGCGGGAGCCCCAGTACGTGTGCTTGGCGTTATAGTCTCCAGCAGCTATGAAGCGGAGACCTAAAGATTTGTAAAAACTGTTGTACTGATCCTTCGTTATGGAGAATTTTGGTGGACAATAAACTGACGAAATAAGTAGGTTATTGAAAAATTCATTAATGCAGACGTTCATAGCTTGGACATAACATTCCGAGAGGCCACCTAACTATTGGTGTTTAATTCTTGATTTGATTAGAACAGCCGAGCCACCACATGATCTATCCCTAGGATCCTTTGAATCGTAAAAAGAATAGCCACTTATTTCAAAAGTGCTTCTAGATGTCATATGAGTCTCAGAAATCAACATAACATCGATTTTTTAGTTCACCAAGAAATATTCGAGCTCGTTTTTGTGTTGGCGGATGCCGTTTGCGTTCCAGAAACAAGCCCTGAGGCAGTTCATGGTCTTTTAAGCATAGCCTGCAGAAGAGCAGACTGCATTTTTAGCATTTCTTGCATCATGTTGGCCATTTGCGCCATAATCTGCGTAAATTGTTTGACCATATTGTCAATTACGGCTTCCAGGCGGTTCAAATTGGCTCCGGTTGGTTCGCTTGTTGGTTCTTCTTACATGAATTTGGCTGGTTAGACTTTAATGCGGCGGCGTAAGAAATTTGATTTGTAGCTGGTTGTGCTAATGGAGGCATATTTGTAGTTGGTATATTTAAAGGCTGGGGAGGGGCAGGAACTATTTTCGGCTTAGCTGAGCGCTTAACTGAATTAAAAACAGGACAACCTGTATAGTTGGCAGTGTGGTTTCCCCCGCAGTTGCTGCATTTCTTTATCGTAGGATCATCTTTTGGCTTTTTGCACTTGGTCGTATTGTGCAGATCCCCACACACAACACAAACAGAAGGCAACTTACAATAAGCTTTAGTGTGGCCATATTCTTGGCAGTTCAAGCACTGTACGGGCCCAGATCGCTTATGTGGCACTTCCACAGTGACTCGTCGGTGCATAATATATTTTAAATCATAGATGGGGTGAGTTTCACTTTTTTTCAATTTGATATCACCAGGCTCAAGCTCCACTCGGAATACTGGTTGGGGGTGTTGTTGCCTGTTTCTCATATTGGATACCATCCTAACCATAAACCCTTTGCTTAGCAAACTGGTATTGATCTCTTCTGGGTCAACGTTAGAATCAATGCCTTTAATAACTACCTGAAGGCCTTTTGCGGTCTTGAGTTGGTAGGTATAGAAGTTTTTTCTGAGTTTTTCGAGCTCCGAAACCGTAGCGCGGTAGACGTTTTCATGGTTCACTTGAATTTTTGTCTCAAATATGTTACCGCGTTTAACATTTGAAACATAAAAGTTATTTTCCCCAATCAAACCGACTAAAAACTTTACGAGATCATTTGAGTTTTTTTCTCTCAAATAAATGGGAGGTGGCTTAAAGGACTTTCTTTCATTATCCTCTTGCAAAATTGGAAAACGATTTTGCAAAGAGGTTGGCCTTTCATGATCTTTTAAAACTTTTGCAGGTTGAGATGCTTCTGCCGATTTAGGGCTTCTTCCCCTTTTAAGAACTGTCACGTAGCGGTCCATCCCTACCTGGATCTTAGATGCCGGAGTAGAAATTAAGCTTGATGCGGCTTTAGCAGCTACAGATTCAATTCAAGAATTTGATTATGGTGACCGCGACAAAGATGGAAACCTCAGAATTTTTTTTATAATTATTAAATAGAGATAGGGCTAAATTAGTCCCTTGTTCAGTACATTTATTTAAATTAGGCGCACTTGAACTAAGATTGTTTGTAATTATTTTTGGTCTTGCATTTAAATAATTTCTATTAAATTCAGGGTCTCTTATGTTCTCATTGCTAACACTTGTGGAGCTTAACACAATGTAAGCAATTTGGCTATCAGGCCCACTGTCAATACGATTACTGTTACTCATTAACAGATCGCTTTTTTTATTTAGTTTGTTGTTTTTGTTTTTCTTTTCTTACTTTTTTAAAAGTTAGGAAAAATATTCTTTAAAGGTCTTTTAATCACTCACGGTGCTATAAGTTGATGTGTTTGAAAATTAAATCTTTTATTATATTAAGATAAACAATACAATATTTATGTATAGAGCTCGAAAAAAAATAATGGGTCAGGCAAGTGACAAGTTTGTCACGCATGGCTTATTGTAAGCGTGGGTATTTAATTCGAGCTTTCAAATTATTTCAACAGTTTTTTTTTCTCTACTAAAATTTTAAAATTTTGAACTTATGACCTTTTGTTGACCAAGTGCGATATGTAAACAAATAACAAAAATTAAATTTAAAGTTTTTTAGTTCAAACAAAAAAAGCGTTAAAAGACGAAATTTAAATGTTTAAAAATTAGTTTTTCGCCGAATGAGTAAATTATTACATGTAAAGATAATAAAATAAATATTTTTTTTCTTAAAAAAATAAATATTTAATGAAACTGCATGAGTACTTAATGAAATGATTAGTTGCAATGATAAACATAAATAAATAATCGAAATTTAAAAATAGTTAAATTTTAATTTAGGCAGGAGGCTTATTGAGGCCTTGTGAGCTGTGTATGCTTAAAGCAGGGTCAATAGAACATGCTACTTAGCATTCAATTCGAATCGAAATTAAAAAATTATTTTTAGAACTCCTATATTAAAGTCATAAACAACTCGATCGATCAAATAAAATTTCAATGCGAATCGAATCCGAAGACTTTTCCGCTGTCGTACTCGACTCCGAGTAATGTTTCCTCTTAGAGAAGATTGTTAGAGGATGTGCAGTTTTTACTCGGTCGTCTCAGGTGAATAGAGAAGCAGGAACTGGTGTGATGAATATCTCGGTTGCGGAAGTTTGCGTGTTTTACCGACTTTCATATGAATATTGCGCTTTCTAGAAAAAGATACTGGTGGTAAAGAGGACTGTGGAATTTGCAGCGGGGATTGCAATTTATTTTCAGAATTGGTCTGGGCTTAAGTCTGCAGGAAGACATTATGCCTTTTGTTGATCAATGTACGGCTCTGCTAGGTAGCGGTTCATTGTGATGAATTTAGAGAGCTCAGCGGGGATATTATGTCTCTGGGTGATCATTGCGGTCACAATGTAAGGCTTGCTAGGTGACGGGTTATTGTGATGTTACCGACAATTAAAGGTGATCAGCCCAGGGTTTCGAAAGAATACTGATCCAGTATTGGGTCTTAGATAAGGAAAGTAACGCGACGTAGATGCAGGAAGAGCGCTTTTTAAAAAAAACTTGTAAAGATTGTTTGTTGGAGGCTGTGGGACAGGCGTGGATTTAGGTCGGAAGAGGCGGAGGAGGAGTGCCTAATACGGTTAAAATGTTAGTAGCCATGAAACAAACTTTTATTGATTTAAATAAATGTATTGCATACTCCAATTAGCGCCGTCTATACGGGAATAGTTAACATGAGAACATCTATTGAGACTAAAAGAAAAGAATGAAGCCCAATCACAATTTAAAATTATTTGTGAAGAGGCAAAAAATATTTTCGTTGGTATGGGAATTTTAAATGAAAAGCCTAGATTTTAAAGAAAACAATGATTTTAAAGATGTTGAAGTATACTTCCGGACTTAGGGCTAAACAACCTGATTTACGTTTTTAAGAACGTTCTTTATTTGTTTAACATTCTTTTACTTCTGCCTCACAATATTACTATATATGTATATTGATTTACAAATTTTAATATTGCAGTGGAAATCATAAGATTTATTAGGAAAAACAAATCATTTGGGTTGTTGTGGGTTTAGGTATGTCACCAAATCATCAAAAGGCTTTCCACCAAGTTCTCACAAATATTTCTGACAAAAATTGAGTAAAAACGCTTTGTTGGTTTTTTAAGGTATTTTCGAAAAATTTTGTTGGTTTTGCAAATCTCAATAATTAAATTTAGGTCATTAAAAATTAACAGATAACAGTCAGAAATATTTTCGATAATTTTGTGGAAAGACTTTGTGTTAGAACCAATCTTAAACCAACAACAAACCAAATAAATTTTAAAAAAAATTGAGGAAAAACCTGAATAAAATATATAGGAACATCTCATAATATTGGACAAAAGGATTTGCATAAAATTTTCCGAATACAGTTTCTAAAATTGCTAAGGGATTATAAAAGATCTAACTTTGGTTATACCGACGTCACACAAAATACCCCTAGTATTTTGCCAATCTAGCCGGGCATTAAGCCAAAATTAAAATTTCAGAAATGTTAAAATTTAAGTGCGCAGTTCGACAGATAATAAAATTCTGTATCGAATAGTGAACTTTCAAATCTTTTGCTTGCGATTTGTCGTTTTGAGGCACTGTCAAAGCCAGGAAAGTTAAGTAAATTTGCCTGCAATTTATTAACTTTTCAATGTTTAGAAAAGTTTACAATATATTTTTTGTAGCTAAACAAACAAAGACTTTACATTGATTTTTTCTTTCTGCGAAAGATTATATAAGCAACTACTTTATTTTTTTTTTATTTTTTATTTAAAGTTTAATTTTAAAAAAAACCCTTCTAAATTAAAAAAAGAGGTTTTTTGTTCACTTTTTGATAAAAAAATAAAATCAAAAGGTTTTTGAAAGTGATGGCAGTAATTATCCTTAAAATCTTTTTCATTACAATAAACCCTGAAATCTTTGCTTTTAGACAAAAAAAGAAAACGTTGCGCGTTTTTGCGCCATATTTTTTGGCGAATTTTTGAAAATTTCACTTTTTTCTGTTTTTTCTCATCTTGTGCGTGTACATTTGAGTAAGAAATTTTTTGTGGGTCAAAAAAGTTTTGATAATTATTTGTTTTTTTAATGTTTTTTTATTTTAATTGTTACAGGTAAATTAAAATTGATTTTTAACAGGTTAAATTGGGTTTTACGTTGACATTGCATGTACAAAATTGAATGTGCGAGGTAGTAGTTTTTACTCACCCCTAAACTGGTAATGTATACCTGTGCGACAGCTTTCTTAATGACGCTATTTTATGCAACAAAATTATTGTACCTGCCTTAAAAACCTTTAAAAATTGTTAAAACAAAATTATTATTAAAAGAGAAACAAATCTGTGCTTCAGGAGCTCATTTTTTTGGTGTATCTCTATTGTGGTTGTTGCACGAAATGGTTTTCAGAACCCTTTTGAAACTGCGAGAGTAAAATGGAAAAAGTTTATACAAGATGAGAGTTATTACAAATAGTACAGGAATGTAAAGATAAATCTGTTAAAGAGAAATTGCGATTTTTAGGTAGAAAATTGTTGACTTTCAAAATGTCAAGAATATGGCGACATGTCAGCGGTGAAACAGTGCTTATACAGTTTCAGAAAATTTTTTAATTTACAATGCACAAGATTTTAATACATGGATCAATTGCCTATGTGCTGTTATCAGAAAACATTTTCGGATTTTTAGGCAGAATTTTGCAAGAAAGGCTTCAAGAGTTCAGTGTAACGTAGATGTTATTAATACACTTTTGCTCAGTTCTGACCCACTGAGGACTAGCATAAGACCAACTACAAAAAAGGAGTCATTGCCCTTTACGAGAGAAGCAGTTTCTTTAATGATTCCCCCTGTACTTGATTTTAAAGAGTATTCAAATTCAAAAGAGGTCTTTAAAGAAACAGACGAAGAAGAATAGTAGCACTCCTGCTCTTAGTGCAAAATGATATTTTTTTAAATAAATTAGTTTTTCTTTTCATACTTTAAATTACTTGTTACTTCTGTAAATAAGTTATTGTTATATATAAATTACTTATTTTCAGATAAATTTAATACATTAAATTACAAAAAAAACAAGCTTAAAATTGATTTTTTTTGTAAAAAATAAGCAAAATATAAAAATTTTTTTTTACAGGGCTGATTCGGAGGGGTGGGGTTTGGGGGCATTTCTGCCCCTACCCATAAAAGCTTAAAAATTTTACTTTTATAATATTTGGGCGTAAGTTTTTCATTATTTTTATTATAAACACTATTTTTGAAAATTTACTTTATGCCGCCGCCCACGAAAGGGGAGAGGACGACACTGTCCAAGTGTAGATTTTTTAAGCTTTCTCTTACGTTTAAAGTTGCATTTGCCTAACAATAGTATTGAAAACTTTAAAAAAAAATTTTAATTTTAGAGGTGGTATTAGTTCTTCTAAGGGTAACTTTTTCCCCTTAATTCGATTTCCATTATTTTTAATCATTAAACACCTATGACTACAATACATGTTTCTGCCCAGTTTCATCAATCTAGGAGCACTCAGTAATTTTTGAAGAAGCTTTATTGGAAAAAATAAAAATTAATGTCCGGCTAGAATGGCATAATACCCCTATGTGCGTCGAAAAGATGAATGGTGTAGAAATAACACGGCTCGCATTAATCAAACTTAACTTTCCTTAATGTTTTTAAACAATTTTGAGCAAAAAAACAAAAATTCGAACACAGTTACGTGTTACTTATAATTTGTTCTTAAATTCCTCTAATCTGCATTTGCATTTTTTTTATATTGCAATGATAATAAATTTAGAACACTTTTATTATTTTTAGATTTTTTTGTAACGCTTTTCAAATCTTGAATTTTTCACTTAATTTTTCAAATAAACCCCCCAGTTTGTTTATGACTTTATTTGTATTTAAAAATAAACCAAAATTTTTACTTTAAAATCTTATATTAGTTTTGATATGCCAATAAGTTGGCAAAAGTTTTCATTTATTTGGCAATTGATGTGCCATAATCAGATATAAAATTTTATGTCTTATTAGTTTCGTTTATATTATTTTATGATTTTGCTAATAGCAAAAATATTGACATTTATTGTATGCAAAGATGTAAGGATGTATATATGTATATGTTAATAGATGCCTTTATACATAAGTATATATGTCGACCAATATTTTAGCATCTTTAAATTGCTTCTATTATCTTCACACTATTACATATAAAAATTGTTTTAATATCTTTATAGGAATGTATATTTCTTTTAGTATTTGAATGGGACTGTGTTAGTGCGAGAGCAGCTAAAAACAACATTTTTCCTTAATGACTTTTCATAAACTTAATCTGTTTAAGAACGTTTTCAAACATAAACATTCAGATAACCAATAAAAACAACAGCAACACTAATACAGTAACACAAACAGCAGCAAAAACATAAGAATATAATAATTGAGAACGTGTTTTATCGTCGATCATAAAATAAACAGACTCGTTTAAAAAACCCATACATACTTAAGTATAAGTATATACCCTGAAGGAAACCTGGAGGCTGGTTTTGCCATATTACCTTTTTTGTTGACTATTTTTGGAAAATTTTTGGCGGTTTTTTTATGTTTTTTGTCTTTGAGAAAAAGATTTTCCAGCAACAAATCTGAGGTCCAACAAGAATGATCTAAAACATTTATTAAAAAAAATATAAAAAAATTTTTACTGATAGAAAAAATTTATCTCTTTTATTATACAAAAAGTTAACAACAACAAAAGTAAAAACAGAAAATAGATATCATATGAGAAGTTGTTAAGGAAATAGAAATGTACAAGAATTGTGAAAAAAAATTTTAAGTTCAGCAAAAACTAACAAGAATAAAATGCAATAATAATATGAAAACTATTCCCAAACTGAAAATGAAATATTTACATATTTTTAAAAAACATCAATTGCAGAAAAAAAAACTCAAACCAATACACTGAAGATTTAAAAGTATATTTATTGTATTAATATCACACACAAACTAAGGACTAAGATCAATAAAATCTTTGATAAAATTTATTTTAAAAAGAAGTTGTTATTTTACGGATTTTTCGATATTTGAACAATTTTTGGAATAAAAGAGAAATTTTTAAACTGTTTTATATTTTTCCGCAAGTAAAAGACATTTTAAGAATCTATGTTTTAAGCCAGCCATACGCAAAAACAGGGCGCAGCGCTTTTTTGCTTTCTTTTACTTTACATACTTGTCGGGAATATAATTACAGCCTTCTTTGAGCGTTTCAAAAGGCTGGTGTTCAAGCTTATTTAGCACTAAAGTACTCCAAAAAAGTGCAAAGTGCTAGTAAATACTTTTTCTTTAGCTATAAATAAATAAATAATTGTGTAAAAAATGTCATAAATTTAATTTCTTTTGCTTTATCACATAAAATTAAAATAATTTTATAATTTCATCTTAAGGCAACACTGATTGTGTTATAGCTTGTTGTTTAAATTACACCAACCAAAATGTGAAATAAAATACAAGGTGGGCCAAAAAAAATCAACATATTAGAAGATTCTTTTATTTTTAAAAATGACGGCCAATTTCAAATCTGCTTTGACATTTCTGAACTAGACAGATGTAGAATACAAGCGATACACTCCCCAAGAACGTAGAATACTCGTGTCTATTTTTTTGCGTAACAATTTGTCTCTGGCGTTGGCGCAATGCGAATTCCGGCACCGATTCCCCGGTCGTCCGGCACCGACTGCGCAAACACTTCGCCGTTTGCCCACCGACATTAAAGACTTTAAGACCACACGAGACGCAGCCCAGAGTGGTCGGCCTCGAAGAGCCCGTTCTGCGGATAACATCGCCGCTGTTTGCAAGGGTGTCGTGCTGACGCCAGAAACATCGAACAAACGCCGTGCCTTGCAATTAGCCATTAGTCAGTCGTTCCTAAGACAAATTTTTGATCAATGAACTGCGCATGTTCCCGTCCAAAGTCCAGTCCGTGCATTAGGTGCTGCCCGTCGACCGTCAAACGCGTGTAAACTACGCTCGTACCATCCTCAATCTCGAGACTGAACTGGATGATTTTTCGACCAAAATCATAATGAGCGATAACGCTCATTTCCACGGGTACGTGGACAAGTAAAACTATCAAATCCAGGGCACAGAAAATCTGCGAGTGATGCACGAGGAGCCACTACACCCGCTTAAAGTAACTGCATAGAGCGCTGTTCACGCTGGAGGAGTCATCGGGCCATTTTTTTTCGAGGACGCCACTGGTCAAACGACAAGAGTGGACGGTGCGCGCTATAGGGCCATGTTAGCCTAGTTTTTTCTGTCGCAATTGAACGAATCAGGACTGGAGGACATGTGGTTGCAACAGGACGAAGGAGGGGAACACACTGAGGGAGCCACTACCGATATTCTGAAGACGGCGTTCCCGGGCTGCCTCATCCCTCGTTTTGGCGATTAACATATGCCGGAGAGATCGCCCAATTTAACCGTCCAAGATTTTATTGTTCGGTTTTTTTAAGTACGGTGCTTACAGAAACAAGCCCGAGAACCTGAATCTGCCATAAAAATCCATAAAATGAGCCCGTATAGCAATCAATTATGACGGCGCCCATTTGGCCGATGATATCTTCTCGACTTGACCAATAAACATCGGATGACTTCTTTCGGCCCACCTTGTCAAGAGTATATACGTTCCTGAGTGGTACCATTGCAAATGTTTAATAATAGGTTGCCTATGGTTGTTTTAAGTATTCAAAAGATTTTTTTTTATTTATTTAATAAAAGCTCCATAATTGAAAATAATGCAACGCAAAAAAAGGTACTGAAATTTTTCGAGAACTATTGAAAGCTGTTAAAATCATGACTTTACCTACATTGATCTAAAAATTAGAAAAAGTACTCTGAAATTAGATTTCTAGTTTGATTGTTTAAAAAATAAAAAAAGGTCCACGTTGTACTAAAATATACTACATATATAGTAATTTTCCGATTTTACTATTGGAAAGAAGTTTTTTCATAAAAATCTATTTAAAATTTTTTTCAATAAACTTTTTCTTGTACATACCTGCACAATGAAATTTTTGTTTGTAGACGAGCATGAATTAATTTCGTAATTTTTTTTTATTAATTAAAGCTTTCGTTACATCAATTTAATACTTGATTCCAAAAAAAAAAATATTTCAATAAATTTCAACTAGTTTCAGTCCTTTTGATTGAAATAGTAGCATTTGCATTTAACAAAAAACTGTCACATACATCCGTTCACATCAACTTCTCCATAATGATATAATATTGGTTACATACTCACATACTCAAACAGCTCCCCATGGTGTCAACTGAAAATAAAAAAAGAGAGGAAATAAGAAAATTTGAAAGAAGATATAGAAAATAAAAATGTTACAAATAATATTGGAATATTGCAGATGTCAAATTTTTTCAAAGATATTAGCAAAGTGTGAGGGTGTTAGGTTTTAATTTAAGTTAACTTAAAGTCTTATTTGTTCGTTCAAATAACATAAAATTTTAAAGGGTTCTAAGAATTGAGCTTACTTCTTCACAAAAATAGCTTTGACGCTTAGGAGGAGCTTGCACTATTTCAGAACATTTGCGAGCAGCAGCATTTTAAAGCAGGTAAATAAGTAACGAACTAAGGCCTAAAGTGTTTTAAAAAGAAAAACCGAAACATCGCTTGCGATAAAAAGTGGATCCTTTTTAAGCCAAACAGTAAGAAATCGTTTTTGAAGTAGAGTTAACCACTTACACCGACATCAAACCCAAATACCCTTTGACCATTATGGTAATTTCTATTATAAGCTGTTAAAATCTGGCAACTTCTTAATAAACAGTATCAAATGTAAATAATTTGTTTTATTTTGTTTTGCCGAAAACGCCCCCTATATGCAACCAAACACAAAACTGTAACATTCCATCATGACTTGACATGTTGAAATACCTGTAGACAACTTTTAAGAAAGACAGCATCTTTGCCTCACCAACTGTACTAACCACGTTATATCCCCTTCGATTACAATTTGTTTTGACTTGTGTGTAAAACGGTCAGTCGACAATACGCCAACTCCTGAATGAGGTATCTTTAATTGGCCTTATTTTTTTTTGCTCTCAAGAGATGGGCAACTCTATTGGTGAGGAATCCACATGCCGGTAGTAAATGAGGAAAGGTTATAGCTAATAAGGGCCTAGAGTCTTAACTATTTGGTGTTGTTTAGATGTTTTACTCAATTTATCCAATATTTCAGATAATAAGGTAATGGGAACAAGGAAAAAGCGATTAGAATTTGTAGATGTTTTTAGAAAGATTTTTTTTACATACGAGCCGTGCGAATAAGAACGGGCGAACTTCTTTTGTTATACGTTCATTAAGCACAAATAGCTGCTGAGACGCGTACTATGTACAAAAATCCTGGGGGCAAATTACGGCATTCGAATCGAATCGAAATTCTACTCCATCAATCGAGTTGTTAAAGCTTTTAACATTGGAGTTCTAATAACAATTTAATAATTTCGATTCGAGTCGAATGCCGTAATTTGCCCTCTGGCTTCAGAAATTAGTTTTATGATTTATGCAGATCACATTAAATCATAACATCGATATAACAGTAAAATACATCCATCATTTTGATGATACTATAGTGTATTGGTAGGGACAAATACTTAAATTTGACTGATAAGTTGATCCGCCCATTCCTATTTGAGGTAAAGTAGTCTATGTTTGAGAATTGTATTTCAGTTTAGACTCATTAGTGATAATGGTATGTATAAGTTTTTCATTCCATTTGTAATTTCTTAAATATCTATTTGCAGCCACAAAAAGTATATATTTTCTTGGCCCTTATAGATAGGGAAGTCGATTTAGCAATGTCCGCCTGTCCATGTTATGGTTGAAATCAACTTTTTGAAGCCTCCAGATGTTACCCAAAGAAACATCTGCGAGCAAATCGCTATTGAAATCCATATAAATCGCCCGGTAACTGACGGAGATATAAGCGAAAAACCAAGACTACCTCCGTTTATTTCTCTAAAATTTTTAATTTAAAAACCTCTACAAAACCTCAAGTACACGGGTACACTCTATTTCCGTCCCCTAACAGAGATGCCATACAAAGTTTAATTTTTTTAGTCTAATGTAGGACCGACCCCAATTAATTTTTCTTTCCAAATATTTTGATGGAACATACTTACACCCTATCACCAGCCCCCAACGTGGTTGACATACAAAATGTTAAAAAAATTAGGGTAAAAACCTCTACAACTCCACGGAGTTGCCCTTAGAGAAATTAAAAGGTATTTAAGAGTCATCTTTAGTTGTTCCTCCCAAACATATGTATTCCTAGAACATACTTATTTACTATCTCCGTCACATAAGGGGGTTGCCATACAAAATTTTCAAAAATTATGCAAAAACACCCATAACTTCCCCAAAGTAGGCCTGAAAGAAATAAAGTGTAAGACGGACCGCCATTGGTTTCCCCTCCATAGCATATTCCTTAATCATACTTACCTCCTAACTCCATCGCGTTGGGGGGGCTCCCATTAAAAGTTTTGGAAATTGTAATAAGTCCCCCCCTAGAGCTTCCAGGATGCCCATTTAAAGGTCATATGTAGGACTGACCCTAAAATTTTTACAAAAAAAAATTTAAAAAACTTGTGTAAAACCCCCTACACGTTGTGAAGGATATATAAGATTCGGCATAGCCGAATATAGCATCTTACTTATTTTCTTATTTTTTAACCAAAACACTTGGATGCATTGTTGGTAAAATTTTTATGCCAAGTTTTAATGTAATCTGTTTTTCAAACATTAAGATATCTGAGCCTTTACGTGTGAACAGACAACGCATTGCTTTGCTAGGTCTTACGGATATTTAAATCAATCCTATTCCTACTACTTTAATCGTTTAAAGCCTGCCTCGTAGCCTCTATTCTCAAAGGCTAGATCTAAAGTCAAAAGGGTATGAATGAATGGCAAGTGCTGCTCTCACCTGCAAACGAATAAATAGAATTAATATTTAACATATGCAGAAGGTCATAAGGAAAATATAAGAATAGAGTAGAAGAAAGGCCAGATCCTTGAAAACCCCCCATGGATTAATTATGGTGATTACAATGAGTTTATTGGAAGAGATTCCATTTATAACAAGACACATTATGCAATCTCTAAGAAAACCCGATATAAATCGAGGAAATTTTTTACCGATGTCAAAAGCGACAAGTTAGGATAAAAACCCACAATGTCAAACCCTATCAAATCCTTAAAAATATCAAGGGTCACATCAACAGGGGCCAGTAGGTTCTCCAAAAAAAGGTCCTCTACAAAAGGTATGCCGGCGATCGCTCCAGATAGTTAACAAGGCGGCAGTAAGCCATACTCTTCACCGCCTTGGAGAGGTTTGAAAAAAAAGGTATTGTTTTTTTTAAGTCCTTTTCTCAAAAAGTATTAATTGAAAGCCACTGATGGTATTCCATTCGAAAAAGTAAACTATTTAGTGTTGCGATCAGCTAAAACTCTTTCTCCTGCGTGGCCTCTAAAAAAATGTTTGGCATAGGCCAAGGCACTTATTTTAGTGATAATAGAAGAAATCTTTCTGAAAAATTTAAATTGTCTGCAATTATTTTCACCACAAGGTCATATTTCACAACCTAGTCGAAGAGCAATTTTTGATTTCCAATTAATCTTGACTTACTCTTTTAACAAATGACCAAAAGCTTATGCTGCCTTAACGGGCAACAAGAATCTTTGCTCGAAAAGACCTTTTTTCCGTCTGAATACTTAAGCCTACAAAAATCTCACCCGATATCGTATTGAATCAGTGTCGACAGTTTTGAAGGCACGTCAAATACTGAATGCTTCCCGTTTCTTTCTTCGAGGGTATTATTTCACTGCCCTTTAACCCACAAGATATGCCCTGGGTCACTTGCTTAATGAGAAAGGTAATTATGCGCGGCCAGAAGAATTGTGAATGTTGAAATCACCAGCAAACCAATGATTTTACTAGAGACGATTAACAAGTATTTAGATTAAGGAGTCAAAAAGGCAGTCTAAGAGATTCAAAGTGTCCTCTCTTTTCGTGTTATAACTTTTATAAACAAATCCGAAGTACAGGGTGGCAAATCTGATTTTAAGTTTACTCAAAGACAGCTTAGTTATGTACTATACGTTCCGATTGGTTACTGGCACCTGTACCGAATGTCCTTGTGAATTTACATTCAAATACCCCAATGAAGAAACAGTGATGAAAGCTAATACCCAGGTACATAAAAAAGAGTGGATCAGCATCTAAGATACTTGTTTTTTACAAAGTAAGAGAACACACGACCGATGAAAACTGCATACATATGTAAGCAAATATTGAGAAAAATATCGTTTTTAGTCAAGATATATTTCAAAACGGAGTTGCAAAAAGGAAAGAAGATAAGATTTTTCGGCTACAAGTGTAAACTAATTCACAGTCGGAAATCATGCTAAGTCATGCCAAAAAAACTTTTCTGTGCCGAACTTTATCGAAATATATTCGTAAATGCGACCCGTATTTTGACGATAGGAATACACCAGACCCGTGGGACGGACGGAAGGCCCCAGAAAGTGACTCTAAGTCGATCTGTTAAATTGAGGGTCCGTCTCAAATTATTATTATTATTGGGCCTATTAGACATCTGCATTAATACATAAAACTTTTACCAAGTATGTAAAGGAATACAAGAATCAGCCCCGTTACTTCATTTAAAAGTGTTAAATTTAAATTTGCTGAACAAACATATTTGAAAATGGCATTAGAAGAATTTTTTTGTAGAAAGAAATATAAAAAAAATTGAAAAAAAATTTAAATTCCAATCTTTTTGTAAATTTCTTTAATTTAACTTAAATAAGTTTATTTGGAAATTTAAGAGAAACAATATAACATTAACTTTAATAACCTTAAATGAAAGTAGGAACATACTAATGTATGTGTATACCAACACATACATGCAAACATATTTATTTTTTAAACAAGATTATATGTAAATATAGTCATGAATTCCTAAAATAAAAAATAATATTTAAATAATGTATGAGAATTTTAGAAGGATTTTTCTCTATTACATATTTAAAACATAAAGGACCTTTCTATTACCTAAGGGGTGTATACGTAAGTGTATAAGGATGTTATCAAAGAAAGATTAATTCCAAAGATTTCCTGTAGAAGGAACAACCCAACATTATTTTAAATAAAAATAAACTGCCTTAAGCCCTTTATTATAAATATGCATATTTGATAAAGGACAAAGGATTGTTTCTTTTAAATTTTGAAAGGTTAATTCAAGGAAGTTTAAAACACACTATAAGTAAACAAGGTGAAGAATTGAAAAAGATTTTAAAGTTTTGCGAAATAAGCGTTTAAAACATTGAATAAAATTTTTAACTACAAATTTAAAAATATTCAAGTTATTGAAAAAAACTTAAAAAAATTAATTTAAAGTTTTAAGGACCCCACAGTAGCTTGATTTTTTTACTTGAAAACTGTAATTAAATTTAGATTTAAAAAAAAAATTTTTTCTAATATTTAGTTTTAAGACTTAAAATGTTTGAAAAGAATATTATGGTTTAACTTATTACGTTCTGCATTTCCTTTCTAATTTTTTTCCGCTTAAAATTAAAAAAGATTTTTAATTGAAATAAAGATCTGTAAATTATATCGTTATTTTCTTTAATTTTTTTTATTTTAATTTTTATGCTCACTCGCACCCCCGGAAACAAGAAAGCCATAGAAAAAATAAAAATTCTTTAGCGTAACAAATCTGTTTAATGACAATGCCAGCACGTACGTGTTAACTTGTTTAAGAGACATGCAAACTATGCATTTAATCCAGATGCACTTACACTATTACAAACGCAAACACACCAACACAAAGTAAAAATAGGGGCAAGTATTGAGAAGAATATGTGTAATAATCAACTGAACTTAAAAGAAATGCAATCAGTGCATATTTGATATAAAGTTTTTTGAAAAAAAGAAGGTTAAGGAACATTAAAGGATAAACTTAATAGAAAAATATTTGTCTAAGCGATTTGCGGCAAAACTAGATTTTGCTGAAAAAAATTTTCTAAAGGGCATGAATGTGGGGAAAAAATACCCCACGTTTGCTGAACTTGTTCAATTGCTTCTTTGGCTAAGAAGACTTTAATTAAGCTGCAATATTGGCTTAACGGCTTTTTAAGCTTTAGAAGTTTCATCAATGTTTGGTCATATGTATGTCGTGGAATGGAAAAATTTTGTTAACCATACAAGAGATACTAGCAAATGATAATACTGCATGCGAATTTATTTAAAAAACAAAAGCACATTTTTTCGCCAAAATCCGAGCAAGGATATGGGCACCTTTTATAAATTCGTACAAAATTTTGTACGGCACTTTTTTTTTAAAAATAAAAATATAATTTTTTTTTAAGCCCATCCATCCTCTTGGTTAAACTATTTTTTTTATTTACAAAACTTTACACGGTATTACTACTGACCTACAAAAATTTAATTTTTTATTAAAATTGGAAAAAGGATATGGGTGCCTCCTAGGTGTCTCCTCTATAATATATTTTCTTAGGCTACACAACTAAACACAACACTAAAATTCACCTAGAAAGACGGAAATTAAAATTTAGAACCCACTTGGTGCAAGGATATTTTGAGCTTTCATGTATCTATCTTAGAAAGATGCTTTCCTGTATAAACAAATATTTGTACGACACGAGAATTTATCTTAAAAGGTGAAAATGCAAATTTATGGAAAAATCGGAGCAGGGATATGTCTACCTTCCATATATCCTTTTAAGTAAAGCTATTTTTTTACCTAAAAAAACTGCGCGGTTCAACGCATCATCAAGGGAGGCAAAATTATATATATGTATTAGAGAAAAATTAAAACAAGGACATATGTATCTCTTATCTTTTTTAGACGAAAAAACTTAGCACGACACTACAATCAACCTAGAAAAATAAAAAAGGAAATTTTTAATCAAATTGGAGCACGAATATTTTGGGCTCCTATATATCCTTTTAAGAAACATATTTTCTTTTATTACCAAATATTCTTTCGCCGGTAGAAATTATTTTATAAGACAAAAACACATATTTTTGCAAAATCTGAGCAAGGATGTGGGTACTTCACATATATCTTTTTTATTAAAATTTTTTTTTTTGACAAAAAAACTTGGCACGCTACTAAAATCCACCTAGTAACATTAAAAAATTCAAATCAATTTGAGCTAGGATATGTTTGACCCATATATATATCCTTCATCCAAAAATATTTTTTTATTAGCAAGTTTTAGTAAACCTGCTGTAAACTTATCTAAAAGATGAAAATACAAATATTCTTTTAGTAAAATAAAAATACTAGGGTTCATTCAGAAAAGTAGAAAAAAAATATTTAACAAAATTAGAGGAAGGACATGGGTGCCTCCCATATATTCTTACATTAGCAAACATTAAAAAGGTACTCTTACTCAGCTAAAAAGGTAAAAATACAATTTTTAGCAAAATCTTATCAAAGACAACCCATATTCTTTATTTTACTGAACTCATTACAGTACAATATTTCATCAGAAGTGACAGAAATATAAATTTTTAAAAATGATTGGAGCAAGGATATACAAATGTATCTTACAAATATTCTTTTTAGTAAAATATTATCTTAAACTAAAAACCTTGGCACAATACTTTAAATAACCCAGAAACACAGACTGAAATTTTAAACCAAATCGTAACAAGAACATTTTTGGCTCCCACAGTTTTTAGCAAAATATTATTTTGTTTAGTTGGAGTGCTATAAGAGTTCATCTAAAATACAAAATTACTAATTTTTACCATATTCAAATCAAGGATATAAGTACCTTCAATATATCCCTTTTCGCAAAGCAGTTTTTTTATTTTACAAATTTTGGCACGATTTAACACTTCCCCAAGAAAGACGCATATAAAAAGTTCAAGCAAATTTGGAGCAAATATATCGGTACCTTCAATATATCCTTTTAAGTAAAACAATTTTTTTTACTGGCAAAAACCTGTTCGATACTTTTAATCATGAAGAAAGACCAAAATTAAAATTTAATGAAAATTGAACCAAGGATGTGGGTTCCTTCCATATATCCTATTGGGTAAAAACATTTTTTCAAGTGACAAAACTTGGAGTGGTACTTCGATTCATAAAAAAAAGACAATAATACAGGTTTAAGCAAAATCGAAGAGAGAACTTAATATGGACATTCATTATATCTCAAGAGACTTAAATAGAAGTTTTGACAAATTAAAGCAAAGATCTGGGTACTTTTTCATATCCTTTTTATAAAAAACTACCTTCAACCAACAAGATAAAATTATTATTTCATTTCTTTATTCATTTTTTTCGTTTAAAGAATATAATTTTGTCCAAAATAAATTTTGCCTTAATGATTTCTGACCGTAAAAAAAGAACTAAATTTACAAGGATATAATATTTTTGATAAAAAGAACATCCTGTTTCTAACCTACATAGTTTTCTTTAGAAAACTGGACAGCTGCCATGTTAAAAACTTGTTAATAAATTTTTTAAATTGTATTTAATATGTACACCTACCGCTGATACCCAACAAAAGACGTCCTGAAACATATTATTCCTTTTATACTTATTTAATACTTTTGGTATAATTATTGTTATTATTAATGCATGCTGAAGCATGCAAAAAAGTTAATACGTTTTTAACCTTTTTCTCTTTCTTCTTTTTATATCCTTCACATAGGGATAAGGTTATATATCAGTTTGCCATCCCATTTTTAATATTTTTAATATCCTTTTGCGACCTCATAAAGTACTTATATTTATTCTGGATTCTTTAAAGAAAAGGAAGGAGTTTCTGTGTCGAAATCTATGATAGCTATGTACTTTAAGCCCAGCACAAATAACTATAATATTAACGGTTTGAAAACCACTTGCCTAGATCAGGTCAATGGTTTATAAGATTCGGCCCAGCCGAATATAGCGCTTTTACTTGTTAATAATTCATTTTTCTGCCAACGAAAAAAGGTAAAACAACAAAAAAGTTTTTATAATTTACCTTTGTGTGGATATACTTACATACATACATATGTACGTTTGTATGTATATACACATAAGTATGTGCAGTTGGGTTTGTGTGTGTAAAATAGAGTATGTTCATATGATACATATGTACATTAAATCTCTATTAAGGTTTGTAAGTGTGTTTGACATTGTGTGATTAAATATTTCTTTGACACCTTTAATGTGAGAATATTTTTTTTTTATGTAAAGTTAAAATTCCTTTGCCTTTTTGAAAAGCTGCTTTGATTAAAGCTTTATGTTTCCAATTATATTTTTAAACAAAAAGGAACAATTTTTTAATTGTGTTTTTGTAGGATGCCGTACATAATTATCTTAATATAGAAAGGACGTAATTCGTATTTTTTTATAAGCCAAGAGTTTCGTTTATCTCTTTCACTGGCTTGCTCATATATCACACTTAGTCAAAAATAAATTTCAACTTAAAAATACGAGCTAGGACCTTTCTATATTAAGCTAACGATATAAAGAATGAGCTTTAAACATTTAAAAAAAAAAAAAAAAAGATTAATGCGACAATCTTTTTCAAAAAACCTTGTTTAATTTTAAAACACAAGGAGTTTTTAATTTTTAAAAAAAATGAGTCGCTGATAATACATAAATAATATGGCCTCCCTTAACTTAATTTTTAAACAATCGAATCCTTAATTTTTCATAAATTAATTTACCTTAAAATATATTTAGCATTAGATTTTTGCTTCCTGAAACTTTCTGAACTCCTTTATTAACAGCCACATTTTGTATAATTTTCCCAAACATTGTTGATGTAGCAATTATGTTTCATTTTAGCTTTGTATGGTAAATATTGATTTTTCCTTTTAGGCAAATTAAAACTCCAACAAATTTAATTAAAAAGTTGTTCAATTCTCTTGAAAAAGTTACATTTCATGCTGTTAAATATTCAAAAACTAATTGCTGAAGATTTATTAAATTAAAAAGTTACTTAATTATCTGATTAGTCATACGTTTAGTAACAAATTTTGCAGTCACACCATGAAACTTCCTTAGCGCAAAAATATTGTTTAAAACTTCAGCGTATATGCGCATACATATATATCGTTACCTTAATATTGAAAGGCACTAACTAGTTTTTTTTTTATTTCGATAAATAGTCTGCTCACATATCACAATTAGCAAAAAAAAAAAAAACTCTTGAATCAAAAAACACGAGTTAGGGCCTTTCTATACTAAGGTGACCATATGTAAACACATATACATCTATTAGGAACAAGCCCAGAACTTCAGAGCGTGTGCGTTTGTGAGCAGAAAAATCGAAACGTTTTTTTAAATATAAAAGTAAATCCTGTGGTATAAATAGTTTGGCTTTAGGTCGTATATTTTCCCTTTATCAATAAAAAAACTCAAATTTTTAAGTTTTTGTTTAAAAGAAAAATATGTATTTTTATTTTATATTCCGATATTTCGATCTACTTCGCAGATCATCATCAGGGATCTAACAAATAACAAATAAAATATCAATATAAAAGTAAATTTCAGGTATTTATCATGCGATAAGAATTAACGAAAATGGTACAAATAAAATCATCTAAGTCTTAATATTTTTATTAAATTTGTAACTCTGAAGCCCATTAAAGGATTAAAAACATTTATATATTTATCAATTATTGGTTTCAAGCAATATTTACATACAAATACAGTTTTGCATGGGTTTGGCATGCAAATATAATGGTTTTAATTTATTTATCTTACTCATGCTCAAATCATAAACATATTTACAAACATTTGCTAGTTGAAGTACATATTAGGGTTGATCCAAAAAAAATTTTAAATTAAACATATATTTTTAAAACGAATTTTTCATTCAAAATTTTTATTTGAAGCCTTTAAATTTAAAATTTTTTTGGATACGACTTGTATTTTTTGGGTGTATATACATATATTTAGGGTGTCTCGTAAGATATAATAATAAAAAGTTTGGTCTAAGCCAGCCAGTAAATTTGGACGAAATTGTCTCTAGCGAACAAGTTTGAGAAAAAACGTACGGATATCTTTTTCTGAACGACATGTCTAGAATCTTAGATGTATGGAGTCTTTGTAAGATTTCTGGTCTATTTTTTACGAGATTTCTTGTGATTTAAATTCTTTTGGATTAAGATTTTGTGTTGAATAGTGTCTTGCTTACAAAATATGTAACCGAATTTTCGATACTTGTTGATTTGATAAAACTCTGTAAGTCCGTAAAAAACACTTTTTTGTTTTAATCAATTTTCAAATAGGGTGGCAACCCTATAATTCCAAATAATTAGAAAAGGTGCAGTAGGAGCTTCGTTTAGTATCTAATAACTTTTCCTGTATAAAAATATAAAATATATTATGTACTTTGAATTGGGCTCAATTTGGGGCTTAGAAAATCTATTTGATAGGTTTTTTCACTAACTACTTAGCTGACTAGACAGACGTTGTCCTGTCAGCGTTTTATCATTTTTTCGGGTTGTACTAAGGCTTCAAAAAACTTATGAAGTTGAAACATCTACATTTGCGTGACGCCAGCTGCTTTCTACTGTTTTGATGAAGTGTAAAGCATCTCATAAAAGTTTGGTGCAAAGAAGTACCTAAACTGAAAGTAAAATTTTTTTGGGCGTTACACCACTCATTTCTTTGCCTTTAAATTTTTAAAATCAGCCGAGCAAAGCATCTGTATTAAAAGTTGGTTTTTTACTGTCTTAAAAATATTGGCATCAAACGTTCTCATTACTCTTACAAATTTTATTAAAAGTCAATATAGACCCCTGCATTAAGTGTTTAATTCTTGTAGCTGTAGCAAAAAATTTTTTTTTTATTTTAAATTTTGATTTAGGAGGCATACAAAATCTCATACAAATCGATGGGGTAAATTAACCACAATTAAAAGCTTAATTTTTGCGGAAGTGAAACCGCCCACTCTTTTGCCTACAATATTTCGACATTAGACAAAGCCTCAAAAAAATTGGTTGAGTTAAAGTACTTTGTTGGGCCCAAAATTTTGACATTAGAAACCACCAATATGCAAACAAAGTTTAATTAAAATTGGTGGTGCAGAGTCCCCTGTATCCAAATTTAAATTTTTGTGGACATGGTTCCGCCAACTTTAAGGCTTCCAAGTTTTTGCTTACAGGTTTAATGCCTATATTAAGCCTCCAAAAAATCGGGGCAGTAGAAGTACCAGTATTAAGAGATTTTTTCTTAACATGTATACATATCCCTTGATAGGGAAACCTTTAATAAAAATTCTGGCATTATTACCTACACTCAGAAAAGTTTTACATTAACTGATTGTAGTTTATTTAAAAAGTTTTCCGTAAAGTTAAAAATCAATGAAAATTTATTTATTTTACCATGAAATTTAAATTTTAAATTTTTATGCTTGTTATTTAAAAAATAAACTACAACAAAAAACGGATTCTTTGTAAAGTTATAATTTTCAGTTATTTTTTTGGTAAAACCGAAATAATCTACTGCCAAATTTTGGTTTTCGGTTTCACATATTTTAAAAGTATTAACGTTGTTTTTTAACTTACATATATGTACATACATACACAAATTGTGTAAAAAGTTTTAATTGTCAAAAAATAAAAACCAAAATTTAATAATTTCTTAAAAATTGTTGAAAAATTGATAAGTACTGAAATTTTTTTCTAAAAAATTTAAGATAAATGAAAATTATCATATAACTTTTTGCTTAAGCATAATCAACTTGGAAGCTTTTGAAAACGAATTTTATACGGCCCACAATAAAATGTACGGTTGGATGGAGGTATTAAGGTATGCTGAAAGCAAAATATATTTCTAAGTTGTGCGGTGTTTGGTACATACATACAAATCTATTTACGCGCCATTTTTTCAAGTGTCACAAAAGGATATAACGGTAACGCTTTAAAACAGGTAAGAATTTCTTAAATTTTTTGTTAATTAGTGTGCATATGTATACATAAGTATGTACTAATCAAATTGTGTGGCTTGATAATCATAGCTGATAAATCTTTTTTTTTTTATCATTTTAAGGAAATCGCAATGCTTAACAAATAAGAATGTTACAGTCGGTCAAGCCCGACCACATCATACCCAACAGCACAGTTCATCTTATATTAATTACCCTAAAAAAGTTGTTCTGAATAGAAATTTGTATGAAGGAAATATAAATAATAAGCCCATCATCACTCGTTTTAAAAGCCATGGTCCCTGTACCAAAAAATGTTTTTTGCACTAAAAATTTATATAAATATTTTTGTGGTGCGCATACAAACAGTGCTTTGGAGCTGAACTTGTATAAAATTGTTAAAATTCTTTTGGTACATAACTAATTGTTTTTCTTTCAGAATTCTATAGATTTTGAAACTCTTTTACCAAATAAAACTAAAACTTTTTATTAACTAGACAAAACTTAATAAAATTTTACCAATTTATATAAATTGAAATTTAAAGGACGTATAACTGCTTTCTTAATTTATATAATCTATAGAGTCTTGAAGTCAGATAGATACTTTACAGATATTGGACGTCGAACAATAGCCGAGTCTCAAATGTCTACAATTAAGTTTGAGGAAGAAAACAATCAATTAGATTAATAGAGGGGACAACCGCCATTTATTCCTGTTAAAAAGAATTTGTTTTCAACAAGTGTTGTGCATGTAGTTATTGACCAAATAATTTACAATGCTGACACTGTTGCATCTGGGTTGGCGTTGTGCTTCAAAATATATCAAGTTTTAAATTTAAGCTATAAATTAAAGAGTATGTATAAGCTTTTGGTTTATTGCTAAGAAAAATTTGTTTGAAATTGACCTAAAATATAATGCTGGGAGCAGCAACTTAAAAAGTATATATTTGTAAAAGCTCATAACCACTGTAAAATTATTTTTGTACAATTGTTTAATTATTCTTATATATGTTAAAGATTTTATAATTATTAATTTTTGAATAATCCATAATAGCTTTTAATTTAACGATAGCTGTTACTTATGATATTCGTTTTTAAACCAAATTTTTATAATAAGAACTTTTTAATTTATAATTGTTATTTTTTAATTATTTGATTGTTAATAATTAATATTTTAGTTGTGTTCTTAATAAGAGAAATAAAACTATAAAAACGAGCAAAAACAAAAGTTTATTTAGTTTTTTGGTCGGAAAACTGCATGCAGTTATTATAAATGACAAACCAGTAAAAACTAATGTTTTGGTAGATAAATTTTTGTAAGTAAAAAAAATTTAGCTAAACAGTTATTTTTACTCATTTGGTAGGTAGTTTTTTGAGTTTTAAATGAAACGATAAAACAGTAGTTTTTATACATGTAGTAGTAAAATATCTTCAGTCAAAACAATCGATAAAATGTTCATTTTAACGGGCGTGTAGTTTATTTTTTGCGCCTTAAAATAGAAAAAAATTCTTTCAATTTTACAAAACTTTGTAGTTTTTAAAATAACATTCAAAATTAACCGAAAAATTTCTTTAAATCAAATGAAATGTAAGCGGTCTGGTTTTTAACTGAAAATATTTTTGTTAAAAATTTAATTTCTCTTGATTTTAGCTACAAAATATTTTGAGTGTACAAAATTTAAATAGTGTTGCCTTTTAAATATATTATAGCCTTGTTTAAAAATTCTACATATTGTTAATACTGTAATACTAAATCGTTTATTTAAAATATACGTTAAAAAATGTTGAGGTAAAACCCTATTTTAACTTTTGATTTGCTCCTATTTCTCTTGCCCTAAATCAATGGTTTTGGAAATTGTGTTTTGCAAAACAAGAACTTTAATAAAGTAATAGTTTGCTCAGGGCAAAATATGCTATTCTCATACCACTAACAACAATATCAGTGTTGCCGCAGTAAAACTTTGTCAGGATTTATTTTTTCATTGTCATTTTAAATATTCCCACCACTTAAAAACTTGTGAAGCGTTGATCTTGGTGAATGCTAGGATATTTCGTCTCAAGGTTTTGAGGCAGCTCCTTCTTAGTAAGGATTAGGAAGCACGATCGTTAACGTAAAAATAGAGTAACGTGGAAGAATTTTTATTCGTTTATTTTCACTTTTTATATATGACACTGCAGGCTGGTCCATGGATTTTCCAAAGAATTTTTCTTTTATCAGTAGTATCAGTCTTTTCTAGTGAGTGATTTTTGTCTGTCAGAAGGGGCCTTTGCTTGGAAACTAGACGAGATTCACACTTAATCAGTTTTTGTTTAATCTCTTTTGAGCTTGCATTTACGTTCATACACGTCTCATGAACGTTTGTCAAAGCACCAACAAGCAGCCAACTTCTCGTAAAAAAAATAAAAAGGAAAAACAAGCTTTACGAGTACGGTGAAGTATGTAATCACTTGCATTTTCTTGTACATTCTTTTCTAAAAGATCAAGTTTTGACAACTCGGACTTGATGTGTATGAAACAGCAGTTTTTCCCTCTAAAATATTTTAATCGTTAACGATAAGCTGCATGCAACAGCATGCTTATTTTAAATTTTAACAAATCGCAATGATCCCTAAAAATAATAAAGTTAAACTTTTCACAAAATCTTTTATTTTACTTTTTGGGAAAGTCTAGTGAAGGTACTTTCGAAAAACAAGCGTGTTTATTTGTAAAATTTTAAAATTTATATTAAATTTTACTTAATCATTTCAATGTTAAACGATGCTTTTTATAAAGGAAAAAAATATCCTTTTTTTAATAACGTTACTAAAGTGGCAACACTAATTTCTACAATACGACACAGACTTCTATACACACACGCTTTAACTCCCATTAATACAACAACAGTACCAAATCAACAACAACTCCCGCTTTAATCCCATATGCCCTTTTTGTTGTAAAAATATTTTGTTTATGGAGGCAAAAGTTCGATAAACTAACAAACAGATAACTTTTTTTCCAATAAAAATTGAACAACTTCCGTTTTTATGCTTAAACAGATACCAAACAGCAAATATTATTTCCCCTCAAACAAACACATTCACTTTAATGCTCCATTTTTCAAAATGTTTGTAAAGAGTTTTTCAATAGAGATTCAACAACTTTGTAATAACGCACACCCTTAAAGTTTTATTATGAAATTAATCATAAACAAAATATGATTTAAGATTTTTATCACGAATATTTTGGTATCGTTTTGGAATTAATAAAAAAAATTTACTATTGAAACTGAGTTGGTGGTAAAAACTTGACGGGATTTTAACTTTGTTTTTAATTCAATATCTGTTTTCTCAATATATTGGAATTTTGACTTAGAAGAATATTTAAATCTTTTTTTAACTAAACACCAACCATTAATGATTTTATGAATTTCATATTATTTCACCAGCAACTTTAAGCAAATGAAGGATATTAAAAGCACTCAATTCAATCTAAATACCAAAAATTTGCAACGACGAGAAACAAATATCCAATTGATATATGCCAAAACCCACGTTTAAGTAGTAGGCATTTTTTTTTTATTTTAAAAAATTGATGAATTTAGGTCCTAAAAAGAGAGTAAAAGTTGTCGAAATATAAAAAAATGGTTTTCATTTTAAATAACTAAATACTAAATAGGAGGCCCTTCTTTTACATTTTTATTAAAATGACCCAACTGTCACACTTTTTAAAGGGTTTTTCCCAAAAAGAAAAGTTTTTTTTTTAAATAGAGTATAAAATACGATAAAAATCACTTTAAAGCACCATGCATCTTAAAAAGTTTGGCCCGTTAAAAAATATTTTACCCAGAACCATTTTAAAATCTAAATTCTCTTTAATTTAATGCATTAAACACATTCAAGCTACAAGAACATAGGAGCACACGAACACAAAAGTTGCTTGCTAAATTTGTGTCCGACTGGCTGCTACTGAAATATTTACTAGACAACCACTACAAAATAAACATATGAGCAATATGACTTTCAGTGGTGCCACCTAAAGTCTTTTTGTATTGTTTAAGCTATATTATTTGCATCTTACCGTATTGGCAGCACTAATCTGTTAACTGTCGCGTATAAAAATAGAAATTAGTTTAATTTCGACCACGCCACAAAATTAGTATTGACAGCAACCCGTAGTCGTGTTGCATTGTAGCCATTAAAAAAATTATTCTCATAAGCACACGTGTATTCTATTTTTGACTGGTTGTGTTCGGTAGCCTGTAGCGAGGAATGTATTTAATGCTTAAATTTGTAAGTTCACACCTGTGACGGTCTTCAAGTGGCAACGATGAGCAGAAATGATATTCTTTCATGTTACTAGTCTACCATTCTTGAATATCATAGTGTCTAATTAAAATTAAATTTTAAATTATTTAAGCTATAATAAAAAATAGAGTAAAATATTCACACCCGTCACAGCGGGGTTATCCCATTTATTCTCTTAAAATACTTAGTGTCTGGTGGCAAATTTATATTCTTAAACATTTTAAAAAGTAATAAGCGGTGCGGAGGGAGGATGGCCCCGTTGGAATTATCGATTGTGGGGTATTTTCAGTCACGGTTTCGCAGTGGTCGAGTGAGCATCGCGCGTTCGCTGTCAAGAAATTTTTTAAGAGCAATAATCCTTACGTAATTGCTCGTTGACAATTTTTTTCAAAGTTCGTTATTCGGCAAATACGTTATAGACCGAGTTACATTTAATTCACTCGTAGGTGTAGAGATTCCGCTCAACTGCCAGGGCCCAGTCGATCTTTAAGGACTCCCGAAAACATTGAACTGGTTGAAAGCAGTTTACGTGAAAGCCGGCGACTTTCAGTACAGAAAAGAGCAGTCTCTCTGGAACTTTTAAGAGTGATTATTGACCCTTTTTAAATTCAAATCGTTCAAGAACTCAAAGAAATTTTTGGAAAACAATGTTGGAGCGTTTTCGCACTGAAAATCCCATTTTTGGAAGCGACGAGGCTCACTTTCACTTAAACGGCCATCTCGACAAGCAAAACTGCCATTACTGGTCTCCAAGAACCAGCAACCCTCCATTTAAACATCAAAAACCATTGCATTGCTTTATCCACACATGAGATAATTGAACTATTTTTTCTCGAAAATTCTCGAGGCCAGGCAACGAATGTCAACGGTAAAAATTACGAAATTATATTTTCCAAACGATCGAACTTTTCCATCGTAATCTTAACAGTCCTGGTTTCAACAGGATGGGGTGACTGCACACACAGCCAGAGATTCGATGAATTTGTTTCGGGATTATTTCTACCAAAATTTTTTCAGTTGCTTTGGGGACATCCCGTGTCCACCGAGGTCACGCATGAATTTTTTTCATGGGGCTACCTCAAAGAGAGGGCTTATAGTGATAATCCCCAATCTCTTGTGACTTTTAAAAAAAATATTCGTAGAGAAATCAGATAAATTAAACCATATTTACTGCAGCGTGTGACGCAGAACACGAGCCTCCGTTTTGAACAGTGTGTTCAACTTGACGGCAGACATTTGGATTACATACTCTTTGAAAAATAAAATTTACATTTCCATTCTATCGTTCAAGGCTCCAAATCAAACTTTGTACCAATTATAACGTTTTTATTTAAGTTTCTGAAAATATAAATCTGCCACCAGACAGCCTGTGTAAACTTCTTCATAAACTGATTCAATACATATTCGTAAGCTCTTTTAATACTTTTATCTCTTGGAATCTTTAAACTCAGCTAGCGTCGTTATTGCATTTAAAAAAATTAAAAAGCCGGAAATTAAAGTATACATTAAGGCTTACGCAAAAATATAACTACTGTGTGGCTGTGTTTGGTTATCCATTAAACTAATATTGTTGTGTAAACTAAAGACGTAGATATGTAATTCGATGTGTTTTATACATACATATGTCTAACTATTTGCTTTGCAAATTGATTTTTCCTTTAACCACATTAGCAAACAACATTTTATGTAAAGAGGGAACTTAATCAAAGAATCTTTTCTCTAGGTCATTTTGATTGTTGTTCACCTGCTGGCTGCAGCATCATATGACTCACTTATATATATTTATCTACAATTTAGTTATTTGGAAATCTGTATGCATCAAAATTAGATTTTTCATACAAAATCAAACAAAAAAGATACAACTTACAATAATTTGCAAGTTTCAAGGTTCTCATATGACCCGTATTTGGTCATATTCTTGCGTTCCACAACTGTAATAAATTTTGTCCGAACAAGTTGTTCTTATCAAACTTTAGCTATCCGTACAGATGCCTGATCACGCCCTTTGGATCTTCGATTGCTCTGAGCTAGGAGAAACATCTTATAATTACTTGGAACTACGTTTGCTAGGTAGTGTTGTGGTCTAGCAAGACGAACAAATATCGGGGTCTACTGGTTTTTAGCAAGGAGTCCCATGCTTGTCCTTTTCTCCAGCCTGGAGCCGTTTACATAATAAAACGCTCCCTTTCAACCAGGATTTTTCGATCTATTATCAGTGCAAGCCTTTATCTTCACCTGAGGTACAATATTCGGAAAATTCTACTGTCTCCGTTTAACCCTTCAGTGTCACCGAATTCGTTGATGGGGTTTTATAGGCTGCTTATTTAAAATCGTCTTCAATTTCCATGTTAGCATGTTTGTTTGACCTTTTGTAAGATTTTAATGTTGCACTTTCTGCTAATTGATGTATAACCAATATGTTATCTTTAGATCAAGGGCACATTGTGCGCTTATAGCCCTTCTACATCTTTTTTTGATAACACGATTCTTGTCAATCTTTGTACCTTTTGCATTTAGTTTGAAAGTTAGTAAATTACCGCATTTTCTCTTCTTGACCCTTTCTTATCCCTAAAAATTCTTATTATATGTCGGGTTTCACGCACTTGAGCTGTATCTTGCTGAGTCAGTCAGTTAAGCTAGTATTATATTTGTAGATGATACTTTTAGCAACAGACAGTTTAAAAAATTGCTAAGAAAAAATATGGTTGAGGTAACCATAAACTATGGTTAGATTATGTGATTGTAGCCAAACAAATGATTAGCTGTAGTCATAGTTATTTTAATGAAAGTAGCTTTTAATTACGATATTATGATTATTTATTTTTATAACGTTGTTTACGCAAAATAATTCTATATAGTCATTGCATAATTTCAAACAACCATAATGTAACGTCTTGTTACCATTCTGTGATTTCCTATGACCATAAAATGATCTGTAGAATCATAATATGATCTCACAAACCCATAAATTGCATTCCACCATTAGAATATGATTGCACAGAACACTTTTTTGATCTGGTGTTATCATAATATTTTCCTAAATGACCAATTATTTTTTCAGATATTCATAACATGACTTAATAAAATTGCTATGAAATATTAAATTAAAAAACCCTTTTAAATATGAAATTAAGGATTTTAATTTTTCTATTTAATTTAACCAGTGACGTGCACTTTTTAAAAACAATAATGAGAAAATTGTGATGCCAGATTTAATATTTTTAAAGAATTATTATATTCTTTTTTGCAACTAACACATATTTTTAGAGTTAAACGAAAATTATGTACAAAATTTTTACTTGGTCATTATGGAGATTTTTCATTATGAAATATATTTTTGAAATGTCACATATATTTTTGCAACAAAAGAATGATTAAAAATAAGCGTTAAAAAATATAGCCGCATCGAAAGCATTATTTGATTACTCCAGAAACAAATATATATTTATATTTGCATTGTTTGTTTGCCAAAAAAACACTATTATATGCTTACCTCAACCAAATTTGATTGCGGAGAAAAATATTATGATTGTCGTGATCATGTCCAACCATGGTTTTTCTCTGCGTGTATTAATAAAATGCTTTTAGTTCTTTTCCTTGTATTTGTCTAAAATTTTTTTACACATCTTTCTTTTTTAAGAGCAAATGAAACTTCAACTTGCAAAATGGAAAACAAAGGCTTAAAGCATTTTCCTAGCCACCTGTGCCATTAGCAGTGTGTATGCCTAAAGTAAATGGAAACGGTAATGGAATTAGGGTTTAAGTAGGAATTTTGGTTGAAAGCTTTAATAAACAATGAGCACTTTACGATTGAAAATGACATAAGGGCCAAACAACGTAATACATCTTTGCTTGGTACTCTGTTTAAAAAAATAAATTAAGGTCCCCTCACGATGTAGAAGGTTAATTTCTACTTCCAAAATATAAAAAACACGATTTTTGTTAGTTTTCTATATACAAGGTGGGCCAAAAAAAGTCATCCGTTGTTGTTTGCGATGCGTTTGGCGGTGGACAAGCAGCAGCTGATGCACGGACTGGGCTTTGTATGGGAACATGCACATGTCTTTGACCAAAATTTGCCTTAGGGACGACCGGCTGATGGCTAATTGTAAGGCAAGGTGTCTGGTCGATGTTTCTGGCAACAGCTCAACATCCTCGCCAGCGGCAATATTTTTGGCAGAACGGGCGCTCCGGGGCTGTGCACTCTGGGCAGCGTCTCGTTTGATCTTATACTCTTCAAGGTTGGTGGCCAAACGGCGCAGTGTTTGCGCAGTCGGTGCCGGACGACCGGGGAATCGGCGACGGATTTCGCGCTGCGCTAACACCACAAACGAATTGTTACGCAAAAAAACAAACACGATTATTTCGCGTTCTTGAGAAGTATATCGCCTGTTCACTTGTATTCTACATTTGTCCAGTTCACAAATGTCAAAAGAGATTTGACATTGGCCGCCATTTGCAAAACTATGATCATGCATCTTCCAATAAGGTGATTTCTTTTAGCCCACCTTGTGCTTATAATTTAGTTGTACTTTATTTTCACTATTTGGTAAAATATGTCATTAATCAGAACAATGGCAAATGTCAGTAACAAGTTTCTGGTTGTGTCTATGTTTAAGGTTCTTTATTAACTTCTTTGTTACGTACCATCTAAATGATTTAATGGGTAAGTTGTCTTTTAAAAATACATTAATTAACATAACAAAAAGCAAAAGGATTAAGAAAGCTTTTAGTGTAAAATAAATAAAGCTTCATTGACAGACAAGGATGTTTTTTACAAAAAAAAGATGGTGTTAAAGGAACTATACTAGCCCTTGCTATTAAGGGAAGGGTCGCAAAACATCGCAGAATTTCTACGTTATCAATTAATAAATTTTATTTGTTTTATTTTTGAAAAGGAAAAACAGTGATATAGTTCAATACATACAGCAAATATGACAGTAGACGTTAAGTAATTATAAGAAACTAAAATTGAAAAAAAAAATTTTTTTTGTTATGGAAAATTCTATGGTTAAGGATGAGACCATTTCAATCACATTTTTTCTTAAAACATTTTTCAAAATTATTAATTTAAAAAATAGATCTATGGTTTTAAGAGATTGTATGCTTTTTATTATAAAAAGACGCTAAGGAACATGATTTCTGCTCATAATGATTTAAGATCAAGTGTATAAATTCCTTAAGACGGATTTAAGTTTACATGGTGGTTCTAAACTCTTGCCAAATAAATAAAACTAAAATGTGATTCAGTTCAATTGAACTTTATTTATTTAGATGTAAGCTCGTCGATTTTTTTTAACGTAGAAAATTATTCTTCCTTATTTTGGACCCTTTTATCATTTAGGAAATTTTATACTAATGCATTTTCAAAATTTTTTAAATTTTTTTATTGGGTTTGTAATAAATAGCTTTATGAATAAGAAGGTTATTGTAGATCTAAGAAATATTTTTTTTTAATTTTTTAATATTTATACCAAGCTTTCAAGGACATCACCCTCACTGTTACAAGGATAACTCGCTTAATATTATTAATATTTTTTTAGTACAAACTAAAGTCGACGGTGACCTATACTCTCTTGGCAAAAGATACTACATTTAGGTCAGCATAGTAAAATTTATTATGCTTCTCGATTAATGCATTAATTAAAAACTTTTACTCTTTTTAATTAAAAATTTAATTGCCACAATTAAATATGCAAATGTATTTGAAAAGAAAATGTAAGCAATGATGTTTATTTAAAAATTCTTAAAAAATCAATAATTTTGCAAAGGAATTTTGCGTTTAACACTTTTGTACACTCGTTTTTGTAAGTATGCAACACATGCTAAATTTAGTAAACAAAAATTAAAAACAAACACGAACGTTAACATAAAAAAAGATTTTAACTTCAAGTGGTAGAGTCTCAACCTGGCATGCAAAAGGTGACAGGTTTAATGCAGTATAGGTTTAATATTTTTTTTTCTTTTCTTATTTTTGTTTTTTGTATTCTGTTGATTTAAATCAAGAAATTTGTAGATCCAATTAAATTTTTATTGATTCCCAGCCTGCAGGCAAATTGATAGGATCATTAAAAATATTAATTTAAATCCAACAAAATTATTAATCAATTTTTTTAATTGATTTAATATAAAGTAGGACGCAATAATATATAAATATTTACTTCTAAATATTAATTTTATTATTACATATAATATATATATGTAACCTTTTAATTTATTTAATAATTATTTAAATAAACTTAATTAACAAATGAAAAAATTTTAATTTCCATTATCAGTCTCAACAGCGATTTGATGCTAGGACCTCATGGTTGCAAGACGTACGCTCTATCCACCAAACTAGCAAAGCATTCCGCGTTTTAAAGATTTGTTCAAATTGAGGTTTTTAAAGAAACATTTTGAAAGTAGAAACCGTTCAAAGTTTTTTGATATTTAAGTTAAAGTGATATATTGGAGTAAAAATCTCATCAGCTTAAGTTTCTCAAACCCTTCAGTCACCACCATTGTGCTCTAAACACCACTGGGACGAAAGACGAATTTCGCACTACACGACAAATTCATCTGTTGAAATTTATTGCGTAAATTTGACAATTGAAACACATTTAGAACGAATAAAACAGCTGTGATAGAGTGAACATATTTCTTAAAAAATAACACTAATTGAAAAAAATGTTATATAAAAAAAATTTTTAAAATATAAACCTAACATTAACAAGTAAGAGCGCTATATTCGGCTGTGCCGAATCTTATATACCCTTCACATTGGTCTTTAAATATACCCAGCCGAGTAATTTTGTCCTGCAAATAATATAATAAAAAACCTTGTGCGAGTTTTAAAGCCCATAGAAAAAATAACAAAATTTTAACGTTCGTATGAATAATAGAAATAGATGAAGAAGATTTGAGGTCGAGAGTTTGTAAAGTTTTCGACATTATGCATATTTAAAGGTTAATAAAACTTATTAAATGTTCTAGTCCCGCTGCTCTTCTCCAACTTTTTTTCCAAAATGTATAAATTATTTGATTATTACTTTTTGTAGAATATTCGAAGTCGATAGCTGTAATAGTTTTCCAGAAGTAGCGTATCGAAAATTTTATAAAAATTGTTAATTTGTATGGGAGCTACCCCTTCTTCACCCCCCATCCGAAAATCTTTTTCTTCAGAGCGTAGCCCTTAATATCCAATTACTTTTTGTAGAACATTTGATTTCGATATATGTTATAGTTTCTGAGATATAGCATATCGAATATTTTATAATAATTGTCGATTTGTATGGGAGCTACCCCTTTTTTGCCCCCACTCAAAAAAATTTTTCTTTAAAGCGTAGGCCTTAGTGCCCAATTACTCTTTGTAGAACATTTGATTTCGATATCTTTTATAGTTTCCGAGATATAGCGTATCGAATATTTTATAATAATTGTCGATTTGTATGGGAGCTACCCCTTTTTTGCCCCCACTCAAAAAAATTTTTCTTTAAAGCGTAGGCCTTAGTGCCCAATTACTCTTTGTAGAACATTTGATTTCGATATCTTTTATAGTTTCCGAGATATAGCGTATCGAATATTTTATAATAATTGTCGATTTGTATGGGAGCTACCCCTTTTTTTGCCCCCACTCAAAAAATTATTTCTTTAAAGCGTAGACATTCTTGCCCAATTACTTTTTGTAGAACATTTTATTTCGATATCTTTTATAGTTTCCGAGATATAGCGTATCGTATATTTTATAATAATTGTCGATTTGTATGGGAGCTACCCCTTTTTTGCCCCCACTCAAAAAAATTTTCCTTTAAAGCGTAGGCCTTAGTGCCCAATTACTCTTTGTAGAACATTTGATTTCGATATCTTTTATAGTTTCCGAGATATAGCGTATCGAATATTTCATAATAATTGTCGATTTGTATGGGAGCTACCCCTTTTTTTGCCCCCACTCAAAAAATTTTTTCTTTAAAGCGTAGGCATTCTTGCCCAATTACTTTTTGTCCAACATTTCATTTCGATATCTTTTATAGTTTCCGAGATATAGCGTATCGAATATTTTATAATAATTGTCGATTTGTATGGGAGCTACCCCTTTTTTTGCCCCCACTCAAAAAATTTTTTCTTAAAAGCGTAGCCATTCTTGCCCAATTACTTTTTGTAGAACATTTGATTTCGATATCTTTTATAGTTTCCGAGATATAGCGTATCGAATATTTTATAATAATTGTCGATTTGTATGGGAGCTACCCCTTTTTTTACCCCCACTCAAAAAATTTTTTCTTTAAAGCGTAGGCATTCTTGCTCAATTACTTTTTGTAGAATATTTCATTTCGATATCTCTTATCGTTTTTGAGATATAGCGTATCGAATATTTCATAAAAATTGTTAATTTGTATGGGAGCTACCCCTTTTTTTGCCCCCACTTAAAAAATTTTTTCTTTAAAGCGTAGGCATTCTTGCTCAATTACTTTTTGTAGAATATTTCATTTCGATATCTCTTATCGTTTTTGAGATATAGCGTATCGAATATTTTATAATAATTGTCGATTTGTATGGGAGCTACCCCTTTTTTTGCCCCCACTCAAAAAATTATTTCTTAAAAGCGTAGCCATTCTTGCCCAATTACTTTTTGTAGAACATTTTATTTCGATATTTTTATAGTTTCCGAGATATAGCGTATCGTATATTTTATAATAATTGTCGATTTGTATGGGAGCTACCCCTTTTTTGCCCCCACTCAAAAAAATTTTTCTTTAAAGCGTAGGCCTTAGTGCCCAATTACTCTTTGTAGAACATTTTATTTCGATATCTTTTATAGTTTCCGAGATATAGCGTATCGAATATTTTATAATAATTGTCGATTTGTATGGGAGCTACCCCTTTTTTTGCCCCCACTCAAAAAATTTTTTCTTTAAAGCGTAGGCATTCTTGCCCAATTACTTTTTGTCCAACATTTCATTTCGATATCTTTTATAGTTTCCGAGATATAGCGTATCGAATATTTTATAATAATTGTCGATTTGTATGGGAGCTACCCCTTTTTTTGCCCCCACTCAAAAAATTTTTTCTTAAAAGCGTAGCCATTCTTGCCCAATTACTTTTTGTAGAACATTTGATTTCGATATCTTTTATAGTTTCCGAGATATAGCGTATCGAATATTTTATAATAATTGTCGATTTGTATGGGAGCTACCCCTTTTTTTGCCCCCATTAAAAAAATTTTTTCTTTAAAGTGTAGGTCTTTGCGTACAATTACTTTTTTAGAACATTTTAAGTCGATAGCTATTACAGTTTACGAGATATAGCGCATAAAATATTTCACCAAATTTGTGCAATTGTAGAAAAAATACCCCTTCCCCTGGTATCGTATCCGTGCCAAGTTTTGTGGCAAGATTGACTATACCAACTGAGATATATAGGGATATATGCAAGGATTTTGTCCTAAAAAAATGGGTTACTTTGGGTTTTCGCTTATATCTCGGTCAATAGTGAACCGATTTTGCTGATTTTAAATAGCGATTGTTAGCGGGATATTTGCAATAGTTTGACACCATTAACTGGTCTGTATCTTTTTATTTGACTCCGGAAACTTGATTTCAACAGACAGACAGACGGACAGACGGACAGACGGACATAGCTATATCAACTTCCCTATCTATAAGGATCCAGAATATATATACTTTATGGGGTCGCAAATGAATAATAAAGAAATTACAAACGGAATGACAAAGTGATATATACCCTTATCACTATGTAAAGGGTATAAAAACACATTTAGTGTATTATATACAGCAAATAAAAAGTGAAAAAAATTCTTAAGGTATAAAGTAACATTATTCAATAAGAAAATTAAAAACAATTAAAAGTAAAATTGTCACTAAGTGCCAAATTATTGACGGCCTGTTTCTATGCATTTTAATATACACAAATATGTTTTATTTTTAAGACAAATAGTCGCAAAGACAAATTCGTCGTTGGTCCCAGTTATGTTTGGAGCATTATTTAACATCATATCCTTCAAGCTTTTTTGGCATATTAAAGTCTTAAATGCATATTTGCCATAAGCCTAAAAACGTGTGCCAAAGTATTATCTTGCACCACACTTAATACATATATCCATAATTCTTTCTATAATTAAGCTTAAAAATTACTCTTCCCAAGAGCTTAAAACTAATGGCCACATTGTGACATGGCATTAGTTATAAAAAATTACCATCTTTTTCCATTTCTTTAGCCATAATTTTAAAAATTTATTGCAAATAATACTGACCAAAATTTATGCCCAAAAACTATACACATATTTTAAATCTGCTCTATTATTTATGTAACTAAAGGACTGTTGTCTAATTGACATCGAATTTTATGGTTATCACTTCAACAAGTTTTTATTGTATTACAAGGGAATACACTTGAACTATTTCATTGCCTCTCAACGTTTAACCCTTAAATAAAGAAAAACGAAGATAAACATTCTAAACAATATATTTTTAATATACTAATACATACAACAAGAATAATACAAGGAGCACAAAAGGCTTTAAAAATATTTTTACAAAATAGAAAGAGCCACATGTTGCCTTCATAACTTTTAAATAACTTGACACACAAGTCTAGTGTAATTTATAGAAACACTTATTTGTGCCTTAGTTTATACACATATACATAAATGCATTGTGTGTTTAATTTTATAAGAGATTCAGTTTAAATAATGTGTGTAAAAAATTTTAAATAAACAACCTCTTTCCCTGTATTTTCTTTCGAACCCATAACAAAAGATTGAAGAAGTGCCTATACCAGAAGAAATTTAAATCCCAAAGTGATATAAATATGTGTTTCTGTACATGCAACAGAATTCTTTACAAATAACACCAAAATTATAAGATACAAGCTGGATGACACTTGACCAGGGGTGGATCTATAAAGGCTGAAAATAAATATTTTTAAGATCCAGTATTTAATTTATTAATAATTCATTTGTCTAATTTTGAATATAAAAATTGTTGACTGCACTAACGCATTTCCAATAGTTTGTTATGCTTATTTATTTATTATTATTTCGATAAACATTTTTATAAGAGAATAGTCTTTTAGAAGGTTTATCTTGTCGACACTAGCCGAGCGAAATGCCTTTTTGGAACCCGCTACAGTTCCTCATCAACACTCCTTGTTTGGTACAGAGCGTTGGCAGTAAAAATCTTTTATTCAACCTAAATTTAATTGAAATTAGAATACAGTAAATTTTTGTGTATTCATTCGTATTCTTAAACAATGTTTTAATTATTTTCACGTCATTTCCGAATTCTTTTAATTGATATAAATATTTTTCGTTACACTATAAAAACTAAATATTATATTGTTAAATATAAATTTAATTAAATAAAATAAAAATATTTTAAAATTTTGTTTTAAGGAGAAAATTTCAAACAATTTAAAGGAAAAATTTCTTAATATTTTTAATAATAATAAAAAGTTTAAATGTATGTCGATATGTGCATACTTTTGTCTTTAATTGAAAATAATTTTCTTTTGAAATCCTTCTTAAAGCATTATTAATTGAAGTTTTACTCTTATTGCTTTTATGTCTTTAGTTTGTTATTTAATTTAGAAAGAATATTTCTCGAATTAACTTTATTAAAATAAACTTGTAATTACTTGAACTGATGTATGTTCGTGTATTTATGAATGTTCGTTTGACTTCCTCGTACAACCATAGTGAATGTGTATGTGTGTGTGTTGATGTAAACATTACAAATTTGTTTATTTTATACATCATATAATAATACATTTAGGGGACTCGCAAGGCGTTATATTATGTCCTTATGTCATAATGTTATTCAATTTTACAATACTTTAAAAACCTTTTCGGGAATTAACAAGGTGTTCTATTATGTTTAAAAACATTGTTGTTGTCTTTCATACAAAAAAAAATTCTTAAAAAGTACTACATTGCTGTTACATCTATTAAACTTTTTTAACAATTCCACATACACCTGCGCCGAGTGTCCAATAGTTGTTAAAGGTTTTTAAGTCATTGTGAAATTTTAAAATATTATGACAATAGGGGCGCAATAGAATACCTTTTATGGCTAAGACATAACTGGGACGAACAACAAGTTATTCATACCAAATATTCATCTTAAAAAATAAAACTCACTTTTTTAATATTCTCTAGCAAAACTTACAAAGTCATATGCACACTACAAAAATAACTAACTTAATACAGAAAAGAAAAAAGGTTTCTGACATGTTACATTTTTCCCTTTTATAGTGTACTTTAGATAGGTTTATTGTGGGCGAATGGTAAAAGTGATATATTGGGAGCATAAGCTCGAATGCCACAAGTGACTCGCTTGGTAAGATAAATTTTATTTTATAATCCTCATACTTATGTCGATGGATTTCGATTTTTTTCTCGCCTCTCTTCTTAACTGGTAAAAATAAAGCAATGATACTTAATTATTTGTGACCTTCTTATCAAGGCTGCGATTGTTTTTGTAAACATACTTTTTTAAAACATTTTAAAAAAATTTATTTTGATAAAAAAAAATTATAAAGTAGATTCGAACCCAAGAATACTAAAAATTGGGTGACTTTAAAATGACTGCAATGTAACTAGCTATAAGTTATCTTAAAGTAGTGAATCAGACAACCGACTACCTCTTGAGACATCTCAATGTTAAAATAGTTAGTTGAAAACATTGAAAAGTAATTCAAGTGTCAGTTACAACTAGTTGTAAAATAGTTAGCCTAAAGGTAGTTTAAAGTTAACTAAAGGTCATTAATGCATTATCAACACACAGTATTATTTATATTACAGCGTAAAGGGAGTGTGTTAAATGAGTTTGTATCATTTTACAAAACAAAAAATATTTACAGAAATTAAACATGTGTAAAAAAATAACTAAATATTAAAAGGCAATTATTTATATTTATTTATGTACATACATACATATTTATGAATTAATTTGTATTTATATTTCATTAATTTTAATGTGCAAAAAGTATTTTTTTTATTTCTTGTTAAAAAAAATCGATATCCATAAGTATATACGGCAGAGTATAGTTTTATATTCAAAACTGTTTTTCATCAACCACTTACTTTTTAAAAGTACTTTAAAATAACACAGTTAGTAATAAAAATATATGTTGCATTATGAAAATGCATTTCATTTTAATGTTACTGAATGCGTTGCATGTACAACGAATCATCACAAAATTGTTATAAAAGCACACACACACACACCTTTACAGAATTAAGGTACAGTGATGCCAGAAAATTAAAAAAAAATAATTTTTAGCTTTCAAAATATGTTAACCCATTTTAGATTAGTATATAATCAAATATTTTTTTTAATTTTGTTAAATTAAAATTATAATAAATTCCGAATACTTTTGGAATAATTTATCTGTTACTTCTAAAAAAAAATTCAAAAGCCAACGCCAACAATAACAGAATTGCCTCAAAACTTTTTGTAAAAACATTCTAGTGTAAAAAATATATTTAGGCGTTATGCCCTTAATACCACACAGGGGGCTCTAAGGCTGAGAAAAGTTTCTGAAGATGAATCTCACATTTACAATGCGCCCACGATTTGACGTAAAAGCAATACAATAAAAAAAAAGAATTTTTCCAAAAAAAAAGTAGTAGCAGCTTTAAACTCGAATTATAATAATAATTAATAATTATTAAGTTTTAAAAAATCTTTTAAAAACTTTTTAAATTAGACTGCTTGTATTGGGGCTACTACCCCAAAGGGTTCTTTTTCTTAAAAATATAGATGTTTAAGCAGGGACTCCAAATAATAATTATTTAAGAATTTTAGAGAAAAATCAGGCACAAATATCGAAGAAGTGAAGAACAACATCTTGTTGTTAATATTAGCATAAATTTTTTTAAAATCAATTATTTTTTTGTTTTTACTTTTTTCTCAACGAATAAAAATTTTTTTGGGATTTTATTTCTTTGGCAAAAAAATAATAATTATTTTTTAATTATAATTCTTACAGACAGAAATTATTTTTAAATTTTAATTTAAAATAAAAATTAAAAATAATAAACAATTATTGTTTATATGTAGATATAATTGGTTTTTACAAAAATTTTAAAATAATGATTATTTCTGCCAAAAAAAAAATTAAAACTTAAAAATAATTTAAAATGTTTGAGATTTATTTTTAAAAGGGGTTTTTGCCCCAATTTTTTTTTTTTAATTTTGTATTACAGCCCTGTTAGGGGCTGAAAATAGGGAGCAAGTTTGTTCCACAAAAATTTTTGGAAAGAAAATTTAATTGGGGTCTGTCTTATATTTGACCTTTGTAAGATCACCCTGGGAGCTGTGGAAGAGAATTTAAAAAAATTTAAGAAAATCAAACTTTGTATGGCAACCCTATTAGGAGATGGAGATAGAGTGTAAGTATTTTCCACAAAAATGTTTTTAAACAAAAACTAATGGAAGTCGGTCTTATATTGTACCAATACACGGGCAACTCCGAGGCAGTTGTAGAAGTTTTAAAGTAAACATTTTAGAGAAATAAACCAAGGTAGTCAAGCCATTTTTCTAGATTTTAATAGCGATTTTTCTGATAGTTTGATATCGCCTATGGGTCCATGCGACCTCGGGTGGCATCAAAAAGTTGATTTCAACCATAACACAAGCAGACGGACATCGCTCGACTTCCATATTCATAATGATATTTAAGTTGGATATTAAAGAAATTACATACGATATGAAAATTTTATATATACCCTTATCACTTATGTAAAGAGTATAAAAATATTGCATTATTGCAGATAAAAATATATATTTTTTCCTTTTTTTTTAACATTCAACTACTTAAACAAAATTAATTACTACCATTTGGTATTTCCTTAATTTTTACAAAACTTAACACATAATGTTCAAATATTAAATAAATTAATAAAAAAAAAGGAAACAATAAAAAAATGTTTCTATATATAAAAAAAATCTTATGTATTGTTTTAAGCCCATTAAATATGTATGAAAATTAATTGCTGTTTGTACTTTAATTTGTTAAAATTTTTAACGTTTTTTTTTATTTTATATTTTTTGCTTTAAAGTTCGTTAAATTAAAAACTGAACTTCAATGATTATATGCATTTCTTTTATGAAATTAAAATGCTTTTTAAGGCCTGATGATAGATACTCATACACCTACACCCACATCCCGATTTTAGTTTTGCAGACACGCATGCTTTTAGACTTAACACACACGAACATAACTTTAACTAAACTGTGGCACGTTTCCACCAAGTAAGTAAGTACTTCGTTCATTTTTACATGGTGCCGCTTGCAGGTACCAAGTAATATTATTATTATTTTTATGCAACATTAACTATTTCATGCGCTCTTTTTAATGATTTTATTTTGGAAGGTGCACGTCCGTTAAAAAAGTTAAGGTTTTTTTCTTTTCGCTATTTTTGCTGCACTTGAAAACGTGATTTACAAAAGAAAAAAACGAAGGAAAAAATGCGGTAATTGCTCTTGCAACAAAATAGAGGAAATAAAATGAATATTTTTTACAAATCAACACCGACTGCATATTTGCATGCCACTTGCAGCAGCATTTGTGAATATTAAGTAAAATAGTACAAAGAAAACAAATGCCAAGCTACAATTTTCAATAAACACGACTTAAAGAAATTAAAACATTAAAAGCACAGAAGACATCGTTTAGAAGGCACATGCCTTTTTTAGGAGAAATCATTTTTTGTAGGAAAAGATTTATAAATTTTAAACTAGTAAATGATAAATGGATTTAAAATCGCCTTTATGGTGTCCTTACACATTGTTATAAGTAATGATATGACAAACTCTTTCCATAGTATTGAGGCTTCTAAAGAAAGTATCTTCGAAAGAAGATATGTTTAACTTTAATTTTGATTTATTTGGTGTATAATTAAAATAAAATTCCGCGCAATCTTATTATTTATGAAATATGTGTGTTTTTTAAGTCAACTAATTAAACCACCTTTTATAAGGTAGTATAAAAAGTATTAGATACCAACCAACGGATTTGGTTGGCTTCAATTTGGTCGCCTGCAAATTTATCAATAACACAGGCCGAAGAAGCAAACTTTAGAAAATGGAACGGGGCAGTGAACTAGTAATTTCTTTCTGAAAGCAACAATTACCAAACTGCTACTTCAAACAACTATTAAAACAAAAATATAGGAATATGCCACCCCCTCTCGCTTAATGTTGGTGACAATGTCAAGCCATTTAGGGACCATGATTTACGGATCTGCACTTGGAATGTTAAAATCATGTATTCGGTAACGGTTTTTTTTGTAATCAGGAGAACATGCCACCAGCCTGATCTCTCGATTGACTTTTGTGAATGAGCGAATAGCTACCACCCGCCTAGACAATTTCAACACATAACAAAAGAACATCCTTGATGTAACAGTTGGAAGTATAAGTTTTCACGAATATGCAACTGATAACGACATTAGACTGATCTCTTTTGCCGCAGTCCAAAATATAACGATTAGAAGCATCAAGTTCCACCATCTTGCAATGGCCCTCACTTGACCAATTAACAAGAAGCTAAATCAGTGATGTTGTTGTGGAAGGGCGTCACTTTTAAAGCGTGTTAGATGTGCAGTTGATCTGTGAAGCTTGTTGCAGCCAAGATACGAACGCGATCAAGTATCTTGTGCAGTAACTTATACAGAAGGAAATAGATGCCACGAAGCTGTATATCCAACAAAATGCCAACGTCTTCTCCGCTCCATAACTTAGCTGCCACAAGAGAGCATTCATAGTTACCTTACTTGCGCTCATTTGCAGCATATTTTCAGCTCCACAGAAAATTCCAATAATATTCGCCACATCTACCTAGAGGCCTATAGGCCCAATATAAGTTCCTTTAGAGACAACCGAAGGGCAAAAAGAGAAACAAAATAGACTGTTAGTAAAGCAATAAAAAGAAGAAAACAAAGACGCCGTCAGCAAATTGGCCGGAAGGCGTCAGTAATTGTGAAATCGCGCGCATGCGCCAAAGAACCAATAGAAGAAAAAGAATCAATTGTACGACGAGAAGTGTAACAAAGCAACTGCTGAGAAAAATTAAGCATAACAGACAAATCTGTAGAAGGCGTCCACACGTAGTGAGTGGAAAGTTTATGACAAGGACGCTTTTAATAGTCGGAGTGTCAGATGGTGTAGAACAGATACAAGATCATCAGTGAGGATCGATGAAAACCTTTCCGAGCCGTTTCAGCCCAGCGTGGCTTCAAATAAGACGACAACCTGTCATACGACCTCCTTTATTTTTTATTGAAGAAGAGCTCGTACGTCACACAGCAGATAATAGGAACAGCACAGTTTTTATCAAGATTGATATCGACAGCATGGGATGAACATTGTGAGATGTCACTGCTGTCTTTGCTAATATACAAAAAGAGAATCAACAATATTGCGGCAATCTGTTAACGATTATAACTTCAGCTTCGAGGAGGTAGATGAAATCGTGGGATTTAATCCCAATTTTCGTTTAATAATAGGGTCTGTTGTAGGAAAAGTTTGTCTCTATGCAGCACGTTGTTTCTTTTACAAACCATCCGTAGACTTCAACCAACTTTTTTGAAAAACCGCAGGAATATTTTCTGCCTTTATGTCATTACCTCAATTAACTAATTGAGCACTGCAGTGTTTAACCATAATCTCTCTCCATATTCTTGAAAAGTGCTAAACGGATAACAACTTGTCGATCATTTTCACGTTCCCTTTTTGAGGATCAGAATAGATTCTCGTGCACTAACAAAAGAATAAAAAATCCCAAATTCTTACAAATTATTTGATATTTAATGCACCCTTGTCAGAAGATTAAAAAGTTTTAAAAGAAATAAAACAGATTTGTTTGCAAAATTAATTGTAACTTATTTATCTTAAAAAAAAAAGATATCATCGTTTAAGAAACGCAACAATCTTTTCTAGATAAAATTGAAACAAAACTGAGAAAAAGAAAAAATGAAATGAAAACCAATTATCGATTCAATTGAAACTCAATAACAAATGTTACGTTTACAATCTTTAAGCAAATGTTTCTGAATTTGTTTTCGATTTTTTTTTTTTTTTTGTTTATTGATGCTATTTTTCTTATTTTCAAGTGTGTTTTTGTTAAGAAACATGTACATAGCAGGATTTTTCAAACGTGGCGTTTTTCATAGGAAATGTACACGTCATGCATTCATGGATATAAATACTAACGTGTGAAGCTTTGAATGTATAGAAGAGTGCGAAAAGAATAAATTGAAAACTTTGCTGTGTACAAAGAAATTCAATTTGTTTTCTATACATTTTTTCATAGATTTATTTTTATTGGGAAATTGGATTAAGCCGTGTTTGTTGGGTAACTGAGGAGAACTTTCTAATCGCAGCCCGATTCGTAAACAGTTTCAACTCAAAATACTAATTGCACTAAGCTTAAAAAAATAGTCTTAAATATTCTGTATTAAGATTGTATATTAAAAATGAAAATTATACTTTTAAATTCACATGGCACCCCTTTGCAATTAGTACTTAGCTTTTAAAAATAACTAAAACTGCGCTTGCGAAGTTGCGGGTTAACTGTTAGTACATACTTCCTTGTACTGGAAACTAGTTCCTCATACAATTCTTATAATTCCTTTTGTTCTTCGGCTCTATTGTCTTCATGTGTATCTTAGGAATTGTATTTGAAATGTACATTTGTGCATTATTGCAAGCATTTACGTTTAACTAAAGAATGTTAGTACTTCCTCTACTACAACACTACTTATGTAGCAACAACCAACAAATGTTATTGTTATAGACACATTGAAATATATATGTTTGAACTAAGTGCATTAAAGACATACTTAACTACAACTTGCATACAATAAGTGATGTAAACATAACTCTATTATCCATAAGATCTACCTAAAATGTTGATTTCAATGCAAATATGTATCAATAGAAATATACACAGAAAAAAACACAAATTTAGTGCATAACATAGTGGCTCGCAAACTTTTTATGCCCTTTACATAAGTGATAAGGGTATATACGAGTATAAGTTTGTCATTTCGTTTGTAATTTCTTGATTAACCATTTGCGACCCCATAAAGTATATAAATTCTGGATCCTTATACATTTAAAAAATTATTACAACAACTGATTGTTAGTTATTAAGAAAGTATTCCGTAAAGTTGTTTTTAAGTGAAAAAACAGTTAAATTTTAAAACATTATTATTTAAAACAGGTTTTAAGGTTATTCAAAGCTTCAGCTAAACAAAAAAACTGATATTCAGTTGAAGTTAATTTTGTCAGTTATTTCTTAGTAATATTTAATTTTGTTATTTTTTGTCTGATACTTTGTGTTTTGCTGTAAATGACAGAAAATCTAGTAAATTTTAGACGAAAATGTCAGTTATTTTTTTGATGTCTGAATTTAAATGAAATATTTTGTTAATTTTAAAGAATATCTTGTTGGACGGTTTTTAAATGAATATCCAGTTATTTTAAGTAGATTTCCAGTTGATTTTACAGTAATAATTTTTTCAGTGTAGATAAGGAAGGCAATTAAGCCATGTCCGTCTGTCCATGTTTGGTTGAAATCAACTTTTCGAAGCCCCATAATGTCGCATAGACCTGTAAGTGGTATCAAACTATCGGAAATGTCTGCGAAAAAAATCCCTATTTAAATGCAGAAAAATCCCCCAACAACTGACCGAGATATATGTTAAAAACCAAGACTACCTCTGTTTATTTCTCTAAAATTTTTACATAAAAACCTCTACAACTGCCCCGGAACTGCCAGTACATTGTGCAATAATTTTTTTTCAACGAACATATTTTTGGGTTGTCATACAAAGTTTAATTTTTTTTAAATCGCTTCCACAGCTTCCAAAGTTCTCCTACAAAGGTAAAATGTAAGATCAACCCCAATTTATTTGTCCTCTAAAGCATTTCTCCAGCTCTAATATGGTTGCCATACAAAATTTGAAAAAAATAGGGTAAAAGCTTCTACAACTTCTTCGAAGTTGCCCCTAGAGGAATAAGATGTATCACAGACCCCCATTAATTTTTCCTTTTAAACGTATTTCTAGAGTATACTTACCCCCTATTTTCATCAGCTAAGGGAGTTGCCATACAAAATTAATCAAAATAATGTAAAAGCGCCCATAACTTCTCCAGAGTCGGCCGCATAAAAAAAAAGTACGCTTGACCCCCATTAGTCTCTCCTCGTAAATATACTCCTTAAACAAACTTACCCCCTTTCTCCATGTTCTAAATGGGTTGCCATACAAAATTGGAAAAACATAGGGTAAAAATTTTTACAGCTTCCCTTGAGTCGCCCCTTAAGAAATAAAATGTATCACAGACCCAATTAGATTTCCCTCCCAAACATATTCTTAAAACATACTTACGCCTTATGTTCGTCACCTAATGGGGTTGCCATGCAAAACTTACAAAAATGAGGTAAAAATGCCCGCAACTTCCTCAGAGTCGGCCTAAGAGGAATAAAGTGTGCGGCCGACCCCCCCTTGTTTCCCCTCCTCAGCATATTCCTAGAACCTACTTTTCCCCTATCTCCACACCCTCAGGAGGCTGCCATACAATATTAAAAAAATAGGGTAAAACCGCTACTTCCCTGGATTCGCCTCTAGAATAATACAATGTATTACAGAGCCCCATTAATTTTCCCTCCCAAACATATTCCTAGAACATACTTAATCCCTATCTGTATCACCTAAGGGGGTGGCCATACATAATTAAAAAAAATAAGAGTAAAGTTCCCCACAAAATTTAAAAAAATCAAAGTGAAAACCCTTACAGACGCCCTATTCACCTTTAGAGGGTTAAAAATGACAATGACCCTTATATAAAATTTAGAAATATTTCATAAATAAAAAATCTCCCCGGCGACTGTTGTAATTTAATAATGTTTGGCTCTTACAACCTACCGCCAAGAATGCTAAACAAGTTAACCGACGTTTATGGGTTTTTGCCATTATAAGAAGATCGCTAGAGGGCAACGATCATATTTAAATATCACAATAATCGAAAAAAATCGATTTTTTTAGTAAAAGAGTCGATGAACTTACGTCTAACAGAAAACAAAAATGATCAAAATATAAATAAATTAGATCATATTTTATTTTAACTTACCACGCAAGAGCTTAAATATGTCACATACTGAATAAACGGCTCTTTTTTACGTGTTGATGCAAATGTCACACTCGTCACATTTTATTGAAGGATCTTCCCTAAGCAAAAATAGTTTTTTGTAGAAATATTTAATCAAATACGATTAAAAACACTTTAAACTACATAAAAAACCAACAGCTAAAGCCCGTTCTCAAGAATAGTTCTCATAACTCGATCTTAGAACTTAAAATTCTTTTAAATTCAGTTTGTAAGGCTACAGCCGGCACAGTCTTCGAGTGATCCTTGTGAGCAGAAGCTATGTTTTTGTAGTGTGTACTTAATACTAATCGCTTCAAAATATATCAGCCTTGGAAATCATAGCTTTCTACTAAACCAAAAATTTTGAATAGTTGAAGTGTGAGCAAACTGGTCACACCCGTCACAATGGAATTGCCCATATATAAGCCCTGATCTTCATCTTTTCCTGCAGAGTTTGTGAAGTAGCTAGAGCCCTACCCCTTTCATGATCACCAATATTTTTATTTTTTATACTTCATGTGTATTGAGAATCACTGACATACACCACTGTGTGTGTGTGTGTGTGTTTTTTTTTTGCTTATAACATCAGATCTATCGTAATACTTATGCCATGTAAATAGACACTTATTTACCTAAATCGTAGCTTGAATGATTTTGATCATTCCCGGTATAAAAACTGTAATCATCAATACAAATTTGATGCAATAAATAAACAAACGAACAACTGTACGGAAAATTTTAATGCAAAATACTCTTGATGTTTAACCATAAGTTGCCGGAAATTTGCTAGAGATGCTTATTTATGTACAACGAAGAGACTTATGCTTTTTTTTATTAAAAATATTGTTAAAGAAAAAGACATAATATAAATCTAAGAATTATTTATTTATTCGTTTTAAACAATGTCGTTTTTATTTTTAAACGTTTAAAATTAATATTAGGGAAGCTGATGGATATGTATTGATGACTTATAACTATGAATGAATTTAAACTTTTTTGATGAGATTTTTATCTACACCATTTACAATTTTTAATTTTGTATATTTAGTACCTTAAATATTTCTATTTCAATTTTAAAACTCTTGAATTTAATATCAGAATTTTTAATCCGATTTAAGAAATTTCTAATTCAATTTTAGGATTTTTTGTTTAGAAATTTTTGTTTGTTTTAATAGTTGAAATGTTATGGGTGATTGCAGTTCGGAGAGAATTTGTGTGATAAAATTTATTTTATATAAAATTTGACGGTTGTAAATTCAATTAAAAGAGAGAGAGAGAGAGAATGTATGAAATTCTGACACATTCTGATACCAGCTGACGAGCAGTTTTTCTTGTGAAACCTCCTTAGTAATTGGACCATGTTTGTATTTCAATTTGATTTTCTAAATTTTTTTCTGTACTAACGAGTATTTTATACAGATTTCATAAATTTCGTTTTCTATTTTAGAGTTTTTTGTTTGTATTTCAGAATTAAATATTCGTATATAAGAATTCTCTTTGCATATTTTTTAAAATTTTCTCACAGAATTTTTAATTTGAAATATAGTAAAAAATTTTTGAGATACATTCAAAAAATTCTGAGATACAATAGGAAAGTTCTGAATATAAAATTCAGAAATACAAATTAAAATTTCTAAAAGACAAATAGAAAACGATAGAAAACGATATATTTTCACTAAAAAATTACATTAAAATCGTGGGTAAGTCCAGGAAATTGGCAATATATTCGCCTTTAATTACAGCAACAAAAATGGTTGAATAATAATTATTATATAATTATATCTTTTGTTTTTTTTCCTAATGTTTATTTAAAAAACAATTTTTTTGTCTTAAATAACTTTATTTCGTTGTGCCAAAAGGCCAACAAATAAGTTCATCACACAGTTGGTGTTTTTTCTTCTGCTCTTTATCAGTAAAAAGCATCTTCAGGGGCCCTATTGGTTTAGCTCGCAGTCAATTTTCAACAATAACAACAACAATATTCAAAACATAACAAAAGTATCTGGCAATAAAGACGACGACGTTGATGATAATGATGTTGCTGTTGTATTAACTTTTAATTGAGTAGAAGGTGATGATGACGGTTCTGGTGCCACATTAAAACAACAAATCGAAAACAAAAGTATATTTATTTCACCTTTCTATGAATTGTAAGTTAATGTATTGTTTTTGTTGTTGTGCTTTATTTTCAGATCGGTCCAGCCGCTCCTGTAGCTAATACAAAAATTGGCTTTCTTTTTACATATATTAAACGTAAAATCATTCCATACAAAATATAGTAAAAAATTAATATTCTCGATTATTGCTTTCTTCGAGAATATTTCAGGATTTTTTTGGATACTCTTTTTATTTGGCCGAAGTCCAACCCGGAATTGATGTGAAAAGTCGAAATCGGTCCAGGCGTTCTTGAGTTATAAGCTTAGTAACAAACATTACGCTCTTTTAAATATATAGATTAGAGGGCAGCCCAAGACGACACTAAATAAGGCATCATCTCGAATTTTCAATTCATTTCATATACCTTACGTGTGCACACACAAAATTAAGTACTGCGTTGTATTGTTCGCCATCTCTTTTGTTTACTTAACTTAACTTAAATGAAAAATATATTCACAGTTAAGCACATTTAAGCAAACAACCACGGCACATCAATTCATAATGATCGCACACTTCATTTTGGATTCATCTCGAAACTTTACTGTTGGCGGGATGTTCCTGGTGTGATAGTTATAAAAAACGGGGGTTGATTTTGAATGTTCATATGTATGTAATATAATGTAATTACGCATGAGTTTTATATTGATTTGCCTGCTTGTGTATATGTTTGCTTATGTATGTACCCACTCAACATTGTGTGTATTATTATTTGTTAACATAACAACAACATAACTCTTAAGTCTTTGTTGTTGTTGCCACACCATAGGCACAGTAATTTTTTTTATCGACCACAGTCTCGACACCACTGTTTATTCTTAGCTACTCTACACTGCAGCACAAAAACTGTTTTAGCTACTCTACATTTCAGCACTTAAACCGTTTAACCGCACAATAACACAAGAATTGGAAAATTATGCGGTTCTTGAATTAAATTGAATAGGACTTGGTGCAGGTCTCTAATATAGATTAAGCAACAACAAAAACAATACCTTTATGTACACTATTTGGGGAAAATGTTATGTCTTATTTCAGTCGTTTATAAGCTGTATTCCGATTCAAAATAAAATGTTGTCAAATAAAAAAAAGTAAACAAAGCCAAAGAATTTTGTTTACAAATTAAACCTCCAAGAGGTTCTCAAGTTTCTAATAGTAAATTGATTAAAAATTTTTAATAAATATTTTTTATAGATTTTTTTTAACTTTTTATACATTTAAAAGTTTTTCTTAAAATAGTGAACCACCTAAATAGAAAGTTTCACCCATTAACGCTTGGAAGCCTGCTGAGTTTTTTTCTGCTTATTGACTCCAGTAGTAAAGGTTTTGTTGTGCTCTCTTTTATAAACATTTCTTTAACATTTTGTGATAAATAAACTCAAATGACATACCACCGGCTGTGTTCTTTACATATTATTTTTTTAGTTTTATGAAATAAATTTTATGAAGTCTGAGTTCTAATGGTAAAGAGCTACTATAGTTTATTAAGAAACATCATTTAGTGTATGTTATAGCAAATGGTGATGTAAAAGTTATATTAAATAATATTAAATCCGTTATATATATACAAATGAATATTTGTTTGAAAATAAAAAACATTCTAAAATTAATTTTCTCTAGACAAACATACAAATAAGCTTTCTATATCATCAGCTAAATGACTGAAACTTAACAAAAAACAAAATAAAAAAAATTGGGAAAACTTCGCCCATGCTTACAAAGAGAAAAGCAATTCCGTTTGCCTTTCTTATGAAACATGTGAGTTAAATATGTAGATTAGGTTTATAGCTAAACAGAAACCACCGATTAAAAGATACTGATGATGAAATTTCTTAGCTTGTTTCGAAAATTATTCTACTCAGTTAACATTAAAAAATATTAAACCCTTAAAAAAAGGCAAAAACTAAAATTATCATAATAATATTTTATAATTATTTATTCATCAGATATACTTCAAATCTAATAATTTATATATACTTATTCAGCTTTAAGTTAATTTTTAAAATAGTATTACCTTGGAATACAAAAGTTTGTTAAAAATTAAATATTTTTAATATAACCTGAATGTAATGCGAAAGCAGGTACGACTTCTAGTTTTTTTTATTTTTATTCAGTCCTACTGTGGGTTAAACGTCAGTTTGTTTTTTTTTTCAACAAAGTTTTACTAGAACTTATTACTCAAATGCTTAAATCAACCTAAGAACTAAGCAGATTGGGTGTCATACGGTCAAAAACAAAATAAAAATAAAAAATAGAAGTTACTAGTGATAAATGCAAATAGAATAGATTTAGTTCGTCGTACAATAACGAAAAAAACCCAAAGTTATTTTTTGCACAAAACAAAAACACATTTTTGCCGCACTTGGAAAATATCTAAGTGTTCAAAATGATTAAATACGGCACAACTATTTTTCGTCTTTCTTTGGTAACGTCTTAATAAGATTTAATTTCTTCTTTTAATATTTATAAAAAAAATTGGATTATTTAAAAACAAATGTACTTTCGATGGGTTAATTTTTAAAGAAATTTTATATGTTAAGGTATTTATAAAAAAAATTAAACTAAACACTAATTATAGTTTTTTTCGTAACCACTTTACTGTGCCCTGCGGCAAAAAGGAATTCACACGGCGATTTGTATGCACATACCAGGCATGGAAAATGTTATCATTTTTAGTGTCTTATACCTAGGGTGGTGGGTGACCTTTGTACTGATTTTATCAGAACATGTAATGATTTTTCATTTGGTGCACTGATTAAAAATTTGTGTACTGAAATGTACTGATTTTTTTAAAAATGTACAGACTCTACTGATTTTTTAAGATAAATGGAAATTTTATTTTTTTTCTCGAAAAACTTATTAAGTTATTAAGTTTTTATAGCAGCAAAAAGTGTATTAAAAATTATTTGGATCTTTCAAATCTTGTTTTAAGTCGATCGATAACCCTCCAAAAGTAATTAAACATTTTTTGAGAATTCATTTTCTGATTTAAATACTTTCTTCACAAGAATACATTAACACTCAGACGGAAAGGCTTTAATCGACAGAGGAAGTGATTTTAATTCGACAGTTTTTTTTTGCATATTCGGTTAACGGTGATTCTTAGACTATTAAGACTGAAAAGCGTACTGATTTTGAACCAGAAATATATGGTCACTCTACTTATAGGTACTTGACAAAATACGACTCATTAAAAAATTTAAAAATAAAGAAATCAAATAAATAAAATAAATAATAAATAAATGTATTAACAAACTTATAATAAGAAATATTTCTGCAAACTTAGGTAAAGTAAAAATATTAAAGGTTAAACTTAAGAGTTCGTCACTTTTTTTCCAAAAATTTTAGAAAAACTTTTAATTATTTTTTACACCATAAAATACCCATTAATAAATAAAACAAAATATTTTTTTTTAACTTTGAATCAGTACCCCTTTTAAATATGGATTTTCCATTCCTGGTAACATATAGAGAATATGTATGCGTTTATACATGTATATTCAGTTAAACTATGGTTTTTCTTATCAGTTGCCTAATTGTTTAAATGCAATTCAATTGAAATGACATGCATTCCATCATCTTCATTTGCGCCCAAGATTTGTAAACAATGAACAAAGAAAACAAACTCACACAACTCAACGACAACAGCTAATAACATGTGACTGATGAATGAGATAAAAAAAATTAAATTTAGTTATAACTACTAGGATCAACAGAAGAAAAAAGTAGAATGAAAAAGTAGCGAGGATATCCATCATCATCAATTTGAACACAACAAATATAAAGGCGTCTACACACAATCCATTATTGATTGAATCGACATCATCAGATTTATAAAAAAATGTGTACCTGTTTTTTGCTACTGAATGCTTTTGCCATTTACCCACTATGCCTTAACACCAAATGTTATTATTAAGTTTTTTACATAGAAAACTAAAACATACCTGATAGAAAATTACTCAAGTATGTAATTCAAATTAGGTATATCACCGGCTAATTTTTATTAAATATGCCATATTGCTAGATTTTACCAAAAGTACTTCAGTTGGTCCCACTGTTTCCAAATGAAACTTAGTTTCGGTTTGGCTTTTGTTTGCTGAAATATTGACAGTTTAAATATCATTAATCAACATTTGATAAATAGTTTTATTTTTTCTCTGCAACACTAGCTTTTGTTCATTTTGAAACGCATGTAATATAAAACCTTAAAAATAAATATTTAATTTTATGCATAAAGTTAAAAGAAAATGTTTATGTAGAAATTTAAAACCTCTCTTTAATTGCTTATTTGGTTGCAAAGTAGTTAAACAAATTTCGATGTTGCAACACATCCATAAATTAACACAGATACAATTTATGTTTGTGTATTCACAAACAATAACTAACGACGAGTAAAATAAACAAGTGATTGAGTTCAAATAATAAATGTTGAGTGAAATCTTTTTCACACACTATTATACCAACTAATAAAGAAAACACTCCATTAGTGAAAAAGATACAAATTCAAACACAATAAAAATAAATAAATACTTTGTTATGTGTTCAAATACCGGTCTCAACCAACAATATCAGGATTTTTTACTCGTACATAATTGCCCTGTAGTTCTTGGTAATTATGTAGAAACATTTCCAAAAAAAAATTTTTTAAATGACTTCTTTTCATTTCTTTGATCAAAAATTGAAATAAAAAATAAATAAGACCAGAATGTTGTTGCATTTTTTAAATTTAAAAGAGTAAAAACTTAATTTCATTAAATAGTTTTTGTTTTAAATAAGTGTGGTTTAAGGTAAAACAGCCCTGAATGGGAGATAATATTTTTTTACATTAAAAGCAGTAAAGTTAAAGCTAAATTTCGTTAAATAAAATCAATTAATCCAGAGACAGTTAAAAATATACCAAAAAATATATTTTAGAAAATGTTTATTTTGAATTCCTTTAAAAATTATTCGTCGTTAAAAAATTATAAGTCGTTATGTTTCATTTTCATAATAATCAAATATTTTAAAATTATTTTTAGGGGAAAATTTTAATTTTTTGCCAATAACAAAAAGAAATATATTTTGAGAAAAATATACAAATTCGAAATTTTAAAAGAGATTGATTTTTAAAAAATCTATTTTTTTACCATCAAGATAATGTGTTTCACTAATTTCTCTGATGTTTCTTTATACAAAAATGTTGAAATAATTATTTTCCTAGCTTCTGTTTAAAATAGAAAGTGTGAGTTATTCTTTACCGCAAGGGTTACACCATAATAATTTTGAAAAAAATATTAAGTTTGGTTTAATTTTTTGGCAAATATAGATACTCACAAGATATCTTTCAAAATAAATGCACTGATGGAGACGTTTGTTCTTTTTATATATTATTTTTTTTTGTATCAGTATATTAAAAGTTTTCGAAATTTAACCAAAGAAAAAATAAGTGTTTGTGCCGCATATGATCATTTTGAACATTTATGCAATTTCATTTCTTTAAAATACGGCAAGAGAGTGTATTTTTTTATTTGTAGACACAAATTTATGGGTTTTTTTTCATTATTTATCATCCTTTGTCATAGTTTTATTGTATTTCTGCTTGGGCTCTATTTTTTTTAATGTATAAATCGCAAAAGGAGAATAAGTAATCAAAACAGTATTTCCCCCAATTGGTAAAATTGTGGATAATAAAAAAGTTTAAACTTAATATCTTTCAATATAATTGAGATACCAAAAAATTGATTATGGTTTTAAAAAGGACATATTTATCATATACACATAATCAATTCCTAACTCAATTTTTGAGAAAGTGTGCTGTACAGCAAATACTTCTTTGCACAACTTACTGAAACATTTATTGCTTTCGAGGTGACAGATATATTTTCAGCTTTTTGTTTTATTTAAAATATCAATTTATTACATTAAAAGAAATTAGTAAAAAAAGTCAAAAGCAATTTCAAAAAAACCCAAAAAATGAATAAATAAAAGCTTAATGTAAATATTTCAAGCAAGATTTTGCTCGAAAAGAGCTAATATGGCCACACCAGTTACAAGGTTATATGTCAATTTACCATTGACCACCGGATTATCTTTATTCATTTTTGGATACGCTATATCTTTAAAAGCACAGTTTACACTTGAGTTACATTGTAACAAATTCAAAGTCGATAGCTGTAATAGTTTCCACGAAAAAGCGCATAAAAAATTTCATAAATTTCTCAGTTTTCGTAAGGGTTACCATTTTACTTGCTCTCCAAATTACAGTAGGTACACTTTGTAAAATGTTTAAAAATGACATTTTCCATTAAATTGCATATTAAAAGATTTACAAAATTGACGATAACATTCCCCTTGCTTCTAGTCAACTAATTTTTTACCAAAAGGAACAAATCGCACTTGAATTACTTTAGGGTTTCTGCGGAAACATGTACAAAAAATTTCATTTGTTCGGGGAGCTTATGTTTCCCTTGCTCATACATATGCTACTTACAGTACTTCTTTCCACATTATACAAATTACACTAGAACTGCTTTGTATCAGTATGTAAGAAACGTCACCAACAAAATATATAACCGTCTAAGAAAAACTCCACTTAAGAACTACTGGGTGACTGTTTTCGTATTTACTCTGTTGCATTTGTGTTTGTAGATGTATTTTTGTATTTTCTTTTAATTTTGTTTTTATTTTCCTTCTTATTTTGAGATTTGTTTGATTTTTTTTTCTCTTTCGTGGAGTTAATCAACAACAAAAGCCAGACAAAAAGAAAAAAATTTTAGTGTTACTTTAACATGCTTCATGACCAATTGTTTATCTGAACAAAAATTTATTTAAACTAAACAAAATAAAAACGTTTAATCTAAAACTTAAATTAAAAAAATAAACACAATATTATAAAGAAATAAAAGTAAAGAATAATAAGTGTTTCTAAATCATAAAAAAATAGAGAAAGAAAGCATCCTCCAAAGCAACAATATCTGTAACTACAACAGCGAGAATTTGTTTTTGAAAACAGCTTCCTTTATTCAAAAAAAAAAAACAAAATTTGTGTTTGTGGAGACATACTTAGTTTTGGTTTGTGTAGAATATCTCTGTGTTATTATAAAACGTTTGTTTGTATCCTTGAAAATCACTCTTTTGCTAAAAAAAGGATACATGCGCAGTCCACATATACAAAAATGTAAGTAAAAACTGTTTTAGAATTATTAAAGTTAAAATATTAAAGCTTCAGCTTTAAAAAAATTTGTACGTATGTTTCAAAACTTGTGCTTAAAAAATACAACAACAATTTATAGGTATTAATTAAAAAAGAAATCTTCTTTACTGACTGACTGATCATTGCACTTCCCAAACGCGTAAACCTTGAGGTTTCAAATTTGGACCGCGGGCATCTCTCCCGGTGTATAGATTGACTAAAAAAGTAAAAAAAAACCGAAAAATAATATTTGGATATCTTTTTTAAGTTTTGTTTCTTTACCAATTAAGATTGAAATAAAGATCCCCGAACTAAGTTGTTAGTTTCAACAAATAGAGAATCCACGAGCTTAGGGCAATTTGTAAGCGTTTCATGGTAGAAGAGGATACCTCAGTACCGTCATAAATAAAACAAACCATATCATTTTAAGCATTTACTAAAGAATTACACTTGCTAATATCTGCTGTTTTGGGAAAAGTTAACAATTTAAAAACAGGACCTTTTCTGGGTAGACAAAGTTCACCAATACTGTTGTGGATGGACATGCACTGCTCTCCCAGCGCTAGATTTACTCTATTAGGTACTTATGCTAACAAGTTGACTGGCTGTCTAAAAGAATACAAATGAGGGTTTACCCCACCCTCTTTTTTTAAGACGCAAACGTACTAAACTACTCACTGAAGTGCCTGTTGCAGATCGTTTGTTTCTTTAGCAGAACTAATAATAGATTTGCAATAGCCTCTGTGGTCTGCGTTTTTTTTACAATTTCTGATACCAAGTTTCAAGACATCTTCTTTTTTTTAATCCTTACATCGAAGTTTCGGTCTTACCCTTTTGCGTGATCCATCAGTAGGATTTAACTTCTTCGTTTGAACGTCCTCATTGATTCTCCCATGACCAAGCCAAAAATTTACGAAGATTTTTTTACTCGAACACTTTAAGAGCTAGCTCGTTTGCTTTTGTAAGTACTACAAAAGAGCACTTTACATGTGCTGCCTTGTAAGCAGTGTGTTAGTTTTATTCACATGACTTTTTTCTATAACCAAGAAAGGCTGCCTCCTTGTTTGCAACCTCATTCGGTACTGAGAGCTTAGGGATTTTCTTTTTTATTTTAGCTAATGATTGTGTTTCAGTTTAGGTCATCCTGCAAAATCGCATTAGCTTCTTTCCATGTCAGGCATAGCTTGAATCTGGAACTGTCAAAAGCGGTCTTGTAGTCTAGAAATAGAAAGGATGGGTCGATCTATTTTGCTTGTAACATTTTCAGGCATTGACGTATTGTGTATATTTTGTTTTTGGGGAATTCGCCAGGTCTAAGGATACATTGATATAACCTTATTATTCCGCTGACTTTGAATTTCAATCTTTAACGCAATATGTTGGGTAGTATTTTGTAACCAATGGGAAGAAGATTTATTTCTCTGTTTCCAGTACATGCTCTTTATTCAGATTTTGCATACAGATTGCACCTACAAGCTGATACAAAGGCATTATTAGCGTGTCGCCCTGGTCTGCCAACCTATCAGCTCCTACTTTTTTTGTCAACCCTGCTTAACCATTAATTCGATCTAATTCTGGCAAGATTAGTTTTTGGTAATATCATCATTGCTACTACCAAAAACTAATGTCTGTCCAAATTTGTACAAGCAAACTATCTGGGCTGAACGATGTATCGAGATACATCAACGCGACAGGGGGGGTCTATTACTCCCCTTGGACCATTGTTTAAGAGGACCTATCACCTATCGAGTGGTGTGGTGTTGTCAAAACGGGGTCATTTAGACTCTACTTGACAGTTTGCGTGCAGCAAACTACCACGGGAACCAACCGACCAACTATCTCCATCATTCCCTTCCTTGTCTTCCCTATTCCTTCAGAATAATGTGCCTATACCAAAGCCTTCAGTTTGATGTTTTACTCCTTGGTAGAATTTTTGAACTTCTTTTTGACTTGTACACCTCGGTATGCTCACACTTACGCCTCTTTATTTCTCTCTTCCTCTTGCAGAATGGCCGTCTATTCTCTCTATTTTTTCTCTCTATATCTTCCCCACTCAAGACGCGTTGATACTGACTTCAAAGCTTCCCTGTATGCCGCTTCCTTTACTTTAGTTATATTAGTAAGGAACAACACATAGATGCCGTTATTTTCGACATGAAACATCAATGGCATTTGCTAATTAGCAGAGCTCGTTAAAATCACGGCAAAAAAGTCAGATATATTTTAATTCCTGTGTTTTAACGATTTTTTGGGTCTTAAGATTTAATAGACTGATTAAAAATTGGTGTATAAAGTTTTCTTACAAAACTCTGTGTGAATAAAATTCTTAGCCAAACGGTCATGAATCAGAATCAAAATCCGCAGCCCCCGTATGCCTACTATAGTCCCCACACTTTCGACCATAACAAACATCAAAGTACTTATAATTATTAATTGATCTCTTCAATTACCAATAAAGAGTAATGCTGTTTGAAGCTGAAAGGAATTCTAATAAAGCGGCACAAAAGGAAATTGTCCTTTATATATTTCAGATACTGTTATACCTGGATACCTTTAAATGTGCCTAGTTTAGCCCCTTTTGATACTTTATTAAAAACAAACTTAGGTTGAGTTGGACAAGGACAAGGACTTAAAGGATCCCTTAAAAGCTTTTTTGCGGTAATGTCCATTCATTTCCTTTGTGATTTTACTGAGATGTTGAGACAGCTACTAAACGTCTTTATGTACCACCAACTGCTTCTTTCCATTATCAAATTTTATAAATGCATTCCAAAGAAAAAAATAATGTAAAAGTTTGATACAACCCACGTTTTGTTTTGCCAAAATAAAAAATAAAAAATAAATAATGTGAAAAACATTAATAACTTTAGATATTCAAACTTACACTTAGGCAATTAGACCCCTTTTCTTAACCCCTTTTAAGCAGGCACCGTAAACTTATTACCCCTTCCTTTATCTTTTACGTTGAGATTCCCTTAAGTGTGGCCCTTTTCTTTCAAAAATATAATAAACACTTTAAGAATATTACAAAACGAAACTAATAAGCATTATTAAATGACCTTAAGAAGAACTTTTGTGCACTACAACACAATTATGATAAGAATGATGCTGCCTGCTACTTACTGCTGCCGCTGCTGGTACATTATACAATCAGTTTTTTTTATAATAATTGAGAAAGTAAGTAGAAATTAATAAATGAGAGTGGTTTTCTTGGCAGCACCGAAACTTATATACCCTTCGCCAATGTTGCTGCAATGGAGTTGCGGACTTGATTTACGGCAAAAACTCCAGTTTACTTAAATATATATTTTTCCACAGATAAAATAAAGAAACAGAAGCAGTGGTCTTTAGTAAGATTTCACATAATAGCTGCCTGCTCCATCTAACCTATCCTAGTTTTCACCAATACAGTGATATGGAATAAAGATCTACTCATTTGGATTGAAAACTAAATTTGTTTATAAAACCTGTTTGGCCACAAAGAGCGCCTTAAGTCATGCTGTACTTTTTTTTTGTTTAAAAATTAAAGTGTTTTATGGCATGCTTAGGGGGATCGTTTATTTCTGGATCTAAATCAGTAGGCTTTTTTGTGGTTATACTTTAATTATAGCGATTTATTTAAAATCACTGCCTGAGTCGACTTATATGTCTGTCCGACCGTCTGGGTGTCTATGTATTCTTGCAAATAAAGTACGGGTTTCAGGTCAACATTTGGTTCCAAAAATAAATTTTCAAATAATGTATAATAAGTTTTGAAAGCTGTTTATCGTTCCAAGCCTAGATTTGAAAGTTTAAGATTATTTAACAACACTTTCTGTCTCTGGAAAAATACTTAATTATCTAGTTCTGCTCTAATTCAACAAATTTTTTTAAGAGGAAATTTTTTAAAATATCAAATTTTAAATCAGTACACACAAAAAACTGCAAAAAAAATTTTTCAAACAAATTCTTGTTCAAAATAATTTATTTTTTTAGTCAATTTATTTAATAGTCTCTAATAATATTTTTATTTGATTTTTAAATCAAACAAAATTTTCGCCTAGACAAATAAAATATTTAACCAGCTCAGCAAAATTTTTTAACAGAAACTAAAATTCTTGCAAAATTGTTTGTCTAAATTTACAACTTTCGTTGTAGGTCCTCAGCCAGACAAAATATTTACTGATTCTCTGAAATTTTTTACTGATTCTACAACTCAGTTTTTTCTGTGTACACTTGAGTTCACAAATTTATAATCAGTACACCAAATTAAAAAACAGTGCGTTTACTGATTAAATCAGTACAAGTGGTCACCTTGGCATACTCAATTAAGAAAAGACAAAAAATAATTTTCAATATCAAACCATAATATGTATATTAATACTATTTATATCCATATGTCCATAGATTGTCACTTTGAATAATTGTCTCAAAATCTATTTTATCAACAGACGATAACTCTTTAACCCTTACAAATCCATTACTTATACTTCATAGAATCACAAAAATATTTTTTAGAATTTGCAAACGAAATGACAAACTTTAACTACTCGTGTAAAGGGTATAAAAACTGTGATAAGAAGTGTAAACAATCATAAACAGAAAAAAAATATTATATTAATTAAAAATAAACTTAAAGGCAAGTTTATCACCAAACAACATTCAAAAACAGAATGTTAGAGAAAAGAAAGCTAAAGTGTAAGAGAACATTAACACAATAGTTTATAAAATCAATTGAAATTATTTAAAAAAGCAGTGATAGTTTTGGAAGTGGTAATCAAATTTAACCCAGTTAAATTCTATAATATAAAGAGTCCTTTGAAAACTGCATAGGTTAGCAATTCTCCTTGGATAAACTTTTAGTTTTGTTGTTAGTTCCATAACAAAAATTAAATAAAAAATTTTTTCTATTTTGTTTTAACAAAAAACTGTTACTAAAATCGTTTAATAATTTTCAGTGATTTTTAGGAATGTTGATTTAATGCTAAGACAAAATATAAAAAAATTCATTTTACTGATATTTTTATGATTGCCGTATGGTGCCGATAGTCTATTACTTTCATAAAGTAAAACATAAATGAAGAACCAAATTACACAAAATTAAATCAATAGAAAAGCAAAAATTCCAATTTTACCCCCTTTTTTAGCATGAAACCATGACTTCTAGTGCCAAGGTTTGTAGGCATCCAAGTGGGCGGTCTCACCTCCACAATAATTAAACTTTTCGAAATCTTTTAGGCAAAATTAGGACGAGGCCATACCCACCAACATAAAATACTCGTTACAAAAGTTTCTAAAGCACTAACTTTTTGAAGATATTGGTGACTTTTAGTGTCAAAAGTTTTGTGGCAGCAAAATGGGCAGCGTCACGCCCACAATAACTTAACATCCTTCTCTGACACTTTTACCACACAGATTTTTCTTGCGAATTTTTTTTACATTTTTAAGGCTTTTCGTCAAAATGTTTAAGGCAGTAGGCGGCGCGACGCCTATCCATCCATCTCATTACTGGTATTTCAACGAAACCAATTTTTATAAAACTATTTTTGAATATTGGTGCTGCTAGTGAAAAACGTCTTCAATAATTAAGCATTATAAGCCAGGACCTCTCCTGTTCAAATGGTTTGAGACTTTTAACGCATATATAAGGCCTCTAACTAAAATTTTGAAAGCAGATTGAGGCGGGGTTTTTCCCAAAAAAGTTAAATCTCAAAACAGGTATTCTCGCAAACACAAATTTTCTTAAACTTTGTACACATTTTTTAAGACAATCAATTAGTCGGGGCCACGACCATAACAATTTTTTTCTCGATACAGTTATGTCTGCAGCACTAATTTTATTGGTGACTTTTAGTGTGGAAACTTTGGTAGCAATAAAGTGGGCTGCGCCACGCCTACAATAATAAATTCTTACGTCAGTATTTTCGGTACAAAAAACAATGGAGGCCACGCCCAAAGTTCAAATGTCTATACATTTACTTCAACTGTACCACTTTTTTAGACTTTGCGCGCATTTTACCTCAAAATTTTGAAAGTCAAATACGAAGGCGGAACCATGCCCACAAAAACTGTAGTCTCAATTCAGGAACTTTTACAGCGCAAATTTTTAAAAAAATTTTTAACATTTAATAAAAGGACTCATTCAGTAGTGATCTAAAAACAAACTTTAAACGTAGTGGAAACTCCTAAAGCCAAAAAAGGGGTCATAGCTAGTCAAGTATACGATTTAATTTAACAACTATTGGCAGGACATCTTTATAAACCAAAAAACGTTTTTCATGAAAATATTTTAAATTTTATTGATTTGTGTGGATATAAAAGAGCATTTAAATGTTTGACTGGACAGAAAGACAGACAACCATCCATCATATTAAAACCAAGCATTAATAAAAGATTAAAAAATCATAAACAAACTAAGTGAACATGAAAAAATCGTTAAGGTGGACAGACAGACAAACTTACAGCCAAATTTAGGGGCATCATTTGACTGCATGTCAACACAAAGAAATACTATCATTGAATTCAGAATAAAATGCTTTATGATTCTGTCAAAAGTTTGTCTTTGTTTGAATTTTGAACTTTTTTCAACTTTCTTTTAAGTTTTTCTCCTCATTTAAAAAATGTTTATTTATTTTAAGTCAAAAAGGGTGTGAAAAATATGAAAAATGTAAAGATAGTTAAATAAAGGAACAAAACTTTAAAGCCAAAATGCAAAATAACCATCATGTTTAACGCCATTAACGTTGTATCATTAACATTTCGAAGTAAAAATTCCAAAGGACAATAGAATAAAATAAACAAAAATCCTTGATTTAACAAAAAAGGACTTCTATACTGTTCTTGTTCACCCAACCGAGGCAAATGACTGAGTGACTCATGGACGGGTAAGCAGACAGACAACTTAACTGTAGTTATGATGAACAAGCGCCTGTCAATCATTTGCATTATGTGTGTAATAGTGGTAAACCTTTTGATTTTCTTTAGTTAAAATAACGTCAAAACATGTACGTAAACAGTTTTAAGCTAAAAATAATTTCCTTCCCTTCTGTTAAATAGAAAAATATACTTAAACTGGGGAAACAGACGTCATCACGAATTGTTTTAGAGGATAACAAAAAGTTTTACATGATTTTGAATGCCTTCAAAAGGGATCTTTTTATTTCTATAAAAGTCATAAGACTATATGCTATATTATTTGAAAAGGCAAAAAACATAGGGGCACAGTGACACGAATTGTACTTGTTGGACTTCAAATTGTGTCGGTTAAAAGAACAGTAATGAAGGTTTTAGTACAGGGTTTCAGATTTATTTAATTTTCCAACTTAAAAAAACAACGTAATAATTTACACAAAGTTTCAATAAGACTATAAACATCATCCAGACGTCTTCCTTCAACTTAAACACAATGTTCAAATCGGAGCCTTGTGTTGTACGCCACACGCTGCAGAAACATTGGTTCAATTAAGCAGATTTATCGAGATTACGGACTGTCATTATAAATCTTTTCAAAAAAAATCCATAGGAGCTAAATCGGGCGACCTCGGTGGCCATGGGAATTCCCCAAAGCGACTGATCAATTTTTGTGGGGCATTTTTCCAAAGAAAATTATTTAAAGTTTTGGCTGTGTACGCAATCGCCCCATCCTGGTAAAACCGCGTGTGTGAAGAGCACGATGGATGAGTTCGCAGGTTAGAAAAAAATAATTCTGTAATCATGCGTCGATAATTTTCAACATTAACACTCGAACACGAGACCCAATTATCTCATGCATAGATGAGGCACACCAAGCAGTTACCCTGGGAATATGCAATGGCTTTTGATGATTCAATCAAGGTGTTCGGGTTTTTGGATATCAGTAACAGCAGTTTTGCTTGTTGACGTGCCCGTTTAAGTGAAAATGAGCCTCATCGCTCCAAAAAATGGGATTTACAGTGGCAAAACGCTCCAAAATCGTTTCACAAAGATTACGGACTGTCATTATAAATCTTTTCAAAAAAAATCCATAGGAGCTAAATCGGGCGACCTCGGTGGCCATGGGAATTCCCCAAAGCGACTGATCAATTTTTGTGGGGCATTTTTCCAAAGAAAATTATTTAAAGTTTTGGCTGTGTACGCAATCGCCCCATCCTGGTAAAACCGCGTGTGTGAAGAGCACGATGGATGAGTTCGCAGGTTAGAAAAAAATAATTCTGTAATCATGCGTCGATAATTTTCAACATTAACACTCGAACACGAGACCCAATTATCTCATGCATAGATGAGGCACACCAAGCAGTTACCCTGGGAATATGCAATGGCTTTTGATGATTCAATCAAGGTGTTCGGGTTTTTGGATATCAGTAACAGCAGTTTTGCTTGTTGACGTGCCCGTTTAAGTGAAAATGAGCCTCATCGCTCCAAAAAATGGGATTTACAGTGGCAAAACGCTCCAAAATCGTTTCACAAAAACTTTTACGTAAATCAAGGTCACGTTCTTTCAGTTCTTAAACGGTTTCAATTTGTAAAGGATGGAACTTCAGATTCTTTTTGTGAAGTTTTATGAATGATCTTTCTTGGAAGTCCCAGTAAGGCTGCTCTTTTCCGCATTGAAAGTCTTGGATTTTCACGTTAACTGCTTTCAAGTAGTTCAATGTTTTGGGACCTTGAAGGTAGTCTATGCCCTGGCCATTGGGCATTCATAGACTCAGCAGTTGCGCGGAATCTCTGCACCCACAAACGAATTAAATGTACGTTCGCCGACTACTGAACTGACTGACTGACATACCCGCACAATAGATAATTTCAACGGCGCCACTCTTCTTCCGCATCGTTTTTTACTTTTTGAAACAACCGGTATTAAAAATATAAATATGCCACCAGACTTACTTACTTACTTACTTAGGTGGCTATTACAGAACGTTTGTTCCGTTAGCCGAACTTAGATAAAATTTCCAGGCGTTTCGATCTTCTGCGCTTTTTTTCAGTTTCTGAGCCCAAGTTTCAAGATGTCTTCCTCCACTTTATTCTTCCATTACAGTTTCGGTATTCTTCTTCTGCGTGACCCGTCACCAGGTTCGCACTCAAATGACTTCCAAGCTAGAGCATTTTCATTTATTCTCACAACATTAACTAGCCAGTGTACACGTTGAATTTTGATACACGTAACTATGTCAATGTCGGTATACAGCTCATACAGCTCACGGTTCATACGCCACCGGTTTTCTCCGACAACGCAGATTGGTCCATAGACTCTCCAAAGAATCTTCCTCTCGAAAACTCCAATCACTGCCTCATCTGCTTTCCCAAGTACCCAAGCCTCAGACCCATAAGCAAGAAAAGGTAGTATCATTGTCTTGTAGAGAATAATTTTTGTTTGTCGGGAGATGGCTTTACTTTTAAACTGCTCACTTAGCCCAAAGTAGCATCCATTGTCCAGTTATTTTCATCTCAAAACTGATGCTGTTGGTTTTGTTAATGATGGTGCCGAGGTAGATAAAATCGTTGACTTTTTCATAGTTGTAGTTCTCAACTTCCACTGTCTGCCCAAGTCTACTGGACGTCTAGTGCGTTGATACCATCAACTTTGTTTAATCTGCATTTACTGCCACTTTGGCCGATTTTTTCTCGACTTTTTTATAGGTGGAAGTTACTACTAACAATGTTCGCCCCATGATGTCGATGTCGTCAACGTAAGCAAGTAACATGTTCTGTTTTGTGAAAAGTATGCCAGTTCTATTCACATTTTCTAAGAGGATTTTTAAAAGATGACAAGAAAGGTTGTCTCCTTGTCTGAAACCTCGTTTGGTACTGAAGGACTCAGAAGTATTCCTGCCTATCTTAACTGAGGATTATGTATCAGTTAAAGTCATCCTGCAGAGTAGTACTAATTTTGCAGGGATGCCAAACTCAGACATAGCTTGAAACACCTTTGAACGAATGGGGCTGTCGAAAGCGGCATTATAGTCAACAAATAGATAGTATGTGTCCAAGATTTTGCGTAGTGTATATCTGGTCGATGGTAAATATTCCAGGTCTAAGGCCGCATTGATATGGTCCAATTATCTCGTCGACTTTCAATTTCAATATTTCACACAATACGATGGATAGAATATTATTACAAATGGGGAATTTGCCACCGAACACCCTGTATAAAATTTTCTTGTTTTCTACTTTAAAAAACTCTGTTTTTACTTGATTTTTTATTAAGCTAAAATTTAACTTGCAATATTTTATTTTCGCATTAAAAAATTACTCATGACTTGTATAATTAATTTTAAAAAGATTTTTGCAAATTACTCCAAGACCAGACACAAAAAATCTTGTAAAATAAAGTTAAATCGATTTTCTTGTTTTCAAAAATTTTTTAATTATCATCGACCTCTTTAAAAAGTAATCGGGCAGGAGCTTTAGCTTAACACGAAAATACACAACACAAAATTACAGATTTACCGCAAGTTTTATGAAAAAAAAACATTAAATGTTGAAACTACTATCAAGAAAAAAAAACTAATAAATTATCTGTCAATATATGTATGTAAATGTGTATGTGCATAAACACAAAAAATTAAATTGGAAAACTAAGAGATTAAAAAAATCAAATGATTTGCATAAAAATGCCTGAACAGATCAACTGTAAGATGATAATTTGGTATAAGTTGTTGAAAAAATGTTTGTCTGTTCATTTGTAGATTTAACAATTACAAAGCATTTGCTGTTAGCTTTTTCCACTTACCTGGAGGAAACGTGTAATCAAGTTGTTGTGGCAGATGTAAAACAAAAAAAATATCTAAAAATTTTCTTTGGGAAAAACTAGAAAACTGTTATAGAAAGATAGAAAAAAGACACTGTCAGCAGAACGAAGAAACATGAGCAAGCATCGAAATCACCTTTTACCCAGCTGCTCCACATCTTTAATAAGTCCGATGATATTCCCTAGCCCACGACCAGAGGCCTCATCAAGTATATCGTAAATGCACTTTCCCAGCCACTTCTGTGTGCGAATATACAAACTTAGACAGTGCCAGACACAGGACGTTCCACAGCCTCTAATTTCTTCCCATATTCCCACAACCTGCTTTTCTCAAAGGTACAGAGATGGGATATACTAGGCATTAAAGGGTGGTCGAGACAAGACCTAATGTCCACAGCTCTAGAACTTCCCTTAGCATTCTTACCAAACATTTCCACGGCACTTAGCCCTGCCGGGATCTCCGTCCTAGATTTTGTATGACACCTTTACTCTTAAATTCACTGGGACCTGTATCCGTCTTTGATCCATCAGTGAAAAGTGAGTCTGTCAGTCTTTCCTGTCCGCAAGCACTACATAACATGAGGCCATGGTCAAGATTCGTGATGCTAAATTCCTTCAACACCGACTACCTCAGGAGACGACCATTACTGGTCCTTACCTACAGAGTTCGTACAGGTATAGCAGACGCTCAGAGCCTTCCCAACTCTTTGCTCCAAATTTGCCCGTCAAGATATCTTGCTGTGACATTCTTTGACATCCTTCGCCAACCATGTACCTTCTGCTTAAGAGTTCTAGTTTCATTTTTTCAGAGTTTACTTTCAGTCCCAAGTCATTGGCCTAAGCATGTAGATCAGATGATGTAGTTTGCATCACATCTCTTGTAGTGGATAGAAATTTACTCGCCACCAGTAGCACGATGCCGTGTGCAAAAGCTAACATTAAGTTTTGACGTAACAATCAACTACAGAAACGCATAATACGACCACGTTTGGGGTCGGCAGCTATTAAAGTGTTCAATGGCGTTACAAAATTGTATAAAATTTCGAGAAATTTTATATTGGTAACATTAATCCCAAAAACTATTTAAAACCTTTTGTTAAAATTAAAAAAAAATTATGTTTAATTTATTTGATCAAAAATTACGTTTTATTTAAGCATTATTTTTCAAAAAAAATTGCCACCAAATATTCAAAAAAAAATCTAATTTATTCTAGCACATAAGAACGTTTGTACATACAAGGTGGGCCAAAAGAAGTCATCGGATGTTGTTTGGCTCTAAATTTTTTCTAAATGAAAGACTTCGTGATTATGCTTATTTTTATCTTTAGAATTTTACTAGTTAAGTCGAGAAGATGATTTCGGCCAAGTCGGCGACGTCACAATTGATTGCCATACGGGCTCATTTTAAAGCATTTTTCATCACTTCAGGGAGAACTTCAGGCGAGCGCCAGTCGTGCCGAATGTTGCCCTTGAAGGCTTCTAGGGTCTTAAGCTTGTTCACATAAACACGGGAGTTCAAAAAACCCCACAAAAAAGCCTGGAATGGTTAAATCGGGCGATATTGCAGGCCAATGTAAATCGCCAAAACGACAGATGAGGCGGCCCGGGAACGCCGCCTTCAGAACATCGGTTGAAGCTTTCGCAATGTTTGCCGTTGCTCCGTTTTGTTAAACCCACATGTCCTCCAGTCCTAATTCGTTCAATTGCGGTAGAAAAAGTTGGCTAGTATTGCCCTATAGCGTGCACCGCCCACTTTTGTCGTTTGACCAGAGGCGCCCTCAAAAAACTGGCCCGATGACCACTCCAGTGTAAACCGCGCACAATTTAGTCACTTTGAGCGGGTCTAGTGGCTCCCCGGTAGCCTAGAAGCGATAGTTTTGCTTGTCCACGTACCCGCTGAGGTGAAAATGAGCGTCATTGCTCATTATGATTTCTGTCGAAAAATCGTCCACTTCGACCTCAAGATTGATGAATGCTTGGGCGTAGGTAACACGCGTTTGGCAGTCGACAGGCAGCAGCTGATGCACAGACTGGACTCTGTACGGGAAAATGCGCGGGTCTATGACTAAAATTCGCTGATGGCTAATTGCGAGGAACGGCGTCTGCCTGATGTTTCTGAGGACAGCTCAAATCCTCGTCAAAAGCGGCAATCTCAGCGTCTCAAGGTTGGTGGACAAACGGCGCAGTGTGTGCCAAGTCGGTGACGGACGACCGGGAAGTCAGCGACGGAACTCGCGCTGCGCCAACACGATTATTCCGCGTTTTTGGGGAGTGTTTCGTTTGTTCACTTCTATTCTATATCTGTCCAGTTCACAAATGTCAAACATTTTTGATATTGGCCGCCATTTGCAAAAAAAAGAGTAGCTATTATTAGGGTGATTCGTTTTGGCCCACCTTGTAAAACATAAAAACATGGTTATAAACTAAACTATTTCTGTTATTAGACACCAAATGGCATTTTTTTGCCAATAAATCAATAATTTATGTTTAAGTATTAAAATATATTTTGCAGGGTTAAAAATTTAAATATTAATAAGATTTAAAAACTAGTTGAACTTGTTCTACTTTTGCAGCAAGTTTATTATAAATTAAAAATGTTGCACGATAAACTGTAGCAAATTTTGTTCTCGAATATTGCTTAAAGTTAAAGTTTAAAAAAAATTTAATTGAATATGTATTTGGTTTCTAGTTTTTTGTTACAGACATACATACAAATGTACTTTCTATAAAACAAAAATATGTATAAATAAAAATTAAAAAGTACGAATTGAACTTTCTTATGTGCTTGTCCTGACTACAGCTTCATAAGAAATTCATTAAATTCTTCACTTTTTCTTTGCTATTTTTCTAACCGTCTACTTTTAAACTCATGTAAACAGAAAAATAAAAGAAAAACAACAAAAACAATATTACAAAATAAACATTTGAAACCTTTAGGTTTCTCACGTTAAACACAAGCTTATGGCCCAAAGTTTTTAGCACCAAAAAACACATACCAACTGAAGCAAAAAAAAAATTCAACAACAACAAGAAACAGCGTTTTACCTAAAATCCAATTGAGAATATGACTTGAAAAATAAAAAAGAACTTTGGAAAGAGGATAAAAACAAAAGAAAAATTAAAAATCAAACAAATAATACATATGAATGTTTGTAGATATGTATGTACATGTTACTTGTGGATACAAGAAGCATACAGTACCGAGCAATTTGTTAGCAATAAAAAATTTAATTACTTACTTAGCATAGTTCAAACATATATAATGTTATAATTCGCATATAACAAGCCAACAATTTCTAAAAGCCGCTGCTGCCAAAGAAAAAACGGCTTATATGGGCTTTAAAAGAGCCGCTAAATTTATTTTGCTAAAGTAATGCTCCAGCATTTTGAGTTATTATGCCAAATTGGTTATTCCCAAAAAACTGGTTTTTAAAAATCACAACATTTTAAAAAATTGATGACATACCCAAACATAGCAAAGCTGACTTCATCTATTTCAAGCATATCATTAACTACCGAATCGTTAGATTTTTCAAGCGACGGCTCGCTTGTTAACGCAAAGAGAGCAAATCTTTCCCTTTTGACATTTTTCTTTTTACACAAAACAACATAGTTTTCTTCCCAGCTACCTCGAGCCGGCTAAGCCGATTTTCAGCCGCTGCAGACGATTTTTGCATCAGCCGCCGTGAAATTTGGTCGGCGCAGGCCCCTGATAGCAATAGTAGAGGTTATAAAAAAATAAATATAAAATTTCATTAAAAAGACTTTTTATCTCAGTTAAAAGATGACACACTAACTAAACAGACGCATAATTTGACTAATACCAACCTATGCTTCGGTGGTATGATGCACATCGATGAACAGGAAGTTCAGCATTTGGGTATTAACTCCATTGAGGGACAGGGTTAAAACCAACAGTCTTGGTTGGACGGGGACAAAGGGTCTTAATAGCGGTGATTTGAACATTCACAGAATGTTTTTCCTAGCTCAAGGCAGACGCAGATTTCAACGGACATAAAGATCTGCACAGAAAGTCAATGGTCAGTATTTATGCTCGCAAATACCAAATTATTGACCGTATTTCAATACAAGAAGACGATTATTGATTACTTAGAATATAATCAAATGCGCATTTTTTAGGTGGCTGAACATCTTAAGGTGACCAATAACACAGTGCAACACGAAAAAAAATAACCATATACGGACATCACTACGTGAAAGAAGACCAAAAAAGAAAAGACTCCCAGTTTTGCCCAAAGTCATGCACTTTTTTTGTTATGGGCCCTCAAAGATTTGGGGCCTTGGTGTCATTTTTGCAAAAAGTGATAATTTTCTCAGGCTCATATCTTGCAAACCGTTCGGAATTTTAATTTACTTTTTGGGGCAAAGTTGTAGCCCTTTTTATAAGGAACAAAAATTATGAACATAAAAAATTGAAAAAACAATAATTTTAAATCAAAATCGCAAAAAACTTTAAAAAATTCAATTTTTTTTACCTTTTTCCCCCTGTTCAGGTCCATAGGTAGCAAACCGTTCAAAATTCAAGGAAACAGTCAACAACAAAAATTTACCTAGCATCCCAATAAACAACTTTTTAGAGCATATAAACTTCCTAGGAATGATTCTTAACACCGTTTAGGTAGCGCTTAGGTAGCCGCAAAAGTTAAAAATTTTACGAAAATTTTTGAATTTCATTTGTTTTTATTTTCTTCAACATTGAGATACTGTGCTGTCTATTACAAAAAAGTAATAAAAAAATATTCGTATTATTTTTGTAAAGTTAAGTTGAGGATCTAAATCGTCGTCCGAATCTGACTCTGATTCAGAACTTACGGTTTCCACAGGCACGTTGCTTCCAGAATATCTTCCATCATTAGCTTTTTCTTTTTAACATACCTTATTAACATCATAAAAGGTTATCTTGTGACTCCACCAACATACCTGAAATGAATTAGAAAAGAAATCAAAAATAATGCAAACCATGCAATAATAAAATTGATATTACCTCTGCAAGCAATGCGTCGAATTTTTTGCCTTTGTACCGTTTTTCCATTTGATTTTTTATTAGTTATTAGATTTGGTCCATCTCTTCCCTGTTGGGGCTCATAGTCGGTATCAAATCGATCTCGATTAGTAACACCACTTACTGTAGTCATTTCTGTAAATTTTATCCTACGATCTGGAGTTTGCGGCCTTGGGAATACAAAATTTTCAGGTGCAAGCACTGGTAGTGTGGCTGTTACAGTTGCTTTATAAATTTTGTTCTTCTCATCACGTCTATTTGGGTAATTAACGCATGCATAAGAACTGGTTGCATCATGATCACCTGGGCGATTAATCCAGTTTACCGGCTTACAATATTTCATACTATGTTTGCCTCCATTCAACCATGCTATGAGATTATTATAACATTGGCGACACACTGCGTTAGGTGTGTAATTTTCACTGATCAAATCTATTTCGTCGAAAAATGACTCATATGCTCTTTTAAATTCACTAGTTAAAAGATTCTTTTCCTTTTGAAATCTTGTAGAATTATTTTTTCTGATTTGATGACCGCAAATGTAGCAAAAGAAATAAATATTTTTACACTGCATATTGAAATTGTCAGTTGCCAATGTTGTGTGCGAATTATGCTGTAGAACTTTCTCTATAACTTTCACCGCTGAGATCTCGTTGACGTCGCGCTGTGTAATGCCTCGATGTGAGAGTCGCGTCGCTTTTATATTGTGATCTGCGTTCCTTGATGCGTGTGCGATCGGTGCGTGATCGCATGAGCTGTTTACTGAAATCTTAGGTAAATTTTTGTAGTTGATTTCTTGATAAGTTTGGGTGCAATAATTTCTCCTTTTTAAATTTATCCAATTGCTATTTTATTTTGGATTGTCCTTACTTATTAAAAAAATTGGTAGTAGGCACATATGTAGGTAATTTATTTTTGGTATAAACAATAATTATTAAAAAGTAATAACAAAGCAATAAAAAATGTATGTACATAATTTAATTAAAGGCCGTTAACGATCATTATTGCGATTTGTGTATGATGTATTTTGTTGTTTAGGGTTTCCAGCAATTTTAATGTTTGCCTACCTGTTTAAGTTCCAAGACTTTTCGCGGCTATCTCACATGCATATACACATATTTATATGCACTAGAGTTCTCTATTACACGAAAGACAGATACAATACATGTAATTAAGCCAATTTGATTAAACGTAAGGAAGAGATAGCTTCATAACTACATGTATGTACATACACACATTTTGGGTAAATTTTTAACTTTTGCGGCTACCTAAGCGCTACCTAAACGGTGTTAAGAATCATTCCTAGGAAGTTTATATGTTCTAAAAAGTTGTTTATTGGGATGTAAGGTAACTTTTTGTAGTTGACTGTTTCCTTCAATTTTGAACGGTTTGCTACCTATGGACCTGAACAGGGGGAAAAAGGTAAAAAAATTTGAATTTTTTAAAGTGTTTTGCGATTTTGATTTAAAATTATTGTTTTTTCAATTTTTTATGTTCATAATTTTTGTTCCTTATAAAAAGGGCTACAACTTTGCCCCAAAAAGTAAATTAAAATTTCGAACGGTTTGCAAGATATGAGCCTGAGAAAATTATCACTTTTTGCAACAATGACACCAAGGCCCCAAATCTTTGAGGGCCCATAACAAAAAAAGTGCATGACTTTGGGCAAAACTGGGAGTCTTTTCTTTTTTGGTCTTCTTTCACGTAGTGATGTCCGTATATGGTTATTTTTCCATGACTTAAAAAATTACACACAGTGTAATTTAAGGGTATATAATCTGATGATAGGTGTTAGGAAACAGGGTGCAGTTGTCCTGGAAACCCCACATCCTGCAGCAAAGGCCTTGTCAAAAGTAGCTGATAAGAGCTGCCAACAGAGCTGTTTGAACCAATGAGATGGTTGCCATAAAGAAAAAAGTCCTTTGGAGCGACACGAATGGGGATAGGCCTAAAGGGAATCTAACACTGGGGAAACCTAAATTGAGCAATGCGATTAGTGTTCTGACAGGTCACTTAAACCTACAGGCACACATTTATAAGGTGGCCATTGTGCGACTACAGGGCATGCAAAAAGGACATCGAATGAATGGAGAATTTCTTTTGTAGAGGCCAGAACTTGATATTCTATATCTGATGTTGTATCAGATGTGCCTTATTTGTGGGCTGCGATATGGGATATGTAAAGGAAAATCCTCTGCGTCACTAAATTTCTTAGAACTTCTCCCCGCACATACTTATGTTATACAAGCGTTACAAACTCGACTGTGCAATGTCCCATGTATCAGAATAAACTTATTGTTTTCTTAATAATAATCCTAAATTGCTCTTTGTTTTGTTAGTTTTGTGCACTATTTTAAATAATTAAAAATAATTTTTTCTGATTCTTTAAAATAATCAGAAACAAAACTTATTGAAGAATATAAATGCGCTGCTTTTAAATTTCCCAATACTGTTTTGAGTGTATTGCTTAGCTCCGTCTTAAGGCCCCCTCGCTCTTCTCCATATTTATCCGGTGCCGATGCTGCATAAACTTGATAAAAAAACTGGTTTTAAAAATTCCCGCATGTCACATACTTTATGCCATACAAACGCCAAACCGGCAACAACAACAACATCTGCAACTAACTAAAAAAAACACTCTGACAGAACTAGCAAGCAGATATGTATATGAGCAGACAAGTAAGCAGACAGGGAACTTAAAGACAAGCGTATCTGTATGTATGGACGTATTTATTTGTGTGCATGTGGAGCCAACAACCCCAACAAACAAACATTTAACCAAATAAGAATAATAACAACATATTTTTGCTTGAAGTCCAGATCGAAAAAGGAAAAGATTCTTTTGAAACAGACTTTTAAACATGGTTCTCTAAGAAACTTAAACTGCTACATTCGTTTTTAAAGAAGTACATATATCGAAGCAAAACGTAAATGGTGTCAAGGACTACTATATTTCATTCAAAACGAAACCTTTTTTTAAAAATCTGCATTATTTCACTCAACACATCTTAACAAGTTCTAAATTTTTTTACGAATTAATAAAAAAAAACTGATCCGCTTTGTATCGAAAAAAAATCATCACTACTAAATACGCCAAAACGCTGCATTCGATTCGAAAACAAAATTTCAAAATTCTAATTAGAATTACTATATTAAACGTATTGACGAATAGATCGATCGAGTAGATTTCGATACGAATCGAAAGTGGTGTTTTGGCCTCAGGTATAAAAACTAGTCGAAATCCACTAAAGAAATTTAAAAAAAATTCATTCTTTTAAAGTTCTGCTTGCGTGTTATAAAAACCATGCAAGTTGAAAATAAAAATTATAAAATCTCAGCAAATGCTTGAAATGCCCGTTTTTTAAAAAAAGGTTGTTTTTTTTACTCAACTCTTAAGCCATTTCTTCTATCATAAGTTGCAAGAATGTTATATTTATGTGTTAACTTGTTATGTTTTTCTACGGATGCTATAGATACAAACGAGAATAGAGTTCTACTTTGTGGTTTGTTACAAACAAACTAATCTCTTATCGTATTTCAAGTTGGCAAAAATTGTTTATTATCAGGAAATTTACAGAAAAATATGTGAAACCTTTTACTCCTCTTTTAATTCTATTTGTTGCTAGGAATTCTATAGCATGAGCTCAAGGAAGGCATGTTAAATTGAAATTTCCCAAGAAGGGTTAAAAATCTAACAATATTTAAAAAGTTAAACACACTGATGTATGCGATTCCACGAAAGTAAAGCACAGGAAACAAATAATATTTGGTAGGTTGAAAGATGGAAACCTTAAACAAGGCTTAAAGTACCAGAGGACTTAAATCACTTTTCGGTATTTTGTGCACTCCTCGCAATGGAAAACTAATTGTAGGGAATGGTTTTTTAAAATTCAGTGATGCAGACAAATTTCCGTAATCTTTTAAATACACACCTCTGAATTAAGTTATAACAAGAATAACGTCTGACATTGGACTCTCGCCTGTGCAAAAGCTGGCAATGACATGCTTCATCGTTTTGATTTCCTCCCTTCATATCCTGCAATCGTTATTTTTTGGCACCTCAAGCCAATTAGGGGGTACTTTAAGGTTTGAATTTTTATCTTTCTTTGTTCAGGTATCCTTAAATTTAGAACTTCCTAAATTCTACATACATCTGGGTCACCGCAAAGGATTATTTTCGCATTGTCGAGTGTTTATTTGTTTTAGAGTGTCCACTGATCTTTCTTTGATAAAAAGTGTTATCTCAGCCCCTATTACATGGTGTACTTCCACTGTTTTATGCAGAATGGAAGTGAGGCTTATGGCCATCCCTGCCGGGCTTCTCCTATTCGTAAGGGGTCTATGCAAAGGTTTGAAAACAGAGAAGATGCCTCCCACACTGCTGCCCCAAAAACTAAAGAAACTTCTTCAATTTCTTGCCTCTTTAACCATTAAATTTGGGACGATTTGAAAGTTTTTATATATTATCCTACCTTGTCTCTGTTTCTTGGTAGGGTCCACTATTTTAGTAGGAAAATGCGTCTTCAACGAAAATCTTAGTTTCCATCTTTTTGTCCAAAGGGGCTTAAGAAATTTCTTAATATTCTATGCAACATTTGTTCATTTTTGCTATTCTGCGTTTTGCTGCGAGCATCATCTAATTGTGTTCTTGAAGCCGCTTTTTTAAGCATTCCAGTTTTCTCTGATCTTGTACTGTAAAAAGGACGTCAGCCTTCAGCTGCTCCTACCTTGTTCAATAAATATAAGGCATAATTAAATAAATACTATTTTATTCTTCTTGTTTTCTTCAAGCTATAGATCTTTTTGTTTTTTATATTTTATTTTATTTGGCCAAATATAAAAAACAAAAAGATCTATAGCTTGAAGAAAACAAGAAGAATATCAAAGAGAGATCGAAGAAACTAGGCACAAAGCTTAAATACTATTTTGTTTATTTTTCGTGTATTCCAGTATCACCTTGGCGCTGTTCCGGAAAGAAAAAATTTTATAATTTTTTTAAAGAAGCTCGTTTATATTAAGAGAACCGTCTGATCCAAACTTACAAAACAAATATTTTCAAAGAATTACAAAAAATTGTACTTTTTCGAAACTTTTCAGTTAATTTTGTGAAAGCATATTATAATTTAATAAAAGTTTTACCAAAGAACTTTATTTAAAAATGATTCTAGTTTAACTTTAAAAATAATATTGCCTGCATTAATTATATTTTTCACATTATAAAAATTGAAAAAATAAATTAAAACAAAGTATAAAAGCGCTCTCATTCCCATTGAAGTTTCACATTCATACTCTGTCTTACATACTTAATTTAAATATTTATTTACAACTTATAAAGCAATAAAAATTATGTTGCAAACAAAAACAACAAGAAAAAACTTGTAAGCGAAACATTTTTGCATCCAAAAATCATAAATTCACACCAACTAAAGCGGCGATGACATGTTTTGTCTGTTGTTTTTTCTTATTCTTAATGCTGTGTTGTCTTAAACACATTATAAAAATGCAGCAACAACAAAAACAACATTAAAAGTTTTAACTTTAATTTATGTGAGTTTTTAAAACTTTTCAAAAACAGTTGCATCTCTGGAATGCATTGCACCAGTAACACAACAAAGGCAACAATTAGTGATTTTAAAGCAGTGATTCCCAACTTGACACTGTTAAGTAATATTTATTAAAAATATTTTATTTTTAATTTTTTTCATAAAGTTTTCTTTCTTTCTTTTTTTTTTATTTAAATTTATAACCGACGAAAAACTAGTTTTCACTTCTAAAACAAGTTTTAAAAAATTAAGAATCACTGAGCATTAAAAATTATTTTGAAAACACTGCATGCATCAGGTTCTTTTCTTTGAGAATGTATCTTAAGGAGTGTTTGTATTTAATTTATTTTCATAAAGTGTTTGAAAATATTTAAAAGCCATCAGTGTTGTTAAAAGTATAACTTGATTTCGTTTTACAGGCTTAAAAATGTTTTAATACACTTTTTTTAAATTTTGGCTACAACACGAAAAAAAATGCACCAGAGTTTCTAAACCAATTAATATAAAAACATAATTTTAATTTATTTCAGAGATTTTGGAAAATGAGAACACGGTTTTTGTACTTTTTTTTAAATTTTGACTCTTAAGGGTTCATATTATAATATAATACTTTTTATTAACTTTGTAAATTTTGACTCAGTGACGATAAAAACATTATTTAAATTACGTTTAATAGGTCTTCTAAAAATATCATTTGTTTTTTGGTACTTTTTTAAAATTTTGAATCCTAGGGGGTTAAAAAGGGTAAAAGTTATAGTCGCTACTTTGTAGGTACTTTTGTAATTTTTAAACCAATAAAAGTGGAAACATAATACACATCGCGCTTTTAGTGTACCAAAAAACCCCATAAGTGTTTCGTAATATTTTGCACTTTTTGATATTATATAAAAATACCAAATTAAGGACTTTTGCCTTATATAGAGGCCAAATATCAAGAAAAAAAGTACCTACTTTTTCTAAATTTTTTCAACTTTTTTGCCTGTTTGAGCCGTAAGTCTAACAATATAATAAAAAAGACTATTGGGTCTATTACAGGTTCTAAATCAACTATGTAAGTGGAAAAAAGTACTTATTTGAGTTTGTGGAGCATTTTTGCCATTTCATGGTAATGAGACTAGATAAATTAAATTTAGGACTAATGGCCCAATTTGGTGAATAATAAGTTCTTTCTTTACATATTTGCTTTTGGTTATGAGACTAAAAATATGAAATTAAGAAAAAGTCTTATCAAATATATTTTTCAGAGTAGAGGTCTCGAAACCTTTGATACTTATACAACAGTTTTCCTGAGTCAGAGCTATGGTCGCAGAGGATTTTTGGGTTAAAACTTTTACTTTATAAAACTTTCAAAACGTATAACTATTTTTGATAAATAAAAATTGAAATATTTTAAACTTTAATTGTTGACTAAACCTTTCCGTTTTGTCCATCCGTCCGTCCGTCTGGATGTCCATGTGCTCTTGCGACCAAAGTACACAGAAAAAAATTACGACAAACTAATTGTGATATTAACAAGCAAATTGTAAACACAACTATTTTTTTGCTGAATTGG